>CM042551.1:6052500-6277500 GCA_023630585.1 Cranoglanis bouderius | reverse complement strand
AAATTGCAATTGCACGAAACTGCTTTGCACGGTCTTTCACAGTAATGTTTGTTGGTAAATGAGACCTTTTAGCTGCACTCATCTTCAACACACATGAATCCAAGAGGACTCTGGCTGAATGTGCGTTGTGATGACGTCACATGACGCGTCTTAGCCCAAATCTGTGGAAAATTTGTGGTAATTTTGAAAAATTGTAAGCTCCTCAGAATATTGTGTAGTTTCCTTGATTTTGTGTTAATTTTTACGATTGCAAAATCCTGGAGGGACTGAATTGACTAAACACATCCCATATAAATACTTTGGAACCAACTGGTTAAAAAGTAATCACAACAATGACCATACTGTACGCTATACGTTGTTTCCCTATATTTACATGTATTTACATGTATAGGTAACACATATAATTTTGACACATACATCACCATATATCCAAATTGGTAATATATCTTTTGATCATATATGACCATACATGTAACATATATGAAAATCTTTCTCGGATATATGGACGGTATATGTATATGTTAGATTTCTGTATGGGAAGAAAAACATCAATGTTTGTGAATATCATGATATCAATATTGTATATTATATACTACATGGCCAAATGTTTGTGGTCACCTGACATCACACTCATATGTGGTTCTTCCCCAAACTGTTACCACAAAGTCGAAAGCACACAACTGTATGTCTCTGTATGCTGTAGCTTTACAATTTCCCTTCACTGGAACTAAGAGGCCAAAACCTGTTCCAGCATGACAATGCCCCCGTGCACAAAGTGAGCTCCATGGTTTGCCAAGGATGGTGTGAAAGAACTGGAGTGTCCTGCACAGAGCCCTGATCTCAACCCCACTGAACACCTTTGGGACGAACTGGAACACCCCAGGCCTCCTCACCCAACATCAGTGCCTGATCTCACTAATGCTCTTGTGGGCTGACTGAGCACAAATCCCCACAGCCACGCTCCAAAATCTAGTGGAAAGACTTCCCAGAAGAGTGGAGCTTGTTATAACAGCAATGGATCTGGAATGTGATGTTCAACAAGTACATATGTGTGTGATGGTCAGGTATCTACAAACTTTTGCCCATATAGTGTATATTTTGCCCATTAGACTGTAACTATAATAATGATAATGATAGTAGTTGATTGTGGATCTTCTGCCTGTGTGGCACAGACCATTAATGGTCCTCAGCTCTGAGAGTTTGCAGTAGAGAGGGACTGATAGACCTACATTATGCATAGAAACAGTAATTTTACACATACGGTGTATGGCAGGTGAACATAAATGGTTATTAAATTGTTATAATGTTTAGCAAGGTCCTGGAGTAGCCCGTGTAGCAGGGAAAACACTTAAATGTACAGGATCAGGAACTTGTGCCCTTCAGTAAACATGCTACTCGGGACGTCATGTTGTAACGAGGATTTTTACCATAAGCGGCGCTGTTACGGTAACTGTCGTAAAAACCTGTCGTCAATCGCGTCATTTTACGGCAACGTGGCTCGATCGTGTTTCCGCTTTCTGTCCTTCACAGGGTCTGTAGCTTTGCTTCAGGTAGCAACCTAAACCTGTTTATAACATCGCAGACATGGCGAAACTGAGCAAAGAGACGAAACAGCGGCTGCAGCAGGTCTTCCAGTGCGGGCAGTTCATTATTCGCTGGGGTTTTATCCCCACTGTTCTTTACCTAGGTCAGTAACTTTAGCGTTTTACTCCATGCTATGCTAGCAACTGCTAGCCCACTGTACTCTCTGAGCATGTTCTTGTCTGTGAATTAAAAAACAAAAGGCTTGTTACTGTGGTGAAATTCAGTGCAGTAGTGACCTAACATTACATATGGGTTTGATGTTTATTTATGTTTTTATATAATATATAATATAATTTATATTGTGTATATAATTAATATATTATATAGCTATAGCTTAATTGTACCTCATGGCTGTGTCTCAAATGGCTGGCTAATGTGCACTTCATAGTCTGAAGTTATTTACAGCGAGGGACCCCTTCATTAAAACAAACAAACAAAAAAAAACAACAACAACAACTGCAAAACCAAAACATTATTAAGAGCACAGCACTAAATACATTTAGCGTCATCAAAACCTTTTAAAAATCTGTTAAAATCTGAACGTTTTCCATTTTTCCAGCAGGGCGTGGCTGTTAAGTAAGGAATGAAACACTTGGGGGCGTGCTGTTATAGGAAATCAATCAACAACAGGGTGGTGTGATGCAGTCTGATACCTAGATTATTGAACCCCCTCCCCCCCTCCCCCCTTTTATCCTGAAGGCTTGTATTCCTCTTATACCACAGCAATATGTCAATGCTGACAATTTTATTGAAGAGCTTATTAAATAGTTTATTGTTTATCAAAGAATGACACGTGGAGCTTCTGCCTTGCATGTCCCTGTGTACGCTGTAGCTATAGAAGCAAAAGCTCTGTAAAAAGTCCTGTAAGTTGTGAGGTGGGGCCTCCATGGATCGGACTTGTTTGTCCAGCACGTCCCACAGATGATCGATCGGATTGAGGTCTGGGGAATTTGGAGGTCGAGTCAACACCCTGAACTCTCTGTCGTGTTCCTCAAACCATTCTTGAACAATTTCTGCAGTGTCTTAGGGCGCGTTATCCTGCTGAAAGAGGCCACTGTCATTAAGGAATACCGTTGCCGTGAAGGATTGTACTTGGTCAGCAACAATGTTTATGTAGGTGGTTCGTGTCAAAGTAACATCCACGTGAATGCCAGGACCCAAGGTTTCCCAGCAGAACATTGCCCAGACCGTCACACTTCCTCCACCGGCTTGCCTTTTTCCCATAGTGCATCCTGGTGCCATCTCTTCCCCAGTTAAGTGACACACACACGCACTGGGCCGTCCACATGATGTAAAAGAAAACGTGATTCATCAGACCAGGCCACTTTCTTCCATTGCTCCATGGTTCAGTTCTGGTGCTCACGTGCCCATTGTAGGTGTTTTGGAGGTGGACAGGGGTCAGCATGGGCACTCTGACCGGTCTGTGGTTACGCAGCCCCATACGCAGCAAGCTGTGATGCACTGTGTGTTCTGACACCTTTCTATCATAGCCAGCATTAACTTTTTCAGCAATTTGTGCTACAGTAGCTCTTCTGTGGGATCAGACCAGACGGATTAGCCTTCACTCTCCACGTACATCTATGAGCCTTGGGAGCCCATGACCCTGTCGCCGATTCAGTGGTTGTCCTTCCTTGGACCACTTTTGGTAGGTACTAACTACTGAATACCGGGAACACCCCACAAGACCTGCTGTTTTGGAGATGCTCTGACCCAGTCGTCTAGCCATCACAATTCAGCTCTTGTCAAAGTCGCTCAGATCCTTACGCTTGCCCATTTTTCCTGCTTCCAACACTTCAAGAACTTCGAGAACACTGTTCACGTGCTGCCTAATATATCCCACCCCTTGACAGTTGTTAAACGTTATTCATGTCACCTGTCAGGAGTTTTAATGTTATGGCTGATTGGTTTATATAATGTGTATGTATGTATATATGACTTGCATGGCAGATACTCGACATAATCTAAGACTAATAATAAATAGATGGGAAAAAAAATTAAATAAGAAGAATGCATATGGAGTTTTCTTTAAGGAGATGTTTATTTAGCCTAATATTTATGGAAGGAGTCTCCAGTGTCAGTGCTTTGTAACAGTGAAATATGTCATTCTGTAATTAATTAAAAAAAAAATAGCCTAATGGTTGTCAAGTTGCTGTAGCATTAGAGGAATAAAACTCTTGCTGTTATTTGAAAATGAACATCTTTTGGGTGTTATCTCATCACACCATCCTGTCATTGATCGTTATGATGCCTATAGCGACATTGTGTTTTATTCCTTATTAATCCATAATAATGGAGTTGGTTAGTGTTATACAGTAAGTACTGATGAGACTTATGAAAGTGTATAGTGATGTCACTCTATTAACTAATTCCCTACTTTCTATTAACTATTCCCTAATTTTATTAAATAACACCAGTAATTAGACTGTAACTATATTGAATAATAATAATAAGAAGAGGTAGAAGAAGAAGAAGAAGAAGAATAGTTGCCTGTGGATGATCTGGCTGTGTGTCACAGATCATTGGAGTCTTTGGCACCTTGTGGATTCGTTGGATATGGAGACTTTGTGATTCATCCTGTGTTACCTAACATCTCCAGTTGCGTGAGGTGGAAAATCCAATGAATCCTGCCACGTCACTGTGGCGGCATGTTCCCAGCATGTCGTCACGTCACATTGTGTCATATCATGTATAGTCGTTCTCCCCGCTCACTGTTTACAGAGCTGGGAAATACAGCCGTTGTCATATCCTGGAATGGAGGGATTGACTTATATTTAGACTTCCTGTTGAGACACTGTACTCTCGTTTTCATAACAGTTTCATTTACATGAGCAGTGATGAGAGATACAGTAGGAGAGAAAGTTTAGTTCATTCCGTGAAGCACCATGTAATAGTTCTGGCAAAGTTCATATCTATAATCTAACTGGTGAAATAAATCCTAATCTTAATTTGGACGGGATTAGATTCTTTGAGTTACACCTTTTAATACTTTTTTTTACACCTTTCTTCTAGGGGTGGGCAATATGAGCAAAAAAAAAGATCACATCACCATATTTGAAGACTTACACGATATGTATCACAATATTATACAACCCCAATTCCAAAAAGGTTGGGACGCTGTGTAAAATGTAAATTAAAAACAGAATGCAATGATTTGCAAATCTTATAAAACCATATGTTATGTGTGTGTGTGTGTGTGTGTGTGTGTGTGTGTGTGTGTGTGTGTGTGTGGAAAAACTAATGATCATAATTGCAGTCACCTTGCTGTCCAACAAGGTGAAAGAAAGAAAATGAAGGGGCCGGCAAAATAACACGATTTAAAAAAACAAAACAAACGAATATGTTTTTGAGTCATATTTTATCTTATTCAAAAACAACTTTCTGACTGTTTGCCAAGGGTGCGAACAACATGCTACATCAGAAACTCTCTCCTCAGAAATTCATATACTTTATAATTGTATTTAGTCTATATTAATGTATTAAACACAATAACTAGCTGGCCATACTGGTTTTGTTTTTTGTTTAGTAGCTACCACTTTTTAGCCTGATCAATTAGGTTTCCAAGCAAACAAAGGCAGCACATTAGAGCTTTTCCTCGTCTTGCACGACTAGCTGTAGAATTTTAATTTGCGCTTTGAATATAGAGAACATTACTGGAATGTTTACAGTTTATTTATTATTGGCAGCATGTAAGATTTCAGTCTAGAGTTGGGTCTAAATCCAGGATTTAATTTGCTGTGTGGTTTTCTCAGAGTTAGAACAGCATGCCTGATCCAGACGGGGGGGACCTAATTGCACGCTCCCATGTAAAGTTCATTTCTCAGAAGTATGTATTTAGCCTGCTATTTTTTTTCTTCTTCTTTTAATTTTTAATTTAATGCCCGTTCAGATCCCAGTGCCGACCTGACAGTGATGCAGTATTTTACCGGACGTGCTGAAGCAGCATTTATCATCGCATTTCTGCTTTTTCTATGAGTCTGTGCTTCCTGATGATTTCCCCTTGCGCATGTACAAAATATTGCACTAACAATATTCTATGAACATCCGAGTCAATTCTTGGATGAGTTATTAATGCAGTTTAGTTATATATAAATTTTTTAGTTTTAGTTTTTCTTCCTTTTTTTTTGAGAAAAACGTTCGGATATCAGGGACTGCGGCTCAGGTCAGCGCCGCTGGTGTTCTGTTTAAAATTCTTTCTGACTGACCGTTAAGAGTAGCGTGACTGTAAATTTCACGTTGTCAGTCTTTATTACTTCCGAATGCTGTTCTTCTTTCTGCAGCACAGGCATGCAAACGAAAGAACATGAGTGATGTGAGACACACTAAGGAATAGGCTGTTAGATTTCTCACAATAATGTGCTGCTGACTGTCTGTTCATTTACCCTTTGAAATCGCAGTCATAGTAAGTCTCGTGTATAAAATGAAAATTCAAATGAAAAACAGCTAGAGATGTCTTAGTGGGGGGGGGGGGGAAAGAAAAAAACTCAAAATAACCTGTATGCACAAGTGCCCACGCTCCTTAACTAATACTTTTTAAAGCACTTTTTGCTTGTAATATTTGGGTAAGAATCTACCAACTTGGCACAATACGATTTTTTCAGTTTTATTCCACCCTTCCTTTCAAAAATGCTCCATTTCTATCAAATTGCGAGGCGATCTCCTGTGCACAGCCCTCGTCAAGTCATTCCACAGGGTTTGTGATAGGATTTAGATCTGGTCTCAGTTGAGCTTCTTTTCTGAATCCATTCCTTTGTTGACTTTGTTGTCGTTGTCATGCTGGAAGGTGACATTTTTCTTCATCTTCAGCTGTCTAACTGAGGCCTGCAGGTTTTGTGCCCAAAAAAAGGGTGTTTGGAGCTATTCCTGAGCTCCTGTATCTTGACCAGAGCCCCAGTCCTAGCTGGAAAGAAGCAGATCCATAGCATGATGCTGCCACCACCATGCTTCACCGTGGATAATGGTGTTCTTTGGGTGATAAGCTGTCTTGTTTTCAGAAATCTTTTAGAATCATGGACAAACAGTTAATAAGTTAATTGGTTTATTTATTTATTTATTTTTATTTTAAGTGAGAAAGGCATTCTGTCTACTCACCCCACCCCATAGCTCAGACATGTGAAGAATAGTATTTGCAAAGTATTTCTCAGATATTCCTGCAGCTCCTTTAATGTTGCTGTAGGGCTCTTGTCAGCCTCCCTGGTAAGTTTTTGTCTTGTCTTTTTGTAAATTTTGGAGGGACGTCCTGTTCTTGGTGATGTCACCGTGGTGCTCCATTTTCTCCACTTGTTGTCGGTGGCCTTCACGGTGTTTCATGGTACATCTAATGTTTTGGACATTCTTTTGGACCCATGTCCTGATCGATACCGTTTGCAAACGAGATCCGGTACATACTATGAGAATGGCTTCAGCACTCAAATCAAACCAAGATGATGTCAAGAAAATCCTACAGATACAGCTGAGCTTTATTTGGGGTTAATCAGAATCACTTCACTGATGTAGGAGCAGGTGTATTATCATTAACTATGAACATGAGGTTTTATGTGATTGGTTCGTTCTGGACACAGTCACATGCACCATCACAAAAAGCTGCTGTTTTAACAGGGGTGTGTAGACTTTTTGTAACCACTGTATTTGTAATGCCTTTTTTAAAATGCTGCTGCAGTATTAATGCTAACAAAACCCATGTTATAATTTCATTCATTAGAGATGATAATGATGATTGTTATCAGGCCAATGCTAGCAAAAACAATGCTGAATCGGATGTCTGATGGGGAAAAAAAGAATGAATTTGATCCAATCCCATAACAAATGGAAAAGATGGGAATTGGAAAAAGTTTTTTTTTTCCCCCTTGTTTGTTTGTTACAATTGATTCTTATTATATTTACACACTATTATATTTATTGCCAAGTCCAAATCAGAGTGCAATTAAAACTTTTGGTTCATTTGCTATTTGGTTATTTGGTTCACACTGCCCATAATTCGACAATCCAAAAAGCAAAACATTTTAGCTGAGGTGTGTATTGCACTTAAAATATCCTTATAAGTCTCTTTCCTGCAACGGTCAGAAATACAGCAATGGAAAAGCATGAACTAACCTTTACCAAGTGGTCTAATAAATCCCGAGCACAGAGAACATGCAGTCAGTGCTAAATAAATGAGTAGATAACGCTATAACTAGTTAACTAACTTAAAAGCTTTTTGTGTATTACATCCAGTGTTCATTTTCGAAATCTGTTGAGACATTGTACAAAATCTCCAGAGCACACGGCATTTCTGCAGCGGTACGGTTCTCAGCTCTGTCCTTTTGGCTCGGTTTTAGCAGCTCATATTGACATAAATCGTTGCAACCCAAAATACATGTACGGTGAGATCATAGCCTGCCGTCAGGATGATTCAGAGTCGTGGGAGTTGAACCGTGCTGGAGTTCAGTTGGAACCCGGAACCAGACCACGTCACTCAGACCCTGTCAGAGCAGGATGTTTGGTCATCAGCGAGTGTGACTGGTGCGTTCTCACCAGGAGAGAAAACGCACCAGGGTTCGATTCGGTCGGACTAAACACTGCGTATGTGAAAGCAGCCTAAAATGAGAAATGCTCAAGACGAAAACAGCATTTAATATTAAACATTATTAAACATTTAAGTCACTTAAACCTATTCCTAGGTTAGATTTAAATATTTAAAATGTGGTCATTTAAACAGACAAACAAAAAAACATGAAGTTTGTATGGGTTGACAGGAAGTGTATGTGGATAATAGTTTCTTTTCAGTCATTAATCTTAATCTGGTCCAGTGTTTCACAACTACTCTTATCTGTTGCACAGTTTTCATAGAAGCTCCCTCCCAGGGAAAGTATTCGTGATCAAACCGATGTGCAGCAAGTTTTACTTCTGCAAACGAGATTTCAATGCTTACAATGCTTCTGCGACACCGTGCGCACTCCATCATACTTCCTGACACATTTCATTCACATGTTCTTTTTTTTCCCCTTCCTTTTCCGCAGGGTTCAAGCGTGGAGCAGATCCTGGAATGCCAGAACCCACCGTTCTAAGGTACTACCGCTTGTGCACCCGAGTAAGCCCGTCTCTTCACCCGAAGGACTGTGACCTCGTTTAATCGAGTCCGCAGTGCGATTAATAAAACACTGACCAGTTCCCATATCGGCCTCAGATTTTTCTAGAAGAGTCTCCTCACACAGACGGGTGTGGTATTTATTCCTGACAAATCCTTACCAAAGAGCTTTTTTTCCCCCACAGCAGCCTTGTGCTTGCTAAAAAAAAAAAAAAAACGGGAAGTCTGCTCTCTTCGCAGAGTTTCATTTTAGTTTCAAATACTTAAGATTCCACGCAGGTCTTTTTCCTAAACTGATAAATGACCCTCGTAACTTGTAAAGGAAATGAGGTATGAATAAATGCACTTAAAAAAAAAAAAAAAAATCTGTATTCAGCGTATCGGTTTTCAATTAAAATATTTTTTAAAAATGTCTTTAAAAAGTGATATCCCATGATGCAATGCTTCAGTTTCTGGCTAACTCATTGAAGTAGTTCCTTTTCAGTGGCTGAATCTCTGATTGTCGTACTATTGGGCTTGTCATTCAGTGTTTCATTGCTGAGCTGTTGTACCCTATGCAGTGAGCATACGTAGTGAACACGGAGCCATTTGTAATGTGGCCTTACTGTGTCTTAAAGGAGTTTGACTGAAGAATATAGGCAAATCGAGATTAGATAGATAAATAAATAAATAAATAAATTCATATCAGCATCAAGGCTTTAATAAAATCAGTAACATTCAAGACTGAATTGTGATGTTGGCTCATTTTATTTTTTTCCCTTTAAGCAAAACTTTCTCCTTCTGTTGTATAAGATACAAAAGCATGGTATGGAGCTACTGCTAGTATTTGCTCTGTTTGTTTGTTTTTTTTGTTTGTTTGTTTGTTTTCCCCTTCCATTAATATAATGCTTGAAATGTGCTGTACTTATCTATTCACTCAATTCAATCATCTGCTTAATTTATTGCCGATTATCATTAAACTTAAACTGTTATCCTTCCGCTATTAAAAAGCAAAAATAATTTCAGCCAAGCACCAAACTGTTGTTTATTTTAAGTATTGAGTAACTGATGACTTGATTGATTTTTTTTTGTTGTTTTCTTTAATAAAATGACTCGGAATCCCCATTTGTAAGCCAAACTCTCACTCTATTTATTTCTTTTGTTTTTGATGAACTCGGTAGACTAACTTTCAACACTTTGCGCATGATGTTTTTCAGACAAGCAGTGAACAGTACAAACCCTGGGAAGTAAATGTAAATGTTCAGTGCAACAGGAAAGCACCTGTCAGTATTTGGTTTCAGCAGATACTCAGTAGACGCAGGATGAAAGATGATATCGGAACATTTTTATCCCCGCTGAATGGCATTTACAGGCGTTAAATTGGGGAGTTTGATTAGTCACAATCTTTTCTGTACAGGGGCTATTAATAAGAGAAAACCACCACGATCAAATTCTTAAGGTGTATTTTCCAGTAATCATACAGGGGCAGCCCAAACTGTGCGTTTTACTGATTCTGGGTTATAAAAAGTCCTCGTTTGTCTGAAAATATTTAGAATTTTTGCATTAATCTCAAATTTACATAAATTTACTAAAATGTGATTCTTTTTTGGTCTCCCATAGTGTGTGTAGAGAGTGACTCTATGTAAGGAATAAAACACTTGGTGCTTTGCTCTTACAGGAAACTGATCAATGAGAGGGTGGTGTGATGCAGCCTGACATGAAGCAGACTTACTTGAACTTGATTGTTTTCTTATAACAGCGCATCCTGAAGTTTTTTTATTTCTCATACAGTACATCACAGCAATTCGCCAATAGGGGTGGGGAGTGTGGGGGGTGTGGGGGGTATGGTGATGTTAGATCACAAACGATTAAAATGTCTCCATAGACATTTTTTACAGCATTTTTATTCCATGATGCTAAACCCATTTTGTCATTTGCACTGAAAACTTGGCCACCCCAAGTTGTTTTAGGATCCTGACTTAGGCGTGTTCATTAGATTACGTTTAGCTCGGTTACATGGAACGGCTGGATTTTACACAGTGGACACAACGGTTCTTTGCGAAACAGAGACCTACGTGTTCTCTGTTATGTTTTCTTTTCGTTTCTTGTAGCACTACTGTGTATTTTCCTCAGTAGGGAAATTAGTTGCTTGGTTCAGTAACGTGGGACATAATCTTAAAAAAAATAAATACAGTGTATATATAATTGCGTATATATTTTACGACAGAAATGAGAACTCATTCGAATGAGTGCATTAATATAAACCGGTGTCATTTGTCTATAAAAACATACAGACTAACTATGTATTTTGCTTTTAGTGCTATATGGAGCCAGGGTCTGATTATAATACAATAACAGCCCACAACACCTTTTAATGAACGCCAGAGTAGTTAGTTTTGACCCCACATGCTTCATTTTGGATTTTACTCCTCGGGCAGCTAATAATTAGTTCACAAAGTTAGACAGCACTAATTCTAAAATATGTTTTAAAAATCAAAGACATGTTCACATTCTGCAATAGGCTGTTTGTCACTGTGGTAACTGTCTGTTTCACTAAATATTTTTCCAGCAAGCCTTAATTTATTTGAAGAATGTCATATGAGGAATGTTCCTGTAATTGACTCAGAATACAGAACGTCACTTAAAATATTGAAACGTTAGCGATACTGATTTATCACACGATTATCAAGAGCCAGTGCGTGCCAGAGCACAGTTAACCCTTTATCGCTCAAAGGAGATCCCCTTTAGGAGAAATGCACCCCCCCCCCCCCCCCCCCAGCTAAACTGTAATTTTTGATTGGATTTTCACCCGAGTCAGACCTGTCTGTTATTGCCTAAAGTGCTGGGTCAAATGCCAGCTCGGTCCTTCTGCTCCAGTGGCCCTGACCTGTGATTTGCCAGGAAGTCAGAACGACTGTCAGAGCTGCTGTTATAGAAAGTGAATCAACACCTCCTAACCAATCAGAACTGAGAATTGAACATCACTGTAGTGTGTTGTGTTTTAGCATTGGGTACACGTTAGGCAAGGATGTGTTGTCTTGATTGTAACTAACATTTGTTTTTGTGTGTTTCACCAGTTTGCTTTGGGGATGAAGGAGTGGTGATGAAGGGCTCCCTCCTGCAGAAGACCAAATCGTCTCCACATCCCTTAATAAACAGCCGAAGTGTTTATTCGTCATCTTGGAAGAGACACTGTGCCTGCACATGTCCTTGAACTCGGTTTCAGCACTGTTTCAGTTTTCCCACTTCTCCATCTCCCTGTTTGGGAACGTCATGTTTTTAATGTGTCTGGACCATGTGATTAGAGTATTTTGTATTTTGTATTTTGTCGTTTCTAAGTTATTCCCTACGTTCAATCTTGCTCAAACTCATTCTTTCAGTATTTACACCAACATGAGCAAATAAATGACGAAATGGCAGAAATTTCATTTCAATTCATAAAGCTTTATTTATCTCTCAAAAACCAGTCGCATATGTGTTAATATAACACATACATACAAGTTAATGTGACTCAGACAATTATTTTCATCACCATCCATTATCATCAGTTCAAATGCTTTACAAAAGTAAAATTTACAAATTTCCACTACATTTCACTCTCTGAATATTGATTCCCTTCACTTTTGAACATGAAACTTCTAAATTTTTAAATATTAAACTTTTTTTTTTAAATAATTGCAATAAATAGATAAATAAATAAATATGTAACCAGATAAATAAAATAAACAAAACATCAGAAAATTCATTGCTCGTGTTTTGAGAGCCACCCATTCTCCCTCCCGATGTGTTGCATTCTTTTCCTAGTCTTCATGTAATTAATCGCCCTGCTTGTGTCAGTCATGAAGTTTGCGAAGTTGTACAGAATGAAGTATATGTCTCTCCTCCGTGTCCACAGGAAAGCGTCAGGTAAGGAGGTTGGGTGAACTACTTCGTCATTTACCTGCAGGTACAAATGCAAAGAATGTTAAAGTTGGCACCAGTCACTGTTTGCATCACATTGTGTAATAATCTAATCTGTAATAATATTGACGAGTGGAAGGAGTTTAGTCTTGGAGCACTTTGAGTATTTGATCATTAATGAGAAACTAGAAATCATCAGACTGGTAATAGAGAGCACTGGTGACAGGCGTTTTTGTTCAGGCTTTGTTTTGTTCTTAAATGAGTAGCAGGTTTGAGGTTTTTTAGCACTCAATTAACAAATAGGCAATAAACAATAAGGCTTTTATGTTTTCCATGGGGCGACATGGTAGCTTAGTGGTTAGCACGTTTGCCTTGCACCTCCGGGGTTCGAATCCTGCCTCCGCCCTGTGTGCGCGAAGTTTGCATGTGCTCCCCGGGGGTTTCCTCCAGGTGCTCAGTCCAAAGACATGCGATGTTGGCTGATTTGCATTTCCAATTTGTCCGTAGTGTATGAATGTGTATGCGATATATATATATATATACCGATCAGCCATAATATTAAAACCACTGACAGGTGAAGTGAATACCATCAATCATCTCTTTACAATGGCAAGGGGTGGGATATATTGGGCAGCAACTGAACAGTCAGTTCTCAAAGTTGATGTGTTGGAAGCAGGAAAAATGGGCAAGCATAAGGATCTGAGCAACTTTGGACAAGGGCCACATTGTGATGGCTAGACGACTGGGTCAGTGCATCTCCAAAACAGCAGCTGTTGTGGGGTGTTCCCGGTATACAGTGGTTAGTACCTACCAAAAGTGGTCCGAAGAAGAACAACCGGTGAACCCGGGGACAGGGTCATGGGCACCCAAGGCTATTTTATGTGCGTGGGGAGCGAAGACTAGCCTGTCTGGTCTGATCCCACAGACGAGCTACTGTAGCACAAATTGCTGAAAAAGTTAATGCTGGCTATGACAGAAAGGTGTCAGAACACGAAGTGAATCGTGGCTTGCTGTGTATGGGGCTGCTTAGCCGCAGACCGGTCAGAGTGCCCATGCTGACCCCTGTCCACCTTCAGAAACACCTACAATGTGCATTTGAGCATCAGACCTGGACCATGGAGCAATGGAAGAAGGTGGCCTGGTCTAATGAATCACGTTTTCATTTACATCATGTGGATGACCGGTTGCATCACAATGTTCTGCTGGGAAACCTTTCGGCATCCATGTGGATGTTACTTTGACACGTACCACCTACCTAAACATTGTTGCAGACCAAGTACAATCCTTCATGACAACGATATTCCCTAATGGCAGTGACCTCTTTCAGCAGGATAATGCGCCCTGAGACACTGCAAAAACTGTTCAGGAACATGGCAAAAAGTTCAAGGTTGGCCTCCAACTTCGCGAGATCTCAATCCGATCTGATCGAGCATCCGTGGGATGAGGAAAACAAGTCCGATCCATGGAGGCCCCACCTCGCAACTTACAGGACTTACAGTATCTGACCCTAACGTCTTGGTGCCAGATACCACAGCACACCTTCAGAGGTCCTGTGGAGTCCGTGCCTTGACGAGTCAGAGCTGTTTTGGCGGCACAAGGGGGATTTACACAATATTAGGCAGGTGGTTTTAATGTTATAGCTGATCGGCGTATGTATAAGTGGGACACAAAATGGCAACCCTCGTTATGTAAAAAGGGATTTTTGGTTCTTGTACCTGCTCTTTCTATTTGAAGAAACTACATTGCTCAAGAATTTGTATTTTCTGAGCATTCTGGTATAATCTTGCCTCTTATAATATTGTGAAAGTTCCTATTTTTGGAGGCTGAAATTAATAATGAACTTAGGCTGTCTTGTATATTAAAAATGATCAATCGACGTAGTAGACGTTCAGCTTTGTGAAATATTAATTATGAAACATTCCTGCGATGTGGACATCAGTAAAGTTTTATCTTGGTGGTGGCCCTGTTTAAAGGTTACACCACATACAACCAAAATATAGGATAAGTAGAATACGTAGTTTTGTACTTTCATTTCTCAGAGTGCAGGTGTGTGTGTGTGTGTGTGTGTGTGTGTGTTTTGTAATCACTTACTTTTATTGTTTCTTTGATTAAATGTATCAATCTGGTGGTCCCGACTTTAATATCCACCATGCGAGCTGTGATCAGGTTCTCTTTCTCTATATAGGGCAGGTAAGCTTGGTACACCCGCAAACCATGGTAGATCCGCTGCAGACATTTTTTCTGTAAACACACACACACCAAATGTAAGACAGGGCTTTCAATGAACACACCCATACGAGAAAATAAAACCTCAACATCTTGTTCTTACAGGAAAGCCATCATCTTATGATCGTTTTTACAATCTATGTGGTTGACAGAATTTGTCCAATTTTACTTACATTTTACTTAAACCTGTGATTTCCTACGTTTCAGCTCAACTTCACAAGGATTCAAAATTTGTACAAAAACCCTGACAGTGTTTTGCGTAACAACGTACCCAGCCTGTAGACTTTTAATATGCTTCAATCTGTGACCAAGAAATTTCACACGTCATTCAAACTGATCCCAAAGCGATATGTAAGAAGTCTGATCAACGTCTGCATAAAGTCTATGCTTTAAGCCAAGCATGAAGTAAAACTGGACTAATTCTAGTCACCTATGGAACTGATCAGAGCGGTGACACTTTCTGCGAAGGTCATGGTAATAATGAACTACGAACACATTCATATCATGTTAGAATACACTCATAAGGAATTCTACACAATAGTAAAATTGCTTAGGGAAATGCATTACATGCTATAGCTAGCTTTATTACGCAGTATGAATTGTTAACATCATATAAGTAGTTTTCATATAATATCAGAGAGATTATCAAGAACTTGTCAGTGTGTCTACAACTCCACATAATCTAAGCCTAATAACTCATTATAAACACTGCCATAAAGTGTGATAATGCCTTTTCATATATAATTGGTAACTGTTGGCTATTTTGTTAAAACGAGATTTGTTGTTTTTCTAACATATTTATCTGACAATAATAAGACGTTTTTCTAACAATGGGATTTTTTTCTCCAGTTTTTCCACTTTTCTCTTAATAAATACTGTTTTCTTGTAGGAAAGAGATATGTTCTTGTAATAGCGAGATTACCCTATTTTTTCTTGCCGCAAGATGTTTTCTTATAGTAAAAAGACACTTCTGTGGAAATAACATTTTTAAAAAAATACAGTAGTAACAAATTTTTCTCAGTTACAAGAGGCTTTTCGTAATAACAGAATGTTCTCTCATAATAATGAGATGTTTTAACAATGCAGTAACAAATCACCTTTCTCTTAACAACGTTTTTTTTTCGTAGTAACGAGATATTTTTCTCAGAATTATGAGATATTTTCTTGTAGTAGCAAGACACCTTTCTCTAAATAATTAATGTTTTCTTGTAGTAACGCGTTTTTTCCCCTCGTAATAACGAGATGTTTTCTTGTAATAACGAAATTTTCTCTTGTAATGACCAGAAGTTTTCTTGTAGTAACGAGATTTTCTCTCGTAATACCGACATGTTTTCTTGTAGTAAGAAGACACCTTTCTCTAAATAATTAATGTTTTCCTGTAGTAACGCGATTTTTTTTTTTCAGGTAAGAACGAGATGTTTTCTTGCAGTAACGAGATTTTCTCTTGTAATGACGAGATGTTTTCTTGTAGTAAGAAAATATTTTTGTCCCCCCTCGTAATACCGAAATCTTTGCTTGTAGTAAGAAGACACCTTTCTCTAAATAATTAACGTTTTTTTGTTTTTTGTTTTTTTGTGGTGACGCGATTTTTTCTCGTAATAACGAGATGTTTTCTTGTAGTAACAACGCGCCTTTTTCTTAATGACTGAATGTTGTCATATAGTAACGAAATCATAACGACGAGATGTTATCTTGTTGCTTGTTGTAGACCCCAACCCCCTCGTAATAACGAGATGTTTTCTTGCAGTAACGAGATGTTTTCTTGTCAAAGGTCAGTAGTAACAAGTTACAAGATGCTGAAGCGGATTTCCACGTCCCGCGGCAGCAGCAGCAGTGAAGCTGTAAGTAGTAGTAGTTTTCTCTGACTTACCGGGATGAAGTCGGAGGGCAGACACCCGTCTGTGGAGCTGAGGCGCGGGGTATCAGGCTTCACTTTGGCGAATTCGGTTTCGGGGAAGTCCCCTTCAAACTGGAGTTCAAATATCCCGAGTCATTTTGACGAATTCACATCGAACAAACAGAGCAAATTCTCTTCTGTCTTAATACCGTAAGTGTGCATTACCTGCTCGCGGACGCTCGTGATGTCTTTCCGCATCTGTTTGGCGATGGATAGCCACTTGTCGTCTGGCGCGTGCGCATCATTCTCCAGCTCGCCTCCAGATGTTTCGTAGAAATCCGTGTCTCCGCTGTAGAGTCCGAGCGAGGCCAGGGGGAGCAGTGCGAGCACAAGCAAGCCAAGATCTGCAGAGACAGACAGAGAGGAGTGTGTGTGTGTGAGAGAGAGAGAGAGAGCTGCAGAAGGAGGAGGATGAAGTAGAGGAGGAGGCAATCACAAGCCGGTACTCACAGTGCAGCAGAGAGGGCATGGTCGGGGTGCTCGCGTCGGGGTGGGTCGACTTGTTGATTGCGTTGAGCTCCTTGAGTCTTTGCTCTTTCAGTAATTTCCGAGTAATTTATATAGGCTACCACCTCGAAAATTCCACAACCCACTTTTTGTGATTAGTAATCATATCATGATTTAAAAGAAAAAAAAAAAAAACACCCTCATTTTCATAATTTTCTTTTTGTCATCCTCTCTGTCTAGAAGGCAATTCCACTGAATGGATTGGGAAGTAGGGGTTACTCGAGTTAGTCTGAGTAGTTTTTACAGAATTTACACCTCTCTCTTTTTTCTTTTTCTTTCTTTCTTTCTTTCTTTCTTTCTTTCTTTCTTTCTTTCTTTCTTTCTTTCTTTTTTAAAATAATTGTTTCCTTTCTACTCCATTACTATTACTATTACATTACTATTGAGAAATTTCATTATTCTCTCCACCACTCCTACATGAAAATATATCAATGCCTTGTAGAAGTATTGACTCCCACATTTTCTAGTGTTACAATATTGAACTGAGCTGAGGTTAAGTGTCCAGTATCTACACAAAACTTCCCATAATTATTGAAATGACAGGAAAAGTCAATATTGTTAAAAAAAAAGTATTCACCCCTGTTGGTGCAACCACATAATTTGTTGAATGGACTGATAAAAGTGCAGATAAAGTGATCTCAATATAAATACACCTGATCCTTGAAGGTCCCAGAGTTTGTTAGAGAACATACCAAATGATCAATTATCAATTATCAAGGCATTGGGCTACTGATCAGAAGGTCATGAGTTCAAATCCCAACACCACTAAGCTACCACTGTTGGGCCCTTTGGATAAAAAGATAAGGCCTTGCCTTCTCTGCAGTCCCTGCTTCACCTTCCAACAACCGAGTACTGACCCATCCAGGCTCTGATTCAGTCATGTTCATAGTCTCTACTCTGGTTTCATCCCCAGTAGTAAAGTTCATGCTATGAAGACATCTCTGGTCTTCTGGTTCAGTCACAGTCTGTTATTCTTTCTGCCACAGTTTACATCACTGACAATTGATGTCCCTGCGCCAAACCACAATGTTAACACTATATCTGTCCCTCATCTAGTACCTATCCCTTCTCCTTCTCTGTTTATCCAGTACCTGTCCCTTTCTCCTTCTCTGTTTATCCAGTACCTGTCCCTTTCTCCTTCTCTGTTTAACCAGTACCTGTCCCTTTCTCCTTCTCTGTTTAACCAGTACCTGTCCCTTTCTCCTTCTCTGTTTATCCAGTACCTGTCCCTTTCTCCTTCTCTGTTTAACCAGTACCTGTCCCTTTCTCCTTCTCTGTTTATCCAGTACCTGTCCCTTTCTCCTTCTCTGTTTAACCAGTACCTGTCCCTTTCTCCTTCTCTGTTTAACCAGTACCTGTCCCTTTCTCCTTCTCTGTTTAACCAGTACCTGTCCCTTTCTCCTTCTCTGTTTAACCAGTACCTGTCCCTTTCTCCTTCTCTGTTTATCCAGTACCTGTCCCTTTCTCCTTCTCTGTTTATCCAGTACCTGTCCCTTTCTCCTTCTCTGTTTATCCAGTACCTGTCCCTTTCTCCTTCTCTGTTTATCCAGTACCTGTCCCTTTCTCCTTCTCTGTTTATCCAGTACCTGTCCCTTTCTCCTTCTCTGTTTAACCAGTACCTGTACCTTTCTCCTTCTCTGTTTAACCAGTACCTGTCCCTTTCTCCTTCTCTGTTTAACCAGTACCTGTCCCTTTCTCCTTCTCTGTTTAACCAGTACCTGTCCCTTTCTCCTTCTCCTTCTCTGTTTGTCCAGTACCTGTCCCTTTCTCCTTCTCCTTCTCTGTTTATTCAGTACCTATCCCTTTCTCCTTCTCTGTTTAACCAGTACCTATCCATTTCTCCTCCTCCTTCTCAGGTTTATCCAATTCCTGTCCCTTCCTCCTTCTCCTTTTCTGTTTCTTCAGTACCTGTCCCTTTATCCTTCTCCTTCTCTGTTCATCCAATTCCTGTCCCTTCCTCATTCTCCTTCTCTGTTTAACCAGTACCTGTCCCTTTCTCCTTCTCTGTTTATCCAGTACCTGTCCCTTTCTCCTTCTCTGTTTATCCAGTACCTGTCCCTTTCTCCTTCTCTGTTTATCCAGTACCTGTCCCTTTCTCCTTCTCTGTTTAACCAGTACCTGTCCCTTTCTCCTTCTCTGTTTATCCAGTCCCTGTCCCTTTCTCCTTCTCTGTTTAACTAGTACCTGTCCCTTTCTCCTTCTCCTTCTCTGTTTATTCAGTACCTGTCCCTTTCTCCTTCTCTGTTTATCCAGTACCTGTCCCTTTCTCCTTCTCTGTTTAACCAGTACCTGTCCCTTTCTCCTTCTCCTTTTCTGTTTGTCCACTACCTGTCCCTTTCTCCTTCTCCTTCTCTGTTTAACCAGTACCTATCCATTTCTCCTCCTCCTTCTCAGGTTTATTCAATTCCTGTCCCTTCCTACTTCTCCTTTTCTGTTTCTTCAGTACCTGTCCCTTTATCCTTCTCCTTCTCTGTTCATCCAATTCCTGTCCCTTCCTCATTCTCATTCTCTGTTTATCCAGTACCTGTTCCTTCCTCCTTCTCCTTCTCTATGTATCCAGTACCTGCTTCTTCCTCCTTCTCCTTCTCTGTTTATCCAATACCTGTCCCATCCTCCTTCTCCATCTCCTTCTCCATTTATCCAGTACCTGTTTCTTCCTCCTTCTCCTTCTCTGTTTATCCAATACCTGTCCCATCCTCCTTCTCCATCTCCTTCTCCATTTATCCAGTACCTGTTCCTTCCTCCTTCTCAGATTTGACTCTGGAACCTGCATTGGCTCTGTTCTTCACTGTTTGTTTTGGCTTTCTTGGGCCTTCTTGTTTTTTCGCACTCCCTGCTCCAGCTTAATTTTATAAAACCTTACACTATATGGCCAATAGTATGTAGACACCTGACCATCACACCCATATGTGGGTCTTCCCTAAATTGCTGCCACAAAGTTGGAAGCAAACAATTGTCTAGAATGTCTTTCATCTCTAGAAAGTTTAACAGTGTGATTGGTCAGCTGTCTGTATAGTGTATCTCTAGATCATGATCATATAATTATTACATGCGCTGTGCAGAGACTGAATGTTTTTCTAACAGGAACACAGCAGATACAGCTGTAGAAGCAAGGCAGAAGCAGAAAGGATTGAATAGGACGAACAAAACTTTATTCACAACAACAGAAGTTTTAGTATAATGTGGTCAACATGGCTATGGATTAGAGTCGAAGGGCTTTCTAAGGAGGAGGAAGATCAGTACCATGATAGAAGTGAAAAACCATGCTCACCACAAGTTACGAGAATCAACAATTGTACACAATTATGTTTCACGCCTTCACATTTTTCATTTTCTAACGTTACCATGACTCCTGCTATGGATTATGATCACGATTCTTGTAAAACGTTCAGTGCAGTTCAACTTCACACCATCTCTGATTTTGCATCACACTTTGATTTTGTGAAGCTGATAGCTGGTTTCCTGTGAAACCATGAATTTTCTGATTGTGTCATCTAAAAAAGAACTTTCCAAAATGATTGAAGTAATGTATGACAGTGGAGGCAATATGAACGTTAAAGACAAACGGCATTTGGAGCCCTGCAGAGCACTAGCTACACCTGAATGCATACAAGCTATTCATTTTGTTCTTTGAGAAAACCAAAAGAAAAAGCAATCAGTTCGTAGAGGATTCAAATATTTGTCACAGTTAATCTGACATGTTTCAGGTGCTGCGTCACTGGGTTAGCAGGAATTAATGACTACATGAAATAATAATCAGAATTTGTTTATTATTTTTAAATAATTTTTCAAAATCTCTCTCTTTTTTCTCGTTTAAATTAATAAGACAAAAAAAAAAACTGCTTGTTGTGTTGCTGACAAACCACAAAACACAAACTTCTCTGTACTAAAGACTTTGCTGTGGCGGAAAACCTAAAGTTACAGCTTTACTGTTATGGGAACTGTTATATAAGTGCTGACACTGGAGACTCCTTCCATAAAAAAACGTAATCATAAAAAAAAAAAGTCATCATATCAATGATAATATTTTTTGTTTGTTAAATAACATTTTTTAAAATTATTATTATTTTTTTTTAGAAATCTGTTTATTATTAGGCTTAGATTATGTGGGGTGTCTGAAGATGTTCCTGTTGCATTTTATATTGATTGTGAAACATAAGATTTTCCTTGCAGTAATGAAAGAATAGGGTAATTGGTTGGGGATGTGCCCAGAGCTGGGGTAATGGTGGTATTTAGTGGTCATATGATGAAAGTAAGTACAATGTTACATTTGTAGGAATTGTGCTGTTAGTGTGACTGAATATCACATATCACATAACAAACAACGTTACCATACACTGCCAGGTTGATGACTAAATTATTTAAAGTACATATTTAAAAGGAAACTCCAGTTGTCACCACTAATTTGCACAAAACAGAAAATCCAGTTCTAAGCAAGTTTTGAGGACCACAGAAATTACAGAACTGCATTAAGACTGTATTAAAACATTTAAGGTTTTGGCAAGCCATGATATTGAGAATCATAAATAAAGATAAACTTTTAAATGTGCAACAAAACATACACTTATGATTACCGCACTACATCCTTTAAGACTTACTATTGGGGAACTTCAGTATTTCTCCTTCTTAGTTGCATCACTGTCTTCCGTCAGCATCCAAAAATAACTTTCTTTTTCCTGCACCGTCTGGGGCAGTGCTGGGGGATGGGACAGAAAAAAGGAAACACCACATAGAAATTCCATTCATACAGATAAACCGAGATAAACCACAATTACAAAAGTACAGTGGGGGAAAAAAGTATTTGATCCCCTGCTGAGTTTGTACGTTTGCCCACTGACAAAGAAATGATCAGTCTATAATTTTAATGGTAGGTGTATTTTAACAGTGAGAGACAGAATAACAAAAAAAAAAAAAAAAATCCAGAAAAATGCATTTAAAAAAAGTTAGACATTTATTTGCATTTTAATGAGGGAAATAACTATTTGATCCCCTATCAGTCAGCAAGATTTCTGGCTCCCAGGTGTCTTTTACACAGGTAATGAGCTGAGATTAGGAGCACTCTCTTAAAGGGAGTGCTCCTAATCTCAGTTTGTTACCTGTAAAAAGACACCTGTCCACAGAAGCAATCAATCAATCAGATTCCAAACTCTCCACCATGGCCAAGACCAAAGAGCTGTCCAAGGATGTCAGGGACAAGATTGTAGACCTACACAAGGCTGGAATGGACTACAAGACCATCGCCAAGCAGCTTGGTGAGAAGGTGACAACAGTTGGTGCGATTATTCACAAATGGAAGGGCTCCATGCAAGATCTCACCTCGTGGAGTTTCAGTGATCATGAGAACGGTGAGGAATCAGCCCAGAACTACACGGGAGGATCTTGTTAATGATCTCAAGGCAGCTGGGACCATAGTCACCAAGAAAACAATTGGTAACACACTACGCCATGAAGGACTGAAATCCTGCAGTGCCCGCAAGGTCCCCCGCTCAAGAAAGCACATGTACAGGCCCGTCTGAAGTTTGCCTGAATGATTCAGAGGGACAGGACAACTGCACCGCATCAAAGGGACGATGGACGGGGCCATGTACCGTCAAATCTTGGGTGAGAAACTCCTTCCCTCAGCCAGGGTATTGAAAATGACTTTAATGACTTGGAGAGGATCTGCAAAGAGGAGTGGGACAAAATCCCTCCTGAGATGTGTGCAAACCTGGTGGCCAACTACAAGAAACATCTGACCTCTGTGATTGCCAACAAGGGTTTTGCCACCAAGTACTAAGTTGAAGGGGTCAAATACTTATTTCCCTCATTAAAATGCAAATCAATTTATAACTTTTTTGAAATGCATTTTTCTGGATTTTTTTGTTGTTATTCTGTCTCTCACTGTTAAAATACACCTACCATTAAAATTATAGACTGATAATTTTTTGCAAATGGCCAAACGTACAAAATCAGTAGGGGATCAAATACTTTTTCCCCCACTGTAGTAACAAAAGAGTCATGTTAATTTGCATGCAAACTCTATGAAAAATAACAGCAGAAACAACGAGCTGGACAGTCCATTCACCACAGAATTTATTTACTTATTTCATGTCAAGAATGATAACCTCAAAAATCCCTGAGATCCCAAATACCTTTATAGATTGCTGTTAAATTGTAGCACGAGCATCACGTTGGATACTCTCTTTACACTCTCTCTAAAAAAAAAAAGGGATTAAGGGATTTATTTGAAAATTAAGGATTTGTAGCATATAGTTGAGGCCAAAAGTTTACCTAGGCTAAAACTCCATCACACCCATATGTGCATGTTGAATATTCCTTTCAAGATTGAATCCCCCTTTACTGTTACAATAACCTCCACTCTTCTGGGAAGGCTTTCCACTAGATTTTGGAGCATGGCTGTGGGGATTTGTGTTCATTCAGCCACAAGAGCATTAGTGAGATCAGGCACTGATATTGGGTGAGGAGGCCTGGGGTGCAGTCGGTGTTCCAGTTCATCCCAAAGGTGTTCAGTGGAGTTGAGGTCAGGGCTCTGTGCAGGAGACTCGAGTTCTTCCACTCCAAACTTGGCAAGCCATGTCTTCATGGAGCTCACTTTGGGCACAAGGGTATTGTCATGCTGGAACAGGTTTGGGCCTCTTAGTTCCAGTGAAAAGAAATCTTAATGCTACAGAATACAAAGACATTCTAGACAATTGTGTGCTTCCAACTTTGTGGGCTTGTTCCTTGCCTGACAGCCTTTCAGGCCATGGTGATGTAGGACTCTCTTAATGGTGGATGTACATATTTGGTACCTGATGTCCAGATGTACAATGGGTATAGAAAAGAATCACCCCCCCTTTAAAATAATCACATTTTGTTGCTTTTCAGCCTGAAATGAAGACAGACAGTTTTTTGTTTTTATCCAGCTGTATTTACTCAGTGCAACTTATAACATCCAAGTGAAAGATATAACACCAACATGTCAGAAAAAAAAAACAAAAACAAAAAAAAAAACAGATTCACTGAGTTGGAAAAAGGATCACCCCCTTGCTTTAATTTGCCTTAATTTTTTAATTACAGCCTTTAGTCTGTTGGGATATGTCTCTACTAACTTTGTACATCTAGACTTTGCAATATTTGCCCACTCTTCTTTGCAGAACTGCTCAAGTTCAGTTAAATTTGATGGTGACCGTTTGTGGACTGCAGTCTTCAAGTCATTCCACAGATTTTCAATGGGGTTTAAGTCTGGGCTCTGACTAGGCCATGCAAGGACATTCACCTTTTTCTCCTTCAACCACTGTGTGGTCAGTTTTGCTGTGTGCTTTGGATCATTGTCATGTTGGAAGGTAAACCTTCTTCCCATTGATAACTTTCTGGCAGAGGGCAGCAGATTTTCCGCAAGAATTTGATGGTATTTTGCCCCATCCATTTTCCTTCTATCCTGACAAGTGCTCCAGTCCCTGCTGCAGAGAAACACCCCCATAACAGGATATTACCACCTCCATGCTTTACTGTAGGAATGGTGTTATTTGGATCGTGAACTGTATTGGATTTCCACCAGACATATAGTTTGGTGTTGAGGCCAAATAATTAATTTTAGTCTCATCTGACCATAACACCCTTTTCCATGTGGCCTCAGAATCTTCAAGGTGCATTTTGGCGAAGCTCAGTCGTGGGTGGCTTTTTTCTTGGAACCCTCCAATACAAGCCACATTTGTGGAGAATTTGTGATATTGTTGTCACATGCACACAATGACCACTCTTTGTCATAAATTCCTGCAACTGCTTCAGAGTTGCTGTAGGCCTCTTGGTAGCCTCTCTGACCAGTTTCCTCCTGGCTCTTTCATCCTGTTTGGAGCGACGTCCTGATCCAGGGAGGGTCTGTGTTGTACCAAATACCTTCCACTTCTTAATAATAGACTGTGCTTCTAGGCATTGATAAAGTCTTTGAATTTTTTTGTATCCATCTCCTGACTTGTGCCTGTCCACAACTTTATCCCAGAGATCTACTGACAGTGCCTTGCCACCCATAGTTGATTGTTTGCTTCAGTTGCACTACAAAATGCTCCAGGAAAGCTCTTTTCATGCTGAGCTAATCAAAATGACCACAGCTGATCACAGTTGAAAGTCAAATGGCTTTGTGTGCCATTGAGAAGGTGATTAGCTACACCTTATTGAGTTTCCAAAAAGTCATTTTTTGGAGGGGGGTGATCCTATTTCCAACTCAGTGATTCTGGTTTTCTAATTTTTTTTTCTGACATGTTGGTGTTATATCTTTCACTTGGATGTTGTTACACTGAATAAATACAGCTGGATAAAACAAAAACTGTGTTTGTCTTCATTTCAGGCTGCCAAGCAACAAAATGTGATTATTTTAAAGGGGGGTGATTCTTTTCTATACCCACTGTACATATTTGGTACCTGATTGAATGAAGAATATAAGAATATATTCACTCAATAATGGCTGAGAGCCTAAGTATCATTGTAAATGTTAAATGGTAACCCTTGATGAACAAGAGTTCTTCAAAGGTTCTTCAGAAGGTTATTAGATAATATAGAGTCATTTGCTTCCTAAAAGGTTCTACTTGGTACCATATCTCATAGGGAAACACTTTGCTGTAAGATTTGACATAAAACCTTCAAGGGGTTTCTCAGAAGGACAACTGAAAAAGAGCCTTTAAGGGTTCTGAAGTTTAACAGCATACTGGTTAATGTGACATTAACTTTGAGCTATTTTCGGGAAACTTGAAGCTCAGGAAGGTTTCTGATTACCATAAAACCAAACCTTAAAAATTGCCACAGCAATGAATCAGCACTCAAAAAATTTTGGCAGGCTTACTGGAATGTGCAAATACAGATAATCTTAAATGAATAATGCACCCTGTAGTGCAAACCCCATTCCTTCATATTCCCATAATTTGAAATAATAATGCTCTGTTTCTGTGACATTTCATGAACACTCGGGTGAAGTGAAAAAGCCCTCCATGTCACACACTTACTAGAGCTAAACATCACTGATTCTGGAGGGCAGATGAACAAAATAGATTTTCAGTGGAGGCTTTTGTCTTGAGAAATAGCCCAATATTCTACTAGATACAGTTCAGCTGAAACAGACCTGCTGCTTATAAGGTGTAGAATATTAATGCATTGTAAAGCCTTTCCATTATTCTGTCCACTGTGCTCTGGCCCTTAAGCCGAAGTTTAAATAGATGACTGACATCAGTGTGCAGATTTTTTTTTTTTTTTTTTTTTTTTTTTTTAGAGAGGAAGAAGTATTTGGTGTGGAGGAAAGTTTCAGTAGGTGCAACAAGGTCAAAGATCCCCGTCTTTCTAATTCATCACTTTCTCTATTTCTCTGAAACGAAGACTGTATCAGCCACTGCTCAGAAACCATGTTTCCCAAGAACTTCACAGCTTACACACACACGCATTCAGAGCGATGAAACACACACATTCACAAACATACAAAGCAGCTTCACTTTCACACCATCTCTAACAGTTAAACTGATCTTAACCTTGATGCTTTTGGGAAATTTATCCTTCTACAATAACAGCTTAGGGTTTCATTATATGTGCCTCCAGACACATATATTGCTGTTTTTGCCCTCCAGAATTATTGGCACCTTTCATGAAAATTACTTTATAATGTCATCAGTCTCACTAAAGCACCTTGATACACCTTGTATCAATGATACACCTCCAGATGGGGATTTACAGTGGGTTTAGAGGCTTTTTCTTTATGCTGTCCCCTTTTTTCTGCCAAACATCTTGACCTCTTCACATATCTGACCTCAACACACAATGTCAATTCTATTGGTGCTTAATGACGCTTGGTGAAGCTGAATTTTCTGAGATGCTCTCAGGAAACACAGTTGTTATGAAATAGGCATTTAGCATTTGATATGGAAACTTGAAGCAACCACAATGTTACACTTTGGGCAAGGGCTGTAACACTAGCAGAAAGTATGACTGGAAATTGTGGTTGTATAAAGAAACACACTGCAATTTATCATCATTTACAGTATCTACGGTATGTGGTATTATCAGATTATTATTATTATTATTATTATTATTATTATTATTATTATTATTATTATTATTATTATTATCAGTTAATTGTTTCTGGCTGGACAGGTCAAAATATTAAACAAAACCCACAGCCTAATTTAAAAAAAAAAAAAAAGAGAGAGAGAAATACATATTTACCAATACCATAAAAACCACAAACACCTTGAATCAATGAACCCTACACCTACTGACTTGGACAACAATCACAAAATATTTACATGAGGAAACCATATTTACAAGAAAGGAATATATACATACAGTGGTGCTTGAAAGTTTGTGAAACATCAGATTTTTACACAAGTTATAAAAGTAGATAAAGAGAACCCAATTAAACACATCAGACAAAAATATTATACTTGGTCATTTGTTTATTGAGGAAAATGATCCAATATTACATATCTGTGAGTGGCAAAAGTATGTGAACCTTTACTTTCAGTATCTGGTGTGACCCCCTTGTGCAGCAATAACTGCAACTAAACGTTTTGGGCTGATCAGTGTTGATCAGTCCTGCACATCGGCTTGGAGGAATTTTATCCCATTCCTCAGTACAGAACAGCTTCAACTCTGGGATGTTGGTGGA
Organism: Cranoglanis bouderius; assembly: GCA_023630585.1. Lineage (NCBI taxonomy): Eukaryota > Metazoa > Chordata > Actinopteri > Siluriformes > Cranoglanididae > Cranoglanis > Cranoglanis bouderius. The sequence goes on along the minus strand of CM042551.1, from coordinate 6,249,717 downwards.
TTTCCTCACATGAACTTACTTCAGGTTCTTCCACAACATTTCTATTGAATAAAAGGTCATGACTTTGACCTGGCCATTCCAAAACATTAACTTTATTCTTTTTTAACCCTTCTTTGGTAGAATTACTTGTGTGCTTAGGGTTGTTGTCTTGCTGCATGACACACTTTCTCTTGAGCAGAGGTGGACAGTAACGAAGTACATTTACTTGAGTACTGTACTTAAGTACACTTTTTGAGTATCTGTACTTTACCTGAGCATTATTTTTTCGGGAAACTTGTAACTTCACCACATTTGAAAGACAAATATCGCACTTTTCACTCCACTACATTTCTATCACTGTCCTCGAATCGTAAGTCGTTACTATGTAGCAGCTTTGAAAATCAGTGGATGATTTTTCTTTCTTCTCTAAAACATGATTGGTTTTTTGTAAGGTCACGTGTCGTGAAGTTCAATGATTTTCCAGCATTTTTTGAATTCTGATCAATTGGCAAAATGGAAGAAGACGGTTCCTCCGAGCAGTGCGTGCACCCATGGCCATACCTGAGAAGTATGTTCCAGTTTTCTGAAAAGGTCAAAGATTCTTTTCGTTTTAAATGGTTGCTTTCTAAGACAAAAACAAAGCAAATCACAGCCTTCAAAAACTCGCCGTCCGACCTGCAGAAGCATATTGAGGTATGTAAACTTTTAATTTCTTGTGAAAGCTTGAAATTGTCTGTGCTTTAGAGCTAAAGTTTCAGTATGAAGTATGGTCGGTCAAATGATTTATGGATTTGCCCGCCAAGTTGCCATAGCCTTTTGGATACACTGCTTACACATAGGTAAGGTTCAACAGTGAAGTTAGTTAGCATGCAAAAGCATGAATTCAAATGTAAATGAGTTTAAGTGTTAAATAAGTTAATATCTTGTAACTTTTATAGTTTTTTTTGTTACCTTGCATAATTACTATAGTTATGTGTAGAGTTGCATGATTAATCATAAAAAGATCGTGATCTCGATTCAAACACCCACACAATCTCTTTCCTAAATGATAACGATTCACCTGTCTATTAATCCTTTGAGAAAAATCACACCGGAACATTCAAATCTGCGTTGGTGCTGCCGCTGAGCCAGAGAGAGAGCAGTTATCATTTCTATAGCCTTTGTAACATTCTAAAAGCTCTTTATTCCACAGATACTACAAGCTAGTCAGTGTATTCAGTAGGTTGCTACTTGTAAGTATTATATCCAACAATGCAACAATAATAAAACAATGCAGTGACATAAAAGAGGAAATTTACATTTGATACTTAAGTACTTTTAAAAGCAAGTACTTCTGTACTTTAACTTAAGTAAAAACCTGTCTTTACCACTTTCACTTGTAATAGAGTCGTATTTGACCAGCAGTATCTGTACTTTCACTCAATGTTATAAGGACACCCTGAGACAAGAGGCAGAGTGCGGAACACAGACACAGGAGTCCAGGGTTAACAGATTTTATTAAAGGATAAATGGGATGGGGGGGACTATGGGAAAGGTGAATTGAGAAGTGTGGTCAATGTCGGGATTTGAACTCAGGTCTGGAGCATGAGGAGCGGGGCTGAGCGGACTTGAGTGTTGTCGAGGCGGGGACTTGGACTCGGGTTGGTGGAGTGCCAAGCTGGAGAGCCACTGGGGAATGCGAGGTGGGGCTGGGCTTAGCAGGAAGCGAACTGGGAGCGAACAGCAGGAAACTCGAGACGTGAACCTGGAAGCACGAAGAGACAGAGTGCGATGAGCACAGGCAAATACCACGAGGGAAAACAACATGGAACACTTAGGCAAAAACAAACGCATGTAAGGCCAGAAGTTACCGCACTGGAAGCCGGAACAATCTGGCAAAGAGTGACTGAGGAACTGGGGTATTTATGCACTGCTGATGAGGTGAGTTGATGAGGAGCAGGTGAGACCGCTGATTCAGCCATGGAGCGCCACGCCCAGGAACACATACAAACACACACACACACACTAACAGAGAGAGAGAAATCACTGGAAACAGGGGAGATACACGGAGCTCGACTCGGACCATGACACTCAAGCAATGGAGTTGTGTACTTTGTCCACCTCTGCTCTTGAGATTCAGTTCATGGACAGAAGTCCTGACATTTTCCTTTAGAATTTGCTGCTAGAACTTCAGAATTCATTGTTCCATCATTGATGGCAAGCCATCCAGGCTCAGATGCAGCAAAACAGGCCCAAACCATAATACTACCACCACCATGTTTCACAGTTGGGATAAGGTTCTTATTCCTTTGTGACCTTGCTGACTATAGTACACATCTTGTTCTTGGAATGATCTTTGTTGGTCGACCACTCCTGGGGAGGGTAACAATGGTCTTGAATTGCCTCCATTTGTACACAAGCTGTCTGACTGTGGATTGGTGGACTCCAAACTCTTTAGAGATGGTTTAGTAACCTTTTCCAGCCTGATGAGCATCAACAACTCTTTTTCTGAGGTCCTCAGAAATCTCCTTTGTTCATGCCATGATAGACATCCACAAACGTGTTGTGAAGATCAGACTTTGATAGATCCCTGTTCTTTAAATACAACCCCAATTCCAAAAAAGTTGGGACACTGTGTAAAATGTAAATAAAAACAGAATGCAAATCTCATAAACCCATATGTCATTCACAGTAGAACATAGAAAACATGTTCTATTGTGATCCATGTTCTATCAAATGTTTAAACTGAGGAAATGTACCATTTTAAGAAAAAAATAAGTTAATTTTGAATTTGATGGCCGCAACACATCTCAAAAAAGTTGGGACAGGGGCAACAAAAGGCTAGAAAAGTAAGTGTTACTAAAAGGAAACAGCTGGAGGAACTAATTAGGTTAATTGGCAAGAGTTCATTAACATGATTGGGTATAAAAAGAGTATCTTAGAGAGGCAGAGTCTCTCAGAAGTAAAGATGGGATGGAATCTGGATGGAAGCATATGTTGCTCTAAAACCTGTATATACCTTTCAGCATTGATGGTAGCTTTCCAGATGTGCAAGCTGCCCATTCCATAGGCACTAATGCACCCCCATACATGCAGGCTTTTGAACTGAGCGCTCATAAAAAGCTGGATGTTCCCTCTCCTCTTTAGTCCACTTTAGTTTAGAGGCTTCTTCTTCGCGTAATCGAGACTTAATCAGCATTTGTGGATGGCACTGTGAACTGTGTTCACAGACAATGAATTCTGGAGGTGTTTCTGAGCCCATGCAGTGATTTCCATTACAGAATCATGCCTGTTTTTAATGCAGTGCTGCCTGAGGGCCCGAAGATCATGGGCATGCAATATTGATTTTCACCCTTGTCCCTTGTGCACAGAGATTTCTCCAGATTATCTGAATCTTTTGATGATATTATGTACTGTAGATGATGAGATATTCATAGCATTCGCAATTTTATGTTGAGGAACATTATTCTGAAATTGTTTCACAAATTGTAGATGCTGTTTTTCGCAGATTGGTGAACCTCTGCCCATCTTTACTTCTGAAAGACTCTGCCTCTCTAAGATCTTTTTTTATACCTAATCATGTTACTGACCTGTTGCCAATTAACCTCCAGCTGTTTCTTTTTAATAACATTAGTGGTATAGAACTCATAAATGAGAACGTCTATGAGGTATGATGGCAGAAGGGAGATGGAAATATTCCTGTTACCAAAACTGAAAATTCAATACACTAAACTATTAAATGAATGTAAATGAACGTAGTGTGGCAAATGTAATAACCAAACATGACCTGTACCTGCATGATTTTATGCACCGTGCTACAGCCACATGATTAGATAACTGCATGATTGAGTAAGTATACAGGTGTTCCTAATAAAGTGGAATGAAAATGCACATATACAGCTGCACATATCTGCACATTATACCACATACAGTCCATACATATTTACCGTCTATCTTGTATATCTTTAATAATTTTTAGATTCCCCCCCCCCCCCCTTTTTTTCTATTTCTATGTACTGTCAGCAAATTCTGTTTTTATGTAAATGTCACCAGACATTCACTGCACATCATACTGTGTATGGTTGTCTGTGTGATTTTATTTTATTTTATTTGATTTGAAATGACTCTCTTTGTGGATTTGAAATCTCAAATCCACAAATCCCCCCTATTACTAATCTATTACTATGTCTTTGTCTTCTTTATCTGGAATTAAATAATCGACATAAACATGTTGTAGCCATCAGTCTTGAGTTGTGTTTCAGTCATGATCTTATTTTGGCGCTCACTTCAGGGACTTATTTCACAAAATGGTGGGAAAGTCCCACTACCTAAACGCTGTGTGTGATCTCCGCCTGTGACATAATGAGACATGGCAATGTGGTCTGAAGGTGTGTAATGGTGTGAAACATTCGAGGTAAACATGTCAGGAAAACATTGTAACTAGGTAATAGATGGTGTTCAGACCTCCAACTCAGGAATTCAGAAATATTGTTTCAGTTTCACTCTTTTTAAAACTTGTATTTTGGGTGTGTTTTTTGGTTCTACACAGTTTCTGTCTGAGTGTGGTTTTTTATTTAGAAGATACAGGAATATGGGGTTTACTTAAGATATTCCTGATATCACACAATATAGATGTTAACAGAACTTCCTCTTTGGTGGTTGATCTTATGTTTTGTTTAGACTGTTTTTTTTTTACTGTTTTGACAAAATCACACCGATGAAGTTACTTGCATTAGTGGTAAAATGCAGCCTGATGCCTGAAATCCACATATACCAACAATCAGATGGCGCTTTAATACACTCCAATGAAGGTCTAATGAAATCTCTCATACTATTAAGAGAGAATGGCTAAGTTGCTAACATTACTATTGAAAACTGTAATAAGAGGGAATATCTGTGTTCTGTTTGTACTGACAAGATGAAAAACCCTGATTAAAATGAATCAAGTATGGAATAAAACAGCCAATGATGTGGTGGTATGATGTCATTTCTTCACCATAACAACATGCTTTCATCCATTGTATTATCAGGCTTAGATTATGTGGAGCGTCCTGTATACAGGTCCCTCTATAAATTGTACTGTAACTATAAAAATGATAACATATTAGAACAAGTGCATAATATAAACCTTTGATTTGCCTTGAAGCCAGTACTACTGTTAGAGCTGCTGTTGTAGAACACCTTCTGACCAATCAGAATCGAGAATTTAACAGTATTGTGTTATGTAACTAATTTAAAACTAAATTAAATGTAGACTTGGGGGCATAGTGGCTTTGTGGTTAGCACATTTGCCTCACGCCTCCAGGGTTGGAGGTTCGATTCCCACCACTGCTCTGTGTGTTTCTTATCTATGTTCTCCCCGTGCTTTGGGGGTTTCCTCCGGGTACTACGGTGTCCTCCCCTAGTCCAAAGACATGTGTTGTCAGCAGATTGGCATTTCCAAATTGTCTGTAGTGTGCGATTGTGTCCTGCGATGGGTTGGTACCCTGTCCAGGGTGTCCCCCAACTTGTGCCCTGAGTCCCCCGGGATATGACACTGTGTAGGATAAGTGGTACAGAAAATAGATGGATGGATTAAACTTAGATTTTACCTCAAATAATTCAACAGAACAAAACCACAATGAGCTAATGAATATAGTATTAATAATTAGAATATGAATATAGTAATACCTTTTCTAGCCAAATCTGATTAAAACATGATTAAAATCTCCATTTTTGAATACTATACACTACACAGACTTCTTAGGAGACAGGAGACTATGACCAAAGTTTACAATATGTCCGCATCATTTATAATCTTTATGGCAGTGAAGTGTGGGGGCCGCTTACACATCACCAATTCCACAAATGGGACAAACATTCAATTGAGACCCTGCATGTGGAGTTCTGCAAAATTATTTTAAAGGTGCACAGAAACACCACGAACAATGCATGCAGAGCTGAATTAGGCTGATATCCATTAATTATAAACATACAAAAATGGGCAATCAAATTCTGGAAACATCTAAAAGAGAGCGACCCACACTCATATCATTATAAAGCTCTGCAGTACCAAGTGTTGAGCAAAGCCACCATTCCCCTCATCCTACTGGTCCTGAGTCACTGCACTACAACCCCACGACCACACACTAACACAGTAAAGACTCAAGAACAAATGAATTTTGCAAACCCAATTAGAATGAACCAAATCCCGCACAGCCATTAATGTCTAAACCGCTGGCAACAAAAGTGAGTACACCCCTAAGTGAAAATGTCAGTAAGTCAATGTAAGTGTATATGTATATTTATATGTATGTATACATATGAATATATATGGGTATTTTTCTATCTTTCTTCTTTCTTATTTTTTCAAAAAATGTTTTTTTTATTTAAATTTTTTTTTTATTGATCTTTTTTTTAAAATCTTTTTTTCTCTCTCAGGGTTCTCTGAGCCTCGTTACTACTATTTCTCTTTGACTATATTGTTGAATGTATGTACATTTGTTTCTACTTATCTATTTTTGTAGTTATTTTCTAATTTGTCTGTACCCAAGCTTTCGCAATACAAATGTTAATATTTGTCATGCCAATAAAGCAGTCTTTTGACTTTGACTTTGACTTGACTAAAGTGCATTTAACATTTGATGAATTCTTGAATTTCTTGAAGTAGTTCATGGTGGATTTTGACGTATGTTTTTGATCATTGTCCTGTTGTAGAATCTCTTTTCAGCTTTAGTTTCTTGACTGATCTTGTCACATTTGGTTTCAAACTTTGTTGATATTTACTAGAATCCGTTCTTCCATCCACCTGTGCAATGTTTCTTGAATCCCTGGATGCCACACACCCTCAAAGCATAATACATCCACCCCCATTCTTAACAGCTGGCAAGGTGTTCTTTCCAGCAAATGCAGCTCCTTTTTTTCTCCAGACATACTTTTGGTGATTGTGGCCAAAGAATTCCATTTTTCCTTCATCACTACACAGTATTTGTTTCCAAAATACCTTTGGCATATCTAGATATTGTTTTGCATACATCAGACATTCACTTTTGTGATGAGGTCACAGGTAATATTTCCCTCTGATGACTCTTCCATGCAGATCATGTTTGTCCAAGCAGCTCTGCAGTGTAGACCGATGCACCACCATGCCAGCATCTGAGAGTTTTCTTGGCCTTCCAGATCTTGCCTTGACTTACACAGATCCCCTTATCTGCCCTTTCTTAATGACAGTGGATTTTTTGACAGTGAAAATTGTCGATGGAAGCCATGTCCTTTTATATCTTTTGTCTGCTTTGTAAGCATCAGTTAGCTTTGTTTTCAGATCCTCAGTGTGCTGTTTAGAGCAGCTCCTGGTTGTTGAGTGTTAGGATTGAAGAATTGATTATGCTCTGGAATTGTTATCAGCTGACAACTCCTAATGACAATTCTTGACCTTAGTAACAAGTCCTAATGAGTCAATTAAGTCCTGAGACTGTACAAATGGAAGGATGTCCAAATGTTTGCACATACCATAATTGCTATTTGATTTTTTTTTTTTTAAGTTAATCAAATATAAAGTAACTGCATTAACATTTGCAGAAAAATGTTATTTAAAAAAATGGCTAAAGAGGAAGAAGTATACTGTATGTCAGTTGGTGATGCTCAAACGTTAGCATACAGCTGTATTACTCCTGCAGTATCCCTTGCACAGGAAGCAGTAAATCTGGCTCTAGTGACGGCAGTAATAAGCAGAACAGATGTGGAGGTCTCAGAGGGGCTCTGGCTAGTGCTAGCTGGGGAAATAAAGCAATAACTTTCCTAGCTGGACAGGACATACACTCACTACACATGCTTACACATGCTTACATACACACACTTACAAATACATACAATGCATTGATTTCATTTCCTCTTTTCCACACACTCTATTCTCCAGTCACCCATGAGTAATTACACATCACTATTCACTGCTTTGCCACTGTTGCGCTGTTGCTATTTGAAAGAAGAATAAGTGGAAAATGTGCTTTGGTACTAAGGAGTGATTTGAAGTGAGGAACTTGACATCATTTCTTTCTCTTTCACAACTTCTTTCCTTCTTTCTTTCTTTCTTTCTTTCTTGCTTGCTTTCTTGCTTTCTTTGCTTTCTGTATGCATGAAACCATTAGAGATTCCTTGGACTTTTGGAGGTTTAGATTAGTATTCATGAGTCCTGTGGCTTCCCCACTGCTTGCTTGCTACATGAAAAGAATTTGAAGGGCCGGTCTCTTGCTTTACATTCTGATTCACTATTGATAAAAAATAACCTCAACAAAACATTCGTTGTTTGGATGTATTTCTGTAACTCATGCTGTATTTGCTGTACTATAACAGACAGACAGACTATTCCTTCCATACTGCCTGATGGTACTTTCACTTGAGTTTTGACACTCTCCTTCAGTTGTGACTCTCATTTCCTGTATAACTGCTATAAAAAGCACATGGACTTTTGGTAGGTGTGAATGACAGTTTGCCCCCATTCTTGTAAGTACTGAGCTGTGTAATCTAGGGTAGTTGTAGTAGGTAGGGTGTCCTTGGCCCTTGCTGGACACTGACTTTTTTTTACTCTTAGGATTGTGTTTCTCCCTGTGATATTTTGGGAATGACTCCTGGACTGCTTTGATTATGATTCTGTTTATTTGCACATGGATCCTTATTCTGTGCCCGAGCCATCTTTGTTACCATAACTAATTAAGTGAGTACACTCACTGTATTGACTAATACACTGTTACCAAAGCCAGCATTCAACCTGGAGTGAGCTGAGAGCAAGTGACCCACTATCATGGCCCCCTAGGGTTTATTCCCCCATGGACCACTAGAGGGCACCCTTGTCCCCCATGTAGAACAACTTCTGTTGTCGTACCCCAATGGGCCTGTGTGAAAATGTATTTGCCCCCGTTGTTACTAATTCCCCAAATCTATGAAATTGCATTCACAATGGGGTTCAGCTGGACTAGACGCAACCAGGCCTGATTACTGCAAACCCTGTTCAATCAAATCAACACTTAAATAGAACTTTTTCAACAGCATGTAGTTGGTTAAAAGGTCTTACCCAGTAACACACCATGCAAAAAGTGAAAGAAATTCCCGAAATGATGAGGAAGAAGGTGATTGAAAGAGCTAAAGCTATTTCAAAGCTATTTCAAAGGCTCTGGGACTCCAAAGAGCCACAGCGAGAGTCATTATCTCCAAATGGAAAAACTCGGCACAATAGTGAACCGTCTCAGAAGTGGCAGACCTTCCGAAATTCCTCCAAGAGCACAGCAACTACTCATCCAGCAAATCACAAAAGAGCCAAGGACAACATCAATGGACCTACAGTCCTCTCTCACATCAATAAAGGTCACTGTTCATGACTCCACTATCAGAAAGACACTGGGCAAAAATGGCATCCATGGAAGAGTGGCGAGGTGAAAACCACTGCTAACCCAGAAGAACATTAACGCTCATCTGAATTTTGTGAAAAAAAACCCTGATGATCCCCAAACCTTTTGGGAGAATGTTCTGTGGATTGATGAGTGGAAAGCGGAACCTTTGGAAAGTTTGGAATACCTACGGGTACATCATACCTACAGTCAAGCATGGTGGTGGAGGTGAGATGGGGTGGGGATGCTTTGCTGCTTCATGACCTGGGCAACTTGCAGTATTTGAGGGAAACATGAATTCTGCTCTCTACCAGAAAATCCTAAAGGAGAATGTTCGGTATTCAGTCCGTAATTTGAACTGGATTATGCAGCAAGACAATGATCCAAAGCATAGGAGTAAGTCCACGTCTGAACAACTCAAAAAAAACAAAATTAAAATTTTGGAGTGGCCTAGTCAAAGTCCTGATTTGAACCAACTGAGATGCTGTGGCAGGACCTTAAAAGGGCAGTTCCCCCTCGAAAACCCTCCAATGTGACTGAACTAAAGCAGTTCTCCAAAGAAGAGTGAGCCAGAATTCCACCACAGTGCTGTGAAAGACTGATCTCCAGTTATCAGAAGTGTTTGGTTGCAGTTATTGCTGCTAAAGGTGGCACAACCAGATTTTAAGTTTAAGGGGGCAATTCGTTTTTCACATGGGTGACAGGTGTTGGATAACTCCCCCCTTAAATAAATAAATAAATAAATAAATAAATAAAAACTGTATTGTATGTTTATTCAGGTTGCCCTTGTTTTATGTTGTATTTCGTTTGAAGATCTAAAACTATTTAATATGAGATATACACAAAAACAGAAGAAATCAGGATGGGGCAAATACTTCACAGCGCTGTATGTATATATACTGTTTTCTGGACTGTGATGAAGCTTGTTGTCAAATGACTGATGTTTTCTGTTAAAAACACCCTTTAATTGGTCATCAGGCCAATGAGTCTAAAGTGTTTATAAGAGATTAGATTTCACTCGTAGATAGATGTTTTAATTTCACTTATAACATTGTTTTAAGTTTTTTTTATTATTAATGATTCTATATACATTTGCAGGGTGTGATTTTTTTAGTAGATTTATCAGACATTCAGTTGATTCTATTAATTTTATGAGGTTCTATGTTTAATCACATCAATTGGCTGATTCACAAAGTACATTTTTATTACAAAATAATTCCATCAGTGTCATTTAGCTAGTTGTTGGTTGCTTCTGCATGTGTTCTAAATGGCAGTCGTAATTTTGTACCAACGTGGGTTTGAAAATCCCAGCGTGCCAGTTTTTTAAATTAGTGATGTCTGACTCGTTCTTTGGAACCGATTCTCTGTATTGAATTGTTTGACCTGGTTCACAGGTCCATCTGAATTGAATTAAGCTTGTGTGCCGTGTATGTCGACTACGTCTAGTGTTATTTGTTTAAGAATTCTAGTGGAATTCTAACAATCTAACAATTAAACCTCATGAAATTATAACACAAAACACAACATAGTCTAACGTAGGGCTGGGCGATATGACAGTATAATATCGATATCATGATAAATTGTTACAGTCTGCTTTCTGATTACTTTTTCTTAAACACATTTAACACGGACAATTCCGAAATGCCAACCAGCCTATAATGCATGTCTTTGGACTTGGGGAGGAAACCAGAGTACCCAGAGGAACCCCCCGAAGCACAGGGAGAGCATGCAAGCTCAGCGCACACAGGGCGGGGGCAGGACTCGTACCCCCAACTCTTGAGATGCGTGGTAAACATGCTAACCACTATGCCACCGTGCCCCTTCTTCTTATCAATATTACAAAAAAAAAAATTGTATAAATGTAATATTAAGTAAAGTATAGTAACAAAAATACCGTATTTTTATGGTGGGTCATTTGGGAGACAAAAGATTATAGGTGAGCTGGTCCAAATGACCCGATTCACTGAAAAGAAACGCAATTCCCATCACTGACAAACTGTGTGAACGTAAAAGCAATCATCTGCACTGGAACATACATTTATGTATATTTTAATGTTTTTAAAAATTATTTTGATCGTTTAGAATGCTGGAATAGTCTGTATCTGCTCAATTCTTCTTTATTAAAGTAATGTACAGTACAGTTGTGCTTTATTTACTGCAAAGCTTCCAAATGCTCACTAGATGGAGCTAAAGCACTAAACTCTTTCCATGAGTAAATTAACCCAGTGAGAGCAGGTACAGTGCACTGATAATGTGCAACATTTCTAACTATGCATTATCTGTTTTCTTGTTTTGTTTTGTTTTAACAACCTGTGTCATTTACTCTTTAATCACTCGTCATGGTATAGAATTACTTACATAGTTAGGTTGGTATATGAAAATATGCTGTGTGCTTCAATTCCAATATCGTTCTTTGTGTAATAATGAGGTGAAAGCTGGTTTAGAAATCATGCCCCATATGCACCATATTCATATCATCCTTTCTGTTAATCTCCTCTAATATCTGCTTCTCTCACATCTCTCACATCTTTTCTTCTCATCTCCTACCTTATCTCCATCTTTTCTCACCTCCTAACACCTCTCCTCCTCATCATCATCATATTACATCATATCTTCCACTCTCCTTTCCTCATATTTCTGTCTCCTATATCGTTCAAACCCATCAACAGTTCATCTAATCTCATCACATCTCTATATGTCATCTCACCTCACAGTTTCCTCACTTCACATACGCCTTCTCTACATTCTTATAACAATTCTTTGTGTCTCATCTCATCACATCACATCTTCTGGTGTCTTATCACATCCCATCTCATCTCCCACTTTCCTCTCCTCACATATGTCTTCCTATCATTACAGCTCTTCTCATCTCATCTCCTACTGTTTCACTACATGTCCGACTGTCTCATCACATCTCATCACATCTCCTTCTGTTTCATCACATGCACTACTGTCTCATCACATTTCATCACGTCTCATTCTGTTTCATTACATATCTGACTGTCTCATGACATCTCATCACCTCTCCTTGTTTCATCAAATCTCATCACATCTCCTCTTGTCTTATCTCATCTCATCACATCTATTTGTGTCTAATCTCATCAAATCATTTCACATCACATCTCCTTGTTTCTCATCTCCCACTTTCCTCACTTCACGTCTTCTCTATAATCTAATAATAATTAGTTACATTTATATAGCGCTTTTCTAGACACTCAAAGCGCTTTACATAGTATGGGGGGAAATCTCCTCAACTACCACCAGTGTGTAGCATCCACCTGGATGACACGATGGCAGCCATAGTGCACCAGAACACCCACCACTTATTGGTGGAGAGGAGAGAGATAGCCAGTTCAGGGATGAAGATTATTAGGGGGCCCATGATAGATAAGGGCCAATTTTGCCAGGAGACCAGGGTGATACCCCTACTCTTTACAAGAAGTGACCTGGGATTTTTAATGACCACAGAGAGTCAGGACTTCAGTTTAACATCTCATCCAAAAGATGGTGCTCTTTTTACACTATAGTGTCCCCATCACTATACTGGGCATTAGGACCCACACAGACCACAGGGAGACCACCACCTACTGGCTTCACTAATACCACTTCCAGCAGCAACCTTAGTTTTCCCCCCAGGAGGGCTCCCATCCAGGTACTGGCCAGACTCAACCCTGCTTAGCTTCAGTAGGAAACTAGGTGAGAACTGCAGGGTGATATGGCCCTGGCTATTCTCATTGCATCACATCATCTCATTACATCGCATCTCATCTCATCAAATCTTATCACATCCCATCTCATCAAATTTTATCTCATTGAATCTCATAAGATCTCCTTGTGTCTCATTTCATCTCATTTCAATCTCAATACTTTGCATTATATCTCCTTATCTCATTACACATTTTGCTCTCCTCTCTGTCTGTCTGATCATCTCATCTCTTGTCATCTCATCTCCCACTTTCTTCCACCTCACATCTTCTGTATCTTCTCATGAAATCACATCTCATTTCATCTCATCTTGTCACATTCCATCTCATGTCATCACATATCATTTAATCTCATCTCAATCTCAACTCATCTCGTTGCTTCATATCTCATCTCAATTAATCTTATTTCATATTGCCACATCTCATCACAGCTGGTTATCTCATCTCATCTCATCTACTGTCACTTGTTCTGTCTTTGTCTCTTTTCTCCTCACATCACATCTTTATGTCTTGTCTCTGGTCTCTTCTCCTCTCCCCCACTCTCTGCCTCCTAATCCCTCCACACTCCTCACTCTATATTGGCCACTGTTACCCTGAAATTGTATTTGCTGCTCTACTTGCCACTACTTTCTTCAATATTTAATCAAGATATAGTTTGAAGAGCTCTCTCTGTGAGTAAGTGAGGGTGTGCATGTGAAAATGGCAGTTTGTGTGTGTGTGTGTGTGTGTGTGTGTGTGTGTGTGTGTGTGTGTGTGTGTATGCATGCATGCAGTAGCTGAAAGCTAGGGATGGGAGTTTTATCACCATGGTTTATAGAGATGAAAGACCTTCATCAGCAGAAGATGATGGAAGTTTTTTCCCCCCTCTCAGTTCTAGACGATCACTCATTTTACTTTTATTTAATTTTGTTCACGATTTTCAAGACTGGTTTTGTTAGTTAGTTGGTTAGTTTCATTTGTATAAACAAGACTAGTTAAGAATACTTAACCAGACTTCAGCTTGGGTGCTCAAGCAGTCATTCAGATTACCATCGCAACTGTAGTAAAACAATGAAACTTAAGTTCATCTATTTTTCTTTTTTATTGTGACAAGCTCTTTTGATGCCACGATATGGCTTCTCAAAATAGAAACATATTACAAATATGAACATATTTCAGATAGAATATGCAGATATAACATCACTATTGTAGCCAACTTATAAGAGCTAAGGATCACAGTAACCTATATTATTATATATTACATTATACATTTATATCCATCCATCCATCCATCCATCCATTACCGCTTATGGAGCAAGGTTCTATGGAGCCTATCCCAAGGGACACCCTGGACGGGGTGGCAATCCATCACAGGGCACAATTGCACACACAATCACACCCTACGGACAATTTGGAAATGCCAGTCAGCCTACAGCGCATGTCTTTGGACTGGGGAGGGAAACAGGAGTACCCGGAGGAAATCCCCTAAGAACAGGGAGAACATGCAAACTCCATACACACAGGGTGGAGGCGGGAATCAGACCCCGTCCAGGGTGTCCCATGCATTATGCCCCGAGTCCCCTGGGATAGGCTCTAGGCTTTCTGCAACCATGTGTAGGATAAGCAGTACAGAAAATGGATGGATGGATGGATGGTTGATGTTCTTTCCAGAAAACAAAAATACCCTTAATTCAGTCTCATGTATAAACTTCTTAAGGAAAAATATGTTCTTCCAAGGCATATGAGCTGCTGGAGCAGGGTAGAGGTATACAGTATGTATTTCTTTAATTTTAGAAATTACAGTATGTACCTGTGAAACGCTTTTATGGTCAAAACTATAAGTTACATAGTGTAAATCTTTTGTCCCCTCCATGCAAGATGTGTCCTGTGTGCTGCATGTTGATCAGAGAACCAGAACAATGTGTCTTCCAGGATTACTCAGCTCCTCTGTGTGAGGTGGTCAAGCTTAGCTTTTCTCACCCTCATCCAACATCAAACATGAGAATGTGATCAGATCTGAATGAATTTCTTTACTCTGGTACTGTATGGCTTCAGACTTTGAAACCATTATAAAGTTCTTCATCTTTTTCAGGTGTGTGTAACTTGTCTTGTCCTCAATATTATTACTACTGCACAGAATATATAATGAATAAATATTTTTATCATTTATTATTAGCATTAAGATCATTATTGATGTTTAGTAATAATATTGATGATAAATTATTCACAATTATTTATAATTTTATATTAATAATTGATACAGAAATTAAATATACAGTACTATGCATTAGGTACCCTATTCCTTTTCAAATAAATGTTATTTTAGTTTCTTTTATATGTAAAAAAACAAAAAAAACAAAAAACAAAACAAAAAAAAAACATTATAAACTTTATAGACTTACAGCCATTCTTTTTCTGAAAAATGAAATGTTATGCAGAGGATTTTGTCTGTCATTAAAGAAAGTAACATTTCCTTTTGGAGATGATGCTTATAGCTTTATTTTCTTTAACTGTAAATGAAGGAGCAGTGCAATATTTGATTTAAGCTATCATGTCAG
The DNA here is from genome assembly GCA_023630585.1 of Cranoglanis bouderius. Classification (NCBI taxonomy): domain Eukaryota; kingdom Metazoa; phylum Chordata; class Actinopteri; order Siluriformes; family Cranoglanididae; genus Cranoglanis; species Cranoglanis bouderius. Next base: position 6,234,159 of record CM042551.1, on the reverse strand, counting down.
GAAAAACAATGCTTCCACAATGCTTCCATACTGACCTGCATGTCCTAAGGCAGAGGAAGCAAAAAAACCGGTCCCCGTATAATGAAAAAGAGCTGTTAATGTATGCTGGAGAAACAGAGAGACATCTAGTGCTCTCAGGGGGCACTCGTACTCCTGCTGCTGTAAACCGATGGCTCCAGTTTCTGCACAGCATGGTGGTGAGTCCTCTACCCCAGGGCCAGCATCCATTATACACATTACTGAGGTTTAACAGTTATCTAGGGTCTGGCTTGTATGATTCCCGTTATTGTGTAATGTACAGTATGGTAAATGCTCCGAGATATTAAAGTACCGCTCATTCTATTAACAGCCTTTTGTGTGTGTGTGTGTGTGAGAGAGAGAGAGTGTGTGTGTGTGTGTGCATGTGTGGGTATGCATATTGCTGAGGAAAATGGGTTGATATGGAACACTGAGTACGATTATGAACGTTTCTCTTTCTTTAGCTTAAAGCGAAGTTCCTCTAAGCAGAGACATCCACGTTTCTATGTTAGTATTTTAAACTGTTTGAAATTACAAAGGAACATTATAAAGGCACTAGAGGGAGATTAAAATATGGGTACAGCGTTTCCAGAGCATCATTTAAAATGACATAGAGAGAGTGAATGAGCAATATAAAGGGAGAGAAAGAGTAGCAGTGTGCTATATTAATGTAGTGTTAAATAAGTTGTTATTGGATTTCCATAACAAGAAGATTGCAGCTCTAATATCACTGAACCCTCATAGTCCACACAATGCCACTGTTGGGTCTTTCATGGCCCTATTGTCACCTAACACCATTGTATTGCACCTGAAAATAGACAAGACACTCCCAACCATCCTTTTTTCCCGTGCCCATCCCCCCATACTAAACCTTCTTCTCCCCTTCACATCTCCACCATTGGATCCCTCGTGTTCATTGCAAACCCCTAGAGTATTATCTACAAAGCAGCTGTATGCATGGAGGCCATTTTTCACTTTAACAATATGCACAAATGTCACCTGGTTGCCAGCCATTCTGCTGCCTAAGATCTGAAGATATCAGTTTTTGCTGAGTTCATGCCATCGTGGAAGTGTGTATCTATGTAAACAAACTGCTTGTACTTTACCATATTACAAATGTTTGTTTTAATACGCTGTCCTGTACACAGGAGAGTAGATCCTGTTTTAGAACATTACAGCTTTAGAGGTTTAACTATGCTTGTAATGTAAAGACCAGCATGGGCCCAGCAGGGAAGTCTGTTTTAAGGCTTGGGGCTACAAAGCATTTGGTAGGACTACAAAGCATTTCCAACCAGTTGTGCATATTTAAGCAGGGCTGTCTGTCAGGCTCCGTCAGAAAGTAATGTATGTTGAAGGAAAAGAGCCTCAGGGTTAAATAAGCGCTCATACAAATGGGAAGGATACACCTCAACTCAACTAACATGCCTTCACTAAGCCAGATTCATGAGACTCCAACCACATCCACCACCAAATCCAAAGCAGACCCCAAACCAGCAAATCTACAAATCCAAGCCAAAACCCAAAACATCTACCACATCAAATCTAAGCCAGACCCCAAAACATCTACCACACCAAACACAATACAAACCCCCCAAAATCTAACACACTAAAGCTAATCCAGACCCAAAAGCAGCTCCCACATCAAATCTACAAATCCATGCCAGACCTGAAAACATCTATCACACCAAATCTGCAAATCTAAGACAGACCCCAATGCATCTACATCACCAAACCCAAGACAGACCCCAATATATCTACCATGCCAAATCTACAAATTTAAACCAGACCCCAAAACATCTACCACACCAAACACAATACAAAACCCCAAAAATCTAACACACTAAAAAGGAGACCCAAAAGCAACTCCCGTGGCAAATCTACAAATCCATGCCAGACATGAAAGCATCTATCACACCTATCAAAGCTACAAATCTAAGCAAGACCCCAAAGCATGTATCATGCCAAATCTACAAATCTAAACCAGACCCCAAAACATCTATCACACCAAATCGAAGACAGACCCCAAAACATCTACCACATCAAATCTAAACCAGACACCAAAACGTTTATGCAACAAATCTAATATCTTTAGCCAGCCACTCACCCATAACTACTGGATGCAAGTACTATAGTTTGTGTTAATAGTCAATTACATATTATTGGTTATGTTTTGTGAAATAAACAAATCTTTTAAGCCAACCAGTAGCCAATAAAGTGGTGATAGCCTATTTGCTTATCAGACTGAAGCTGGTCAGAGTCCACATGACACATTTTTCCCTCATTAGGTGAATATTTCTAGATTCTTTTTAAGTTATTGGTTATTGTAATGCTAGTATTCAGACGTATCAATATTTGAGTACTATAAATGCTTAAGCTTTTGTTTAAGCTTTCACTTATCTATAGTGATGTGATGTTTAATGTAAGACACTCAGTAAGAGGTCAAAAGGTTAAATGAAACACACATTGATCTGAACAAATGTCTAACAACAGGAGAAAATGAGATCATTCTACACTCTGATGTTGTCCTTACGCAACAGACTGATTACCAAAGCCCAAAAAACCCAAAGGAAAAGTGGATCTACAGTATATGGGTTGTCTAATGCAGATATTCTCAGTTCAGTCCACAAGTTTTAGTCCATAGTTGGTCCACATTTTATTCTGTTTCATCTACAAACTCTACTGGCCAGGTAATCCAGACTGCATAATGCTGATTACTTGGCAACAAGAACATGAACAGTATGTGGACTGGCGGTCAGACCCTGAAGACTGGATGGAGAACATCTGATCAAAGCCAATTCCATTCTTGGAGATTGACCACCCTTGCACATGCCACCCCTTTGTGTGCCCTTGCCCTCTCTTTTGCCACCGTTAAAAACCTGAACACACCACTGTATTTACCGTGTAGCTTTGGTGGTAGTACACTCTGAGAAAATGTATAGAAGCCTTAAGGGTTCTTTGATTGTCCCTCTGGGGAAACCCTTAAAGGTTCTATGTAGAACCCTAAAACTAAGTGTTTCCCTATCTGATAGGAACCATTTTTGGGAGCTAAGAACCCTTAATTTAATTTTCCATTAAACCCCCAAAGAATCCATCATTCCCCCCCCCTAAATGTGTATGATATGTATCAGGTTTGGAAGTAAAATGTCAAACGTAGGGAGAGCACCATGAACCGGGGACTGAGAGGGTATTTATTTTTTTTTTTCATATCATGTGTTCACTTTTGCAACTATTGCAATGTATTCATAAGTTAATTTGATAGTTTCTTGATATGCTGTACTATGATAAGGATGTCAACAAAATGCCCCCCCCCCCAAAAAAAAAAAAAATAAAATAAAATAAACACTACACTATAAAGTGTATACAATGGCATTTCCATGTTTTATATATTTTAAAAAAAATTAATTTATATTTAGAAGTGGGTTGTCAAAGGGGGAGCAAATACACACTAAGTAGTGGCACCACCAAATTATAGGACAATGTTGCCTTTTGCAGATTATCTAATAATTGATTGGTCATTAAAAGGTATTGCTGTATTGGCTTTTGTCAGCAGCGTGGGGAAGTTTTTCAGCCGTGTCACCTCTCAGCTCCAGGGCCCCAGGTTACTGTGTAGAGCTTTGCGTGTTCATGTGTCCATTTGGGTTTCCTCTGGGTTCTCCGGTGTCCTTCACCTCCTGATAGCATGCCAGTAGATGGATTGGCTCCACTAAAAAACGTTCTAGGTGTGTAGCTGAGTATGCATTGCGACCTGAGATGGACCGGTATTCCATCCCGGGGGTATTCCCACCTTGCACCCAGTATTCCAGGGATAGGCTCTAAATCCACCACAGCCCCGAAGTGCTTACTGAAGATGAATGAATGAATGAATGAATTTATGCTTTTTACTATTATACTCATCTTTAGTAACTGTTTATCCTGGACAGTTATGATTTAGGCTACTGTGTCAGCAGTGGCAATACGGGTAAACAGGAATAGGACTATAAAAAAAAACAAAAAACGTGGCAACACCCCTGAGTGACAACTTTGATTTGAGTCCAAATGCAAAACATTAACCTGTATATTCAGCGCGTAAAACACTGATGTGGGCCAATGAACTGCTGCAAAAGTTAGCGACGCTGCCAGAAGTAAAATCCCCTGAGGCTCGAGGACAAGGTGGAAGTGATGCATGGCTGCTTCCTGCTGCACCTGTAACACCACCACCACCTCCACCTCCACCTCCTTCCGCCCACCACTACACACGCACACACACACACATACACACACACACTCCACACTACATCGCGTTCCCGCACTGTCGCTCTGATCAGGGTGGAGCAGGCAGCTTCCTCCTCCTTCTCCTCGGCGTCACCGTGCTGCGGGAAGTCGCTCGCTTGCTCGCGGGGAATGGTGGTCGGCGGGTGAAGCTTCTCTCCGTTCAGGAGACATGGAGGACTCGGAGAGCGCCGCGGATGACGGATTGCTGGCCACCTGGCGATGGAGCCGCAACGCGCGGGAGCAGGTACAGCTGAAGCAGAAGATCAGAGACCTGCCCGGTTTACTGAAGCACGGCTTGCATTTGAGAAAGAAGAGCGTGAGTAGTGCATCTTAATTATTATTACTACTATTTTTCCTGTCAAGCAAAACCATTCAGTGCGTTTTAAACCTGTTCTCCCATTTTATGAAGATCAGTCGCCCCCGCGTTTATTTAAAAGGACACACCGGCACAATTGCATTATTAACAGCTTTTAGCGCGCGCGCGCAGTTGTGCGCCTTTTCATTCATCATTTAATTCATTTATATTCATGATTGATTTTGTGAGAATGTGAGAATGCGTTAACGCAGAATCCGCTGTTTTGCAACCGCCGTATCTAAGGCAACAAGAATCCTACACACACACACACACACACCTGACGGCTTTTAGCTGTCGTTTCTCCCTAACTTCCTCATCACGACGCTGGATGTAAATACCGACTCCATGTTTTTAATACCTGATTGAATTCTATTTTGATGAAGAAGACATTTCTAGACACGGTGGTATGTGTGTGTGAGAGAGAGAGAGTGTGTGTGAGCGAATGCCTCCGGTAAACAGGCATCTCCCCACCTCGTTATTTTCCTTCATCTAAATGACTGAAACACTTAAACACAGCGACCGTCTTTAAAGGTCATGCTTGCAGTGACATTACGCAGGGAGTTTACCTGCCCAACAATATTTTACTGTCATTTAGCTGAGAATAAAAGGCAGGAAGCAGTGGATGCACGCTCAGGAAGCTGTGGTTAAGGAAAAACCGCATAGTACTACCATACTACCATACTAAACAGTATGCATGGCACCAGTAGCCTAGTATTTATTTATACATAAACTACTAATGAGGATGGCAATGTGCTGTTTTGGGCACTTCTTATGTTTAATGAGTGGTCGTTGATGTTTACCTTACCTGTGATCGTATTTATGAATTTTTTTTTTTTTATGATACGTAATTATTTATTATTTATTATTTTTATATGATATGCAATGGATATCAGTTTTGGAGGCAAGGTGGTTTAGTGGTTAGCATGTTTGCCTCGCACCTCCAGGGTCGGGGGCTCAGATCCCACCTCCGCCCTGTGTGCATGGAGTTTGCATGTTCTCCCCGTGCTTCGGGGGTTTCCTGCAGGTACTCCAGTTTTTCCGACACAGTCTGAAGGCCGATTGGCATCTCTAAATTGTCTGCAGTGTGTGAGTGTGTGTGTGAGTGTTTGTGTGATTGTGCCCTGTGATGGATTGGCACCCTGTCCATGGTGGCCCCTGCCATGTGCCCTGAGTTCCCTGGGATAGGTTCCAGGCTCCCCGCGACCCTGTGTAGGATAAGCGGTACAGAAAATGGATGGATATCAATTTACAAAAATATACAAAATAAGAAAAAGTTACAAAGAAAAAGCAAAAATTAGCAGAAATCATTACCAATGATGCTGGACAATGTTGACCTCCCCCCCACTTTGATTCTATTCATTCATTGAATTATTTATTTATTTATCTATCTATCTATCTATTTATTTATTTAACATGTAACAGATACAGATTTTCAAAAACGATACAACAAATTACAGAAAGTTACAAATAGCAGAAATTGTGGTGGTCAGTGTTCACCTTTACCCATTGTGTTTATTTATTTATTTATTTATTTAACATGTAACAGACATTCAGTAGGTTTGCAATCACCAGTTACAAATAACAGGTTAAAAGGAACAATGATGTCAGAAATATAACTGATAAAACATAATTCTTTTAAAACATGCATAATTACATACTTCATCTATTTAAAAAGTATGCAACATTCAAAATACTGTCATACATTTGAACAGTTTTTAGGCTGTTATTGTTATTTGCCAAATGATCTAAATCAAAATCTATTAAGAGCAGATTTGGGGATCGTGGAAATTTTGCACTTAGAGACATGTAGAGACAAAGGGACAGTTAACAGTAAGATGATGTAGTGACTCACACTCCACTTGCCAAAAGCTAAGATTACTTTAAATGTATACTAAAACATTCCTTATTGATTTATTGCTTCATTTTGGGTTTTCCCACTGTGATCTAGGAACAGATTAGGTACAATCCTTCCCTCAAGACTTGCACAATTTATCAGCTGTTAATCATTATTACAATATTTGCAGTGTGAAACCCAGTGACCACAAACAGACACAAATGTACACTCTCGCAAACTAGAATCATAATCACTTTCTCAAAGATGTCTTTCTTGTCTTTTAAATGGCGTTGTGCTTTAGAAGGCTGTGAGTGAGTCCTCTAACCAGTTACTTTTATGTTTTATATCGTGCTCTGAGCCTGCTTCAGATGAGTTTCAGTGGGTGTTTGGATGAGTCACAGCCACAGCCACAGCTCAATTTAAGTGGAGATGCAAATGAGTGCAAGTAGGAAAAATGACAAACATTATCCCCACTGTGAATCTGGCATTTTCTCGCTTTTCCATTTTCTTTGGATTTAGCTTGATGTGTCATGTAAGATGTCTATTATTGATATTTTTAAAATTTGCATTCATGTGTTTTACACACCAGCCTGCTTTGGTTGTGGCAGCAGTTGTTATTTTCAAATCAGCAAGTTTCAACTGGTAAAATCAGGGGGTAGTGTAAGGAGAAATGCACAATATTGATAATTAGTAGAGGTTTTGGGGAGTATGCTGTTGTTTTAACCTTAAAATGGCAAAATGAACAATACAAGATCTGTGGACTTTGTTAAAAAATAAAAAAGGGCATCACTAACTGAAAGTAACCACTGAAAGATGTCGAGTTAATAAAACATAAAAAAGCAACCTTTTGTAATCCTTTTGATGCAACAATATCTTCTCATCTCTTATGGCAGAAACTCAGTAGACATGAGAGTGTTTGCATACTGAGAAATTCACCTCCTAAGTCCACATTTCAGAGGTGGAAGTACATTTTCAAGGACTATTATGGCTTTTTGGGAGTGTTGCTTGATTTGCTAGTTGCCTCATTAGCTAATAAATATTTTTAGGACAGAAAGCTTTTGGTAGGAAGCTGGAAGATTTCTCTATGATTCTATGATGTATTTTCAAAGTCTATTGCATGATGGGCGTCAGTAATGAAACATCACAACAATACAAAGCTGAGAAATACAATACAATACAATGTACTATACAGAATGCTGCATCGGAGTGCCAACATTTACAGTTTAGCAGAAATCTTATTATTTTAATAATAATTTTACTATGGTGAAACGGGAGACACATGAAAGTTAATGCTTTTCTGGTTTTTCACCTAAAGTACTGGTAAGACCAAACACAAATAAAATTCACCAAGTGGAAAAGGCAATTCACCGAAGGGGAAAGGACTTGTGGGTGTGAAAGACTTCTGGTAGTTGTTACTTTCACTTTACTTAGGCGAAATATGACCTGTGAATTCATGAGTCTTAGCTTGTGTGCCATTAGAAAACAAGAAGGCAGGACTGTGGGCTCTTTGGTGGGTAAAAAAAGTGGAAGAGCACTCACACTGATCTTTTGTCTTCGCCGTTTTTTTCACTGTTGCTTGCCACACATTTGGAAAAAAAATGGAGCTGCCTGTATCAACTTCAACTTATCGACTTGAAGAGAAAGTGAGGGAACGACTGTTTATTGCTTTGATTTACTGTTTATAACGTGATATAAAGTGATAACAAAAACTTGTATTGCTGATGTTCCACAAAATTAATGTAACCAAAATCGGATAAAAGTATGACATGTTACAAATTACAAATTGTAATCATGTGATATAAGAGGAATAAAACACTGTGGGACGTGAGGTTTTTGGAAGATAACCAACATTACGGTGGTAGTAGTAACTCTTCATTGGACAGGTCATTACACCACCCCATTGCTGATTATTTTCCTATAATAGCATGTTTTACTCCTTACTTGCACAACCTTCACTTTTCTAAGTAAAAAGTGCACAAAAGGTACGAAATTCTGAACGTTCATATCCTGAAAATATACAATTCAGTACTTTTCTTTGTAAGACTGTAAGGCATGTTTGTAGGGAATAAGGGATTTTCGTGCACCGCAACCCGTGTAATAGGCGTCCTCATGAGGCAGCGAGACGTGCTCTCGTAGACAGGTGCACCGGGCCGTGATGAGCGAGTGGCTTTAAAACGAGAGCTGGACCGTCTCACTTGTCTCACACCCAAGTATTTACATCCAAATATCAGCTGCAGTTAGTGATTCAGTTTCAGCTAGTGCTGCACATTTCCATGACCTGACGTTTGTGCTTTTCCTGCTCATTATCTGTACCCGAACAGACTGTTCCCCCAAAGCGATGTAACCTAGGAGCATCACGGCTTTTCCTTTCCTGTCCTCTCCTCTTCTCTCACACGGTGTCAGATCAACTGCTTGATGTGTTCTAGGTTAATTACATGTGAGAGTACATGCTATTCAGTCTGGGGATGATTGTTTTACAGAGTGTTGAGGGTGTGGAGTTTTTGGAATCTGTTGGAACTTGTGCTGCCATTATATGGATCATTTCCAGTTTCTATTTTCCCCATGGCTGGGCGAGAAATGACAATATTGATTAATCTGAGTGAATGACTGAACATTGCATAACATGGCCCGTACTCGTAGACCTCTTTTTTTTTTGTTTTGTTTGGACAAGTTGGTTGCAAATTGATGATTGTTTTCACTTTATCTTATTTTAAATGCCCAGTTATTTTACATGTTTCTTATAACAACATGCCCCCAAGTGTTTTACTCTTTACATAAAACACACAAAGCATTACATGTAATGCATGCATTATTTATGGCGACATTGTATATAGTACTTTCCATATACTGCATATACAGTTCTTATAGATGTAATGTTAAGATGGATGGACTTATGAAGTTGCAATTGTATATTTTTTAAATATTCTATTCTGATAGCTGATAGGCAGTGTAGGGAAGGTCAAACATGATATAATACTGGCTATTTATTTTTTTCCTGCATGGTGACATTCAAAATTCCGAAGCTGGTTAGAGGTAAAAGGAAATGTGCTCTGATGGAACTTTGTCTTTTACATGATTTGTTGATGAATAAAGAGTTTTGGCTACAGTTTTTTCTTTTTAAATGGACGAGCTGTACCAAACACAGTCCTACATACCCTCGCCATTAATATTCAAAACCCCTCCGTGCATAATTGTAGTTTCCTCCATTAGCGGGTAATTTTGAGGTTCCGTCTCATTTGACTTGATTTGAGGGCTCTGTGCAATTAGACATTAGAAAGGACAATGATTTCATTTGATCCATTAATCTGTTTTATTGAGACGGGGAAGCAGATCGGTTTTGGGCAGTTAACGTCGGCGGAGACGTTTAATCATAACAAATTGGATGTTGCAGATTCTTCAGTGTTGATTTTATTTTCTTATGGGTTTTAAACTAGACATTTGATTCCCGTGAACAACATAGGGAATGAAGTTTAAATAAAGTTACCTATAATTGAGATCTGATTATAGGTATTAAGAGGTTTGTATTGCGATACTGGCATTTGCAATCTGCTATGCAACAGGGAGCTCCTTCTGCTGAAATATCAGCGCTCAGTGAACAAGCTTTCATTCATTCGCTAGCATGAAGAATGTGTGTGAGGAAGATGAAGCTGAAGGCACGACATATTCGACACCAGAGGGTCTAAGGGATTGAAGATTATATATAAAAAAATAAATAAATAGTGGAGCTGAACATTTTTTTTTTCAATTCATTCGAAACCTCTCCTGGTATTTTTGGTATGGTGGTATTGGTATCTTGGTATTGGTATCTTCTTGTATGTGTCTCCATGTCCTGGTGTGTGTATGTATGTGTATACTGGAGTGTTTGTTGCAGTTCACAGCCAGGTGGACATTGTTGATGCACCTCTCAAGCGGATTTCCTGTACTTGTTTGCCGTAGTGAAATGCAAACGAAGAGGCTGAGCTTGTTTGATTTTCTCGATCTCGCATCACGCTCATCTGACATGACAGATTTATTCACAAGTCGTGTCGCTGCAAGCAGAGTTTGTGTGTGTATATGTGTGTGTGAGCATTCGGAGCTCCAGCGCTGAGTCTCACTGAGCACTCTAATCTGAGAGTAATCCATTTCTCACAGATAATGACCCACACACCCACTGCACTCTGCATGCTGCACACAGGAACACACTCCTCACAGGGGCTTTGATGTCTGCACGTAGATAACAGCACCAGGGTGCCCCTTTTCTTCTTCTCTCTTCTCGCTCACCTTCCATTGTTTCCTGTCCTTTCTTGTGTCTCTCCTACTCTTTCTGTTTTTTCTCTCAGTGTGAATCCAACACTCCTTAGCCCCACCGAAGTGCACTATGCATTGCCTTTAGTTTTGTGCCAAAAAGGAAGCTATTTCAAACCCCAGACTCTGTTTTTCTTTCACACTCCTTTATCATTTCTCATATTTCTGATTCTTTCACACCTTTGATTCTCACATACCCACTTGCTTTTTCCAATCCTTCCTCTCAGCGAAACTTTCTCTCTTTTCAAAATCAAGATACAGCTACAGCTAGGTATGGACAACAGCTAAGATGTCTCTGGTCTACACAAACAATAGCTCCGTCTAGAACAAATTGGTCGTTTTGTTTGTCTTGAGTGTCGGATGTGTATCATCCACATAACAATGTCGGTGTAATCGAACCTTGTATCATGCATTTAAAGGTGTAGTCTGCAATATTTAAATTCTGTCTATACCTGTAAAAATCATATAATTTCAAATTTACCTTAGAAAAAACGGTCACTTGCAATGTTGTCGTTCATTGGATTCGGCTAGTTTCTGCATTTCAGGCTTCTATTTACATTTTTACAGCCTGGAAATTAGCTCCGCCCCTTTCTGAACCCAAGCTGCTCAAGTCCATTCTCTTTTCCTTAAAAGGCAATTTACCTTAATCGGAATAGAGTAAACCGACTGAGGCCAAACCAAATGACATTTCTATCAGATAGAACGAGATGAGTAATCCTTTTTATATATACATAACCATAATTAGAAGAATAATACCCATGTAAACCTTTGTCTGATTATTTTCACTTTCAGACGCTCTTTACGATTCACTCTTTGTGCAATAAATCGGGCAAGTAAGAAAATGTTGTTCATATTTCATGTTTCCAAGCAGCTTAACGGGTTGACTGATTTCACATGCTCCTTGTTGTCAAGGTAATGTTGACACTAAACCTCGCTCCATGCATGTTCATATCTAGATCGGATTACATACTGTATAATGTACAGTACATATAGTATAAACTGAGACTGTCTACAGCTTAGGATGCATATAAACTGTTCATTTGGAGTCTGCAGTCGGAATGAGGTTTATATGGATTGGCTAAAATCTCTGTATGTAAACACAGCCATAGTTTCAAGAAGAAATGGAGTGAGAATGGTGAAGGGGAAAGCACCGTCATTGTTTTCACTGCTACTGCAGGTCACCTCACAGGTAACCAGGCAACTGCTTTACAACAGGGGAAACCATATAATACATACAGTGCCTCTAGCTGAAATTTACATTACATTTACATCTACAGCATTTAGCAGACACCCTTATCCAGAGCGACTTAAAGAAGCGCTTTGTATTCTCCATCAAAAATATCTTTCTTGCTGTCCTCATGCTAGTACAACGTTTATGGTCTTACAATATTATAAAGCAAAAACTCTGCTAGAGAGAAGTTAGTACAGCTACAAAACAGAGTGTAGATACAAAGGAGAGTTTTGATACACATCTTTCATATACCTTCAGTGCTGGTGGGTGAAATCGTGCTTCGCTAGAGGCTCAATTGTGACACGGTGTAGAGCAGGGATTGATGAGCGCCTTCAGGTAGGTGGGAGTCTGGTTTCGGTTTGTACCTAAGCGTCAGTCTTTAAATGCCAGTGGAGGAAGCAAAGCAATGAGGTGATGTGGGAGTACTAAATGAAATCAAGGAGATAATTAACTATATTCCTTTCATGAAGGTCACATGGGATCACAGATTCAAATTAACTGAAAAAAAAGTGTCGAAAACTGTAAAGCTGTAGCTTTAAATAAAGCTAACTCGAGATTTTTAAACAACAACAACAAAAACCTGGTGTTATATTTAGAGACTCTCATTGGAGAATATTAGCTAAATATAAATAGCTAGCTAAATAGTAGAGCCTTAAAATAAGTTAGTAAATATAGCTAGCTAATTTTATTTAGCTAACACTCCAGTGACAGCCTCTACCAGATATGTTATTTAATAGCAAGCTTGCATTACAGTGAGAGGCTGTCTTTGGAGTATGCAAGCTAAATATAAACAGCTAGCTAACTAATAGAGACATAAAACAAGGCTGGTGTCAGACATTTCTGGTTATACTGAAGGTTTAATACTGGAGTATCTAAACATAAATAGCGAAATCGCTAGCTAGCTTGGTTAATGTTAAATAAGATAAGGTATTTAAGAAGTTGCTGTTGCAGTAGCTAAACATTATTCATCCACATACCCTAGCTCACTCAAAACCAGTCATAGTCACCACACAGATTAACTAGAGACACGTTTGATGACAGGTTTAAATACATGTAGTTGACATGTTTTCAGGATACAAACCATACACCAACCAGATATGCAAAATAACCAGGTGTAAGGTAATGCTAGTCATGATTCGCAGGACTGGAGGAGAGAAAAAGAAGGGAGGGGTGATGAAAGGTAGAGGAGGATGAGTCCTTGAAGGAGAGGAAGCTGATTATGTGCACCGTGTGTCTGCGCAGTCTGTCTCTGTTTTCCTGTAAGATTGCTCTTTCGTGTGAAGACTCTATTTGCGTTTCATGCTTTTTCTGTTCTGTATCTTTGTGCTTGAGTAGACAGCCTGTATGCTTCAATTCCCTCTCAACCCAAACACTGTCTGCTGCTCTCGCTGCCAAGCTTTGTGCCCTCTGCCCACAGCAAATCAATAAAGAGCTGAGCTGACACACACACACACACACACACCTTTTACACTGCAGCCAAAACAAAGCCCACACATGCTTTCGTGTCCTCAGAGATGACTCTAGTCCAGCAGAGATGTTGCTGTGTTGATATGATCTGTCTATTTCTCTTTCTGTCTCTTTCTACTTTGGTGTTTGTATTTCAACAGCTTGTTTTTTAGCACCTTATCTTAGAGGGACACCTGATTTGAGCCTTGAACCAGGGTAGTCTGATTTTAATCCCACTGTTCCCAATCAGATTTGGACAAATTCTCGTTTAAATGCATGACAGAATCCTTCTTCCTCCATCAGCAGACAGTGTAGCCTGTTGCCTCACACCTTATACATTAGGTAAGGAATAAGGGATGTGCTGTTTTATAGGAAAACAATCAACAACAGTATGGGATGAAGGGGAATTACTGTTAAGTTAATTATTTTCCTATAAAAGTACAACCAGAAGTGTTTTATTCCTCTTATTTGCCTTAAAAAAAGTTTACTTTTTATCAATTTATATATATATATATATATATATATATATATATATATATATATATATATATATATATATATATATATATATATATATATATAATTTATAATTACATGGAAGATCTGCGAGACAAGTGAGGTCCTGTTATCACTTCCATTCCCTGGTTATTCTCTCACCAGCTGTTCTTTTTTTTCTCCCTTGAAGTGAATAGGATTTGAATAATGCTGCTGAGAAACCGTAAAACGTAACATCCCCCGTGCTGAAGACTTTCCCGTGTCAGAAAGTTACAGCTTTATTTCTGAAAGTGCTGATACTGGAGACTCCTTCCAAAAATGTTAAATAAATATGTCTCCACATAATCACCATATCAACAGTTCCACATGTTTTTTTATTTATTATTTAAAAAAAAAATGTGTTTATGTGGAGTGTCTGCAGTACAAGTCCCTGTGTAAGCAGCCGGAGCTACTGACTGACCAATCAGAATCGAGAATTCAACAGTGTTGCGGTATAAATAAGCAATTCTCTTAAAAAACTTGCTGTTTCTGCAACTCTACTCATATTTCCTTCCATTTGATTAGGTTTAATTGTGTTTATTATGATTCGTCTGTCATGGGTTTACTCCCATTATGGCATAACCAGGGTTTAAAATGTTTTAACCAAAGGATTTGGCAACACTGCTTTCTTATTATGGCTAACTATCTTCTACTACACCAGAGTTTGGCTTGAGGGTGCTCACACAACTCAGTTTCACTCTCGATAAACACACAGTAAATTTGGAACTGTATGCACGAGGCTGGAGGTGTAAAACACTGTATCATGAAGTGCACTTGCCTGGATGAGCATCTGGGACAGAGCCTGAATTCTGCAGTAGTCTGCGGGATGTTTAGAGAAATTGGAACAAACTATTATTTAAGTTTTCATGAGGACATGAGCGAGTGAAACGGATCAACAATGGATCATTAAAAAGATCTAGAAGAGTGATACTGAATGTAGAAACATTTCATGCTGTCTACGAGGGACATAAAACATTTTAAAAGCAGTATACAGTACAGAGAAAAAAAAAAAAAAATATATATATATATATATATATATATATATTAAAAAAAAAAAAAATTTATGCTTTTTAAAAAAAATTTCACCATTATTCCTCTTTGGAGTTTGCAGTTCTAAAAAAGGAAGTTTTGTAGCTTACAAATAAATTGTAGTTAGGGATATACAGTACAGCTCAAAATTCTTGTGAAGAAATTCTGTAAAGCAAATTCTGTTTCTACTATAAAGTCGGTTTTTGGTGTGACCACATTGCATTTAAATCTGCATCAGTTCACTTGAGCAGTTTAATAAGGAAATTGGTTGGTAAGTTTATCCAGGCATCGTGGAGAATCGCCCACAGTTCCCCTGCACACGTTGGCTGCCGCACATGTTTCAGTTTCTTGCTCCTATACAAGACAGACTTCGATATATTCTGTAATTTAAGTCTTTAAACTTTTCTCATATTACACTGGTGTTCCATTCTGCCGGTGGAATGGAACTCGACTTATCAGACATTTTCGATCAGTGTAAAAAAATTAATTATTTTATCACTGCAAGTCTGTTATAAGATTAGTCAGGACACTGTTGGGTTTCTGTGTGTAGAGTATCATGACGTGTTTAGGTGCTGGTGAGAAGGGCGATGAGAAAGGGGAGGGGTGTGAGCCCCCTGCTGGACAAACAGTTCACACCACTACACAATAACATTGGTACAGAGATAAAACAGACAGACACACTTTTTGATAGTAAAACACCATATACAACTGCCACAATAAAATTATATATATATATATATGTATGTATATATATATATATATATATATATATATATATATATATATGTGTGTGTGTGTGTGTGTGTGTGTGTGTGTGTGTGTGTGTGTGTGCATTGAATGTGGATGTGGATTCATCTTAACGCTCCATAAACACTCTCTGACTCACTGTAAATGAGTATGCAATCCTCTTATTGGGCACTGTTTTGTGTTTCTCAGCTGGATGTATAGATGAACAGGAAGTTGGTTTTAGAGCACTTGTTTGGTTTGGCCATTATCACATTGTATGTGTATGTGTGTACGTATATATATATATATATATATATATATATATATATATATAGATATATAGATATATAGATATATATATATATATATATATATATATATATATATATAGATAGATAGATAGATAGATAGATAGAGAGAGAGAGTGTGAGAGAGAGAGAAATACTGCCTACTACTACTTTCATATGAGCCATTAAGCACTAATGTGGAGCATGATCTCACAAATAAATTCAATGCTGAACACAGGCACCCCAAAACAGGTATTTTTGTCGCCTCTGGTAAACATTCAAACATTTCTCTGTAACGTTTATTTTCCATTGAAAATGAACGTTTGTAAAACTAAAATTTGCTTTTAATTCCTTCTTTTTCTTTTTCTTTTTTTTCTTCTGACACACTAATACAGAAGAGATAAACATAAAAGTTAACAATAAACAAACAATAAACAAAAGTTATGGAAAAGACTTGCTGAAGACTTTTGCATAGTACTGTACATTTCTTAAATCTGTCATTGGTAAATGCTTATTTAATGACAGATCTTTTATCCCAAATATTTATTCAGCGGTTTGAAACCGTGCTGTCAGGGGCTTTAACATACTAACCATAGTGAGCATAGTAACACCAAAGAAATGCAGTTTGATCTGTATCTGTTTAGTGCTCAAAATATTCATATCTGTATTTGTATTCGGTTTTAAACCTGAAGTGGGTGTGACCTAAACAGGAATTTTTAAAAAGTAAAATATTAACCCTTCCACTATGCCTCTGGGAACACTGGAAAACAGTAGAAATGCCAGCACAGTCTGTGAATTCTGGCTCTGACAGTTCCTCATCACTCCAGTCACTACTGCAGATCTATGCAGGACTTCTTTTGTAATCCTGCATGCACAGTTAGTTGGTTCTATTTCCCAAAATATAAACAAACTAGTAGCCTAGTTTAAAGCACTGCAACCCTGACCAGACAGTTACTAAGAATGCTGTAAATGCATCACACAGCACTACTAACACATTTGTGTTAATAAATATGATCTTTCTTTGTCCTGCGAGCTTCATATCTGACTGCATGCGTCCACATGAAAGTAAAAACTCACCTCCCACATGATCTAGTTTCTTGCATCTCGAAGCACATCTCGAGTCTCAGCCAGATGTCATATGAACTTTTCTGGCAAGATTTCTTAAAAAAAAAAAAGTGCACCTCCTATTCATATCTGTATTTGTACCCATTTAGAACATATCTTCTGTTCAGTCTGAGTCACGCATATTTGGTTCCATCCCTTCGCCACATTGTGACATGAAGTTGCACCAAATATTCATATGGTGAATTGTGGATGAAATCCCAATCATTTTAACATCATAGCATTTGTATATTGCTTGGTGCAGGTACAACATGCAGTGTTTATGCCTATTCATATTTGTATAGCAACTGTCAATAGTGACCTTTATTTGCCCTCTGCAAATGAATGTGGATTCGTCTTAATGCTCCATAAACACTTTCTGACTCACTGTAAATGAGTATGCAGTCCTCTTATTGGGCGCTGTTTTGTGTTTCTCAGCTGAATGTATAGATGAACAGGAAGTTGGATTTAGAGCACTTGTTTGGTTTGGCCATTATCACATTATCAGTCTGTAGAAACTGAACTATACTGTTTAAATGGCATTATGACTCTGTTTGTTTTTACTGATTGTGTCTTGGCAGCAGTCACCTGACACCGTCCCCGGACCCAGCGCTGGCGTCCACACCAAGTCCAAGGTAGGCTACACCTCTTGTGTGGTTTATTGTATTAAAGTTTTGCTTCATTAAAAACGGAAGAGGTGAACCGAAATAAAAATAAAAAGTGGACAATTTA
This sequence comes from Cranoglanis bouderius, assembly GCA_023630585.1. Classification (NCBI taxonomy): domain Eukaryota; kingdom Metazoa; phylum Chordata; class Actinopteri; order Siluriformes; family Cranoglanididae; genus Cranoglanis; species Cranoglanis bouderius. The sequence continues at coordinate 6,216,331 of CM042551.1, read as the reverse complement.
TTTCCACAATGGTCATGATCTATCAGATTTTTCATTAGATAAGATTTTTTAAATGATTAATATATGAAGATCAAAAAGACAAGTAGTACAAAAGCATTAACTTGAGTATTTATATGTGATTCTCAAATATAGTATCAAAGTACAATGATTTGACTTGATTCAGGTGTGTGTGTGTGTGTGTGTGTGTGTGTGTGTGTGTACTCAATGCTCTGAAGTTTAGTAACAGACAGGATGAAGTTCCTCTCTTGGTTTGACCTGGATATGAGACCTTGTGGGATGTTTGAACATTTTTACCATCAAACATCTTGAAGGGTTTGTAAAGTAACTGTAAATCGGGGCTGAGCAGAGAAAACAAGTATAGCAGGAGATTAGTATTTCTTCAACAATGCTGGACCAAAACCAGGATTTATCTATTGGGTGGAATTCCCCTTTAAGATTAATAATCATGTCGCAGTCTTTCTCTGTGTTTATGCGCTTACACGGTATATCTTTCTGTGTACTGTACGTTTAATTGTCGGGTTGCTTGGCTTGTTACGGATACATGATGAGTAATCGCCAAAAACCTTTAAGCAAGTGAAAGTACTGTTATGCAGCAAAATTATGACAAGAAGTGAAACAGTTTTCTAAAGAGATACTTGTATAAGAGTAGGAAATTATCTAGTGAAAAGACAGCTGTGGTGTGTTACCCATTACGCAGGATCAGATGAACTTTTTAGAACAAACTGTGATTTTGATGATAATAATAAGATCAAAACCATTCACTGCCAATAAGACAAAACTAGCACACAGTTCTGATTAGTCAGAAGAAGTTGATCAGGACAGAGGGCTTTGCGGTTTCTCAGTAACAAGGGAAGAAAGCATTTTGTTTACAATGTGAAGCAAAAATATGACTATGTGCATCATGGAAATGTGCAATATCAGCATTCTGTTCATTACACATGTAATGCAGTTGCACTGTTTGAGAACCAGAGGTCCCAATCTGTGCATTCCTTAGAGTTAAAATATATAGAGAGCATACTGGTCACATGATGATGTTCTTTCATGGTGAGCTGATAAGTCTGAATTGCAATAACCAACAAACATTATATGTTATATGGTTACACAACCGTGTTATAAGCTTTTAAAAGAGCTCTTCAGTAGCTTTCAAACTAGGTCTACATCTTCAAATGTGATCTACAGTGCCCTAGAAAGACGCCACAGAACCCGGTCATTTTAGCCGACTTTGGAGCTCTATTTCTACTATGGAACTCATTATGTTTCAGTCGCTCATTTTCCCTGGGTCAGAAAATGACAGAAAATGTCACTGACTTATTCAATAAATTAAAAAATATATATATATTTTTTTGGAAGAGTTTATAAATTTGTTTATTTATTTTTAAGATATGGTGAACCTGTTGTACATTTTATTTACCATATTAAACCAAGTTTTGTAGCATTTTTTACTTTATTTATTTTTTTCAGACAAAAAGCACATTGTTTTGCATTGTTTTATTATCCAGAAATAAAAAAGGAGTATTTTCAGTCATAATTTTTCTTCATTCAAATTTTGTTCAAAATATTCTGAGAATCAAATTGAATTGTGAATCGAATCAAATCATGACTGGAGGGTATAGTAGTAGAGTTTAACATTAAACGTAACTATAAATGGATAAAAAAGGTATGATATGCCATTCTATAATTATTTAAAAATGTAATAATTGGCAAATTGCTTTAGTGTAAGAGGAACCTGCTGATATTTGAAAATAATTTGATAAAGTTTGAAAATATTTTTGTGGTGGTAAATTTAGAGGTGGTAAACCTCTAAATATTTTATTTCTTACATATATACCATTATATCTTTATTCAAAATCTATTTAAACCTGTAATTGGAGGCTGAACCCTGTGATTCAATTGATTATAACAAAGTGTTAAAAATACATGTAAGTAAACTTGCTAAAACAAAAATGAACATAATAAAACGGTTACAAATGACAAAGAAAGTGATAAATAAAAAGGTCTAACAATGTTAAATGTTATAAACATGACTGTCTGGAGGGGAAATACTTTTCCACCCCCTCTGTCTCCACTATTAATTCATCTGTCTGAGCTGCTGTTGAACTTATTGTGACTGACAAACTAAACTAATGAACCTCTAGTGAACAAAACAAGCAGAAAATCCATCAAATTAAATCTCTGAATCTCCCAGGAGCCATCAGCGGGTCCTGACTTACATTCCTCAAACTCGTAATGACACGCAATTCCCATTAGCTTCTCTGTAGTTACTGAATAATTCATCGTACGTACTGAATAATAAGTTTTAAGATGAATTAAGTGACTAATAATATGAGAATTTAAGGGGTTCAAGACATGGAATTGAAATCGTAATGCATTTATTTTCCATTCTTTCAAACAGAATTTTCTGTAAATAATTTATGAGCAGACCTTGAGTTTATCCACTGGGATTTGATTGTGTAGTGGAAAATGACGACATAAAGGTTAAATCTGTCAAAAATCAGAAGATATTTAAAGGACATTCAAATGCCAGTGCATTCTGATGGATGGTTATGGGGAAAAAAACAAGATTTTTTTTGTCTCTTAAGTGATTGATAGTGATGCATTGTGCACAATATGACCAGGAATATGAATTAAAAAGAAAAGAGAAAGAGAGAAAAAATCGGAGAAACATGAATAAATAGCATGGTTGAATGTGATAAAATTACAGTACTGTGCAAAAGTTTTATTTAGTAGTTTTTTTAGTACAAACTTAGTTATAGATTTTTTATTTTATGACTTCTGCATTATCAGGTCAGTACAAAAAACATTTTAGATTCCCAAACATTAGTTTTCTAGCACAAAATTAAATGTTACAGAAAAATGTTTGTATGTTATTAAAGAAAGCAGCATATTACATAAGAGACACTTTTCAGACAAAAAACACAATGAAGGCTTTTGGGATTTGCTGCAAAAATAAGAAGCGAATGCGAAAGTCAAAGTCTCCAGAAGAACTGTGTCTGGTTCTGTAAGATGCTCAATAAAACTTACAGGTTCATTTCCTTATAAAACTGCACAAATTGTACCGGAGACTACTATTTTTATTTTAATTTTTTTTTTTTTTTTGTCACACCAAATATTGACTTTGTTTCATTTACTACTGTTTACTGCTCTTTACAGTAATTTTTGAAATGTAGAAACATTTAATTTCATTATTTTGAAGGCATCTTTACTCTACAGCATTTCTTTGCATGTGCCTAAAACGTTTGCACAGTACTGTATATAAAGGTTATATAAAAGCAAGAAGGAGTACTACCCCTAATAATACTGCTCTGCAAATATTGTATGTAATTGAGTTAATGTAGTGTGTTACTTCCCACCAGACCTGTACCTGGAAATTTACCTTCCTGCAAAATCCCATTTCAGCCCTGATCCAGTTATATAGACTGATTATTAACTGATTACTGGGATTATTGGCTCCGTTAAAAACCTTTAAATTCATACCTCACTGGTGTCCCATAATCTCATTTTTACCTTTACACTGGCCATTTCTGTCCTTCAATGCTTTCTATTTATTTATTTTTTTTATTATCTTTTGAGAGATTGATTCCCATCTCTCTATTCCTCTGTATCCTTTGTTGTCCAAAATTCCAAAACTGTAAAGAAATCATTTGTAAATTTTTATGTGACAAAATACCAAAGAATAATTATTTGTGAACATTATTGGGCAATGTGTAGCTTAATGTGTCTGCCAAAAAATCTGTCTATAATTGGTTAAGAACCCATTCTTTAATTTTGTAGCACAAGCTGCATTACACAAGTAACAAACTAAAATAACAGAAAAAGAGACAGAAATTTAGACAGAGAATGTGAGAGACCCACAATGAGAGCGACAGAGAGAGGCAGACACCGAGAGGCAGACACCGAGAGGCAGACACCGAGAGGCAGACACCGAGAGGCAGACACCGAGACGGAGAAACAGAGACGGAGAAACAGCGATGGACACTGAGACAGAGACAGAAAGGGACACAGAGGCAGAGACAGAGAGCCATGCAGAGACAGAGAGCCATGCAGAGACAGAGACATGCAGAGACAGAGAGACAGACAGAAACAGGCAGACACATACAGACAGACAGAGACAGACAGATAGACAGAGAAACAGGCAGAAACACAGAGACAGAGAGAGAAGCAGGCAGAGAGACAGGCAAAAACAGACTCAGAGAATCAGGAGGAAATGACTGACGGTTGAACAATTTGATTAACATACAAGCATGCATTTATTAGGCTTTTATTTCTGGGTTATGTGTATTTATGTGGAGTCATCGCTTCATCACATGCATCACATGACGCATCACGTGGACACTGGGTCACGGACGATGTAATACTCAATGTGTGTAAATGCTGCAGCTGATGTCACTGGGTCATATGGATTACTGTTTTCGTATGAAGCAAACTTCCTGGGGAAAACACCACACCCACACACACCCACACACACCCACACACACACACACACACACACACACACACACACACACACAGAGAGAGATCAGGGCTGAGTGTAACTTTTCCTGCACAGGAGACAGGCAGGTTTATATGTGGATGTATAAAGGTTAAAGACGAGACATGTCCTGTTTGTGACTGAAGGCTGTTTATTTTACTTGTATGCATAAATATTACATGATATCCCTCTAATCTTTCATTTCTCTTTTCTTCTAAAAATTTAAATTATGTTAATCAGAATACGAATAAATCTCTATTGCTTATTTTTTTTCAGAATATTACATTTAACAAATGAACAAGATAATATAAGGAATAAAGAAAAATATTATATAGTATATCTGAAGTTACTTAGACAAAACAAATGGCGCTTGTTACTGAGAAACTGAAAAGCCGTCCATCCTGAAGACTTTGCCAGAACTGTTATACAAAGCACTGACACTGGAGACTCCTTCCATAAGTGTTAAATAAACATCTCCTTACTGTGAGCGTTTTAATGTAAACGTTTTAATGTAAAGGTTTTAATCCGTGTATTATTAGGTTTAGATTATGTGGAGCGTCCAACAAGCACATCCCTGTGTTGTTGTTACTATAGAAACGATAACATATCAGTGTGTATTTATATAAACCTGTGATTTGGCTTGTACCTGGAACGACTGTCAGAGCTGCTGTTATAGAAAACGAATCACCCAATTAATGACCAATCAGATTTGAGAATTCGACTGCACTGTGGTATAATATGCATTATCTTGCATATTATGTAATTATTTGTTACTTTAAAAAATACATCGTAAGCAGGACAAACATCTACAGTGTATAATTGTCCATCATTAAATGTTTAACAAAACATAAAAAGTCAAAGTAAACGTTAAATCTCTGTGGCACTTTAAAAAAACACACCACATTTTGTATCTTCTTTGCTGTTCCAAAAATTGACCTAAATTAATTTTATTTTAATTAATTTTACTATTCTTATTGGCCAAAGATGAGATGTTTCTTTTTATTTCTTCATTTTTTGCATTAAAAGCCTTTGCATTTTATAGGAAATGATTAATATGTATTTGATATAATTAATTTCTTACCTTTCTGTTGTCTTATGAAGGTGTTTACAGGAAGAATTATTACACATTATAATGGATAAAGAAAGTTTATGAAACAACATTTTCACACAGAACAACGGAAAGCATTAGAATGCAAACATTTATATGTAAAAAAAAAAAAAAAAAAAAATTCATAATAAAAGTTCAGGTTATTGTTCTGTTTTTAAGAATGTTATATTAATTCAGTTCTTTTGAAACCCCCATTTGTCCTTGACCTATTTATGAATGTGTGCTTATCATACATCACCCTCTCTCTTTTCTCTTTTACTTACACACACACACACACACACACACACACACACACACACACACACACACACACACACACACTTTACTAAATCTCTCTCTCTCTCTCGTTAGCAGTCATGCTCTCAGAGTTTTCCCTGCGCAGGCCGCGCACTGAGAAATGCATTTCTGTCCCACGGCCCGTATCCAGCCAAAGACAAGATCCACTTGGCACGGATCATCAGGTGAGAGGAAGTGCGTCTCGACGTGTTCATGTTGCTGTGTAGTGAAAGCAGATCACCCTGTACGAGTGACTTTGGTGACTTTGATGTGTGTATCTGCAGTGACTCTGGCAGCTGAACATAAAATCCTGTAGCACCAGTTGAACCGTAAGTCGATTAAAGCAAATGAGTCATTTGTCTAACAGAAGACAAATAAACAAAGCAGTCATGTACAGTCCATCGCACACGAATGAATAAATTCCTCAATATTTCAACACAGGCATGCAAGTGTTTTTTGCTTTACTAAATAGCACCAATTTAATAACAATACCAGGCAGCAGATTGACTAGAATTTTGCATGTAGATGTAATCAAATATTTACGAGCCTTCCATTTTACATCGCCACAGACAACGAAGATTAGGATCAGGATTACACAATGAGTCTGATTTGCATAAACGATAGATTTTTAAATGAAACTATTTTACTTTCCAACAGTATTTTCTTTTTCACACATGACTAAAGTTTATTTAAACCAGAGGTGTATGGAATTCCATTCATGCCAAAAGTACTGAACGTAACTTTTCAAGAAACGAACAAAAATATGCAATGAGGAAGAAGAAAAACACTGAAACTGAAAACAGTGAACTTTTCGTTTGCGCTCCACAAGTTTACGTTCGCCATTCTGGCACAAACCTCTCGTGTGGGCGGGGCTTCATTGCGATTTACTCTCATTGGCTAGTGAGATTTGGATCGACAGCTCCCTGACCAGGAAGTAGAGGCTTCAGTGTCGTGAATTTTGGAGCGCGTTCTGGATGCGGTTCTCTGCATATTTATAGTGTTTGTACTTTGTAGTGGAAAGTACTTCCTTCCTTAGTCAGTATATTAGTTCGTAATTAATTTTTGAGGTATGGGTAGTCTCATACGATTATTTGTTTGAGATGAGCTCTCGGGAGTGGCACGGAGCGGCGGCGTCATCATCATCATCATCATCAACGTCATCAGTATCCTCCTCAGCTGGACACTCGAGCTGTCGATCCAAATCTCACTAGCCAATGAGTAATAAATTAGAATTGAATAGAATTTTTTCTACAGGAATCATCATTGTTAAGCACTGAAACGCTTACATTGAACAAAATGGAGATTATATTGAAAAATGCTGCACTTTTGATTTGCAGTAAACTTCTTCTTTTCCTTTCGGCTGTTCCCTTCAGGGGTCGCCACAGCGAATCATCTGCCTCCATCTAGCCCTATTTTGATTTGCAGTAAACAAGGGGAAAAAATGAAGGTTTTCATTTGACGTATTTTCCATGTCCGTAATTTGCCCATGGATAATTAACATAACACACACACACAGCGCAGGTTGTTATATATATATATATATATATATATATATATATACACATTTTATGTGCATCATTATAACACAATTACTGCGCAAATCAATATTCAATGTCAAATAGCATGTTTTGTGCAGCGATTGTGCTACAGTGATGTTCAAAAAGGTCAAAGGAATCATTATATTTACAAATCCACACGATTTAACAATCTCCAAACCTTGAATGAACATGTCTTATATGTCTCTTGAATGAACATGTCTCCCAGCTGGTGAGAAACAGGTTCATGCATTTTTTCCCCATGTTTCTGTTCATGGGAAAGTTCTGTTCATAGTTTCAAGTTTCTGTTCTTGTTCCCATGTACCGAGCTGAACACCAGCTTGCTACACTCTGAGCTCCGGGATGTTGAGGTGACGGGTGTTGAAGTACCACAGGTTTTACTACAAGAGGAGAAAATGAAACATAGATGTGGATTTATAAGATAAAATGTCATTTCCACCTGTGTGTGTGTGTGTGTGTGTGTGTGTGTGTGTGTGTGTGTGTGTGTGTGTGTGTGTGTATAAATAGGATAAACGTGTTCAACTGTAGGACTGATGATTTGACGCAGTGGCAGATGGAGCAGTGTGTGTGAGACAGTAACGTGTGTGTGTGTGTGAGACAGTAACGTGTGTGTGTGTGTGTTTTCATCCACAGGAGGAGTTATGTAGGTGTGGAGCTGGTGCAGTGGCTGCTGGAGCAGTGTGTGTTTGTCCAGTGCAGGATGATGGCAGCGCGGGTTTGGCAGGTGCTGCTGGAGCTCGGCATTCTGCACTCAGGTGACTCACCTTAAAGCTAGCTAAGTGCCAAACTGCTAGCCTTAATGCTAGTCTGGCTTGTAGCCATTTCCCGAAGTTAAACTGTTTGTGCAACCGTTTACCTCACCAAGCACGTTTCCTACACACTACATGCATGACAGCGCAGTTCATTTGTACCAAGGTTATTATTTGTTTTGTACTATCAGCAGTGTTTTGCTAGCAGTCCTGGTTTTAGCATAGGAATGGATGTGCAGCTTATTCAATAAGAAAAAAAAATGAATAATAGAAAATTTGTCAAGAGTAGGTCTCTAACAGTTAAGTAGGTATAGATTTGAATGATTTTTTTTAACTCCTTGAGCCCCACCCATGTACAACAAGCTCCACCCCCAGAACCTACAGTAGTTCAGCTAGAGTTAGCATACTAACTAGATCATTAGCAAGGACTGATATTACGTTACTTTGAATGCCAAGTTATATCACTATAAACATGCGAAAGTATCTCATTCTGATTTATGAGGATGGTCAAGAGTGCCGTCGCTGTCCTGCTTCTTTTTATCCTAAAGTCTTATGAGCTTTAAATGCCGGTATTAGCATAGTTAGCATTGTTAGCAAAACTTGAAAGCCAAGATGTAACACTATAAACGTGCAAAATTCGGCGCATATTGATTCATGCAAATGGTCAACAGTCCCTTTGCTGTCCTGTCTCTGTAATTAAAAAAAAAATTCAACACTTCATACAGATTGCACATACCTGTCCAGGAGTGTTATTGCCAAGTCTGCGTCCAGCTTCATCCCCTTCACTATTAAAAATTACTCCATCATGGAAAAGCTCTGTCAGTGTTTATGCTGGTTTTACTGTGTTTAAAGCACAGCATGTTTTTTTTTTTTGCTCACATGAGAATTACCTGGCTGTGCTGGGTGCCTGCCGATTTCAGCCATAATTTTTTTTTCTTCCTGAACAGACTGAAATGAAGGCAGACTGAAGTGGTGTTGGTGAGCATCTATTTAATGCTTAACAGGAGGCCCATGTAAACACAAACAAGCATTCCGAACTGTAATACAGTTTTCCAAACAGGATTTCTCAGCCACATAATACACAAATTGTTGTCATGTTCTACATACTATATATATACTGTATACAAGCAAGTAATCAAAAAAATCAACCGTTGCTCCTTTTGGGTAAATTGCACTTTGTTGGGTTTCTCAATATGCTGACTTTGTTGGTGGCATTAACCCAACCTTCCATTACTGCTCCATAAAATCGTGAAAAAATCCAGTTCTCTGTCTTCCTTTAACCATCGTGAATTATAGAATTACTCCTCACCTGTTTCCTCTTCACCTTTCTGGCTTTTTCAGAGCACTCCACACCACTGGCCTTTTTTTTTTTTTTTTCAGTGACCTATTGATTCCAACTTCATCATTATACTGTGTTCAGAGCTAAATCAGCAGTCCCTGTGCTAGCTCATTATATACCATTATGTTTTTCTCTCAGGCAATTGACTCTGCTCATGGCGCCCAACCAGCTGTGACGTGTTCTCATCATCTGACTAAACATTACTTTGACAATGCAAACCGATCCATGTGCTAAACTTCTGTAACGTGCTGTACTCTGCTTGCTTACTTACTTTATATATATATATATATATATATATATATATATATATATATATATATATATATATATATAAAATAAAAATGGTTGAGGGAGCAATTGTGACTTAGAGAAGTGATTTCTTGTTGTGATATAAATTTTGCGATATTTTCAAATATAATTTTCAAACCCCTCAGCACAGTTTATGTCTGTTTTAATGCCGATCATAACTTGTGTGTTAATTGTACAAGTACAATTACCTGACCCCGCCCCCAAGCCTTTGGGGTTTCCTCATCGGCAGCATTTTGGTGCTGAATCCAATTTTTTTTCAGTTGAGACTCAAGAACATTTCCAGATTGTCAGTGAAAAATGGCTACAGCTTCTCTCCTAAATCACACCAAGACGTCCTATAGTCGCCTGATTATTATTATTATTACTATTATTATTATTTTATTTTATTTAATTTTAATTTTTTTTTTTTTTGCACAGTAGCAAGGTGAAAGTGAGTGTATATCTTAAGAGAGGGAAAACAGACACTAAATCAGAGCTCTTCGGCTGTTTGGGATTCTGATCAACACTCCAAGATGGATTTTCTCCATCTTTACACTTAAATGCAACATTCCTCAACTCCACTCCTCTACACCACAAGACTGTAGAGTTTCTACTGCTCTATCATCCTGCTTTCGGCCTATCAAATGCGTGATGGGATGAGTTCCGGGCTCGTCATCATGACGGGTTACGTTTCCTCTTAGGAAAAAATGGTTCTTCAAGAGTTCTTTAAGGGTTTATTGGATAATTAAGAGTTCTTTGCATCCTTAAAAGCATTCTGCTCGGTACACTCTGTATGGTACCTCACTGCAAAAAAATGACATCTTAGCAAGTGATAATATCCTGAATATAGTCAAATTTATTTAATATTTCTTATTATAAGATTACAATGAACCAAATATAACATTATGAAACATTTTTTACTAATTCCAGGCTTGAATTTGCCTTGTTCTATTGGCAGATCATTTTTCAAACTTTTAAGCATTTATTTCTAGAATGAATCAAAATGATCTGACAACAGAATAAGAAAATTTAAAACAGGCTGAGCAATAGTTTATTTCTTAATGTATCTTATAATAAGAAATATTTGGTTATATTCAAGATATTTTTACTTGCTAAGACATCATTTTTGCACAGGGACAAAGAAAAAAAAGTATCCAAATGTGCACAGTATTTATTATGGTGTCTCTGACTTCCCCTGTGCTGTATAGTGGACCAGCGAGTGGTGTTCGAAGACTCCAACACATACTACCAGTTCTCATTCGAGGAGTGTGACACGCAGGGCTGTGAGTTTCGCTCGGAGGAGGAGTGGCAGAATGGAGTCAGACTGCTCATGCAGCTCGTCCCCTACGTCCAGTTCAGGGTGGTCAGTCCGTAAGTACACGAACATGCACACGCGCACACACACACACACAGCTTAGTACCTGCGTACACTGCAAAATGCATCTTAGCAAGTGTAAATCTTTATTAATGGCAAATATACCTAATATTTGTTATTGAATTAAATATAATAATATTCAGCCTGTTTTTAGACACTTTTACTCATTTCAAGCTTTATATTTTCTTATTCTATTGGTCCTTTCTAGAATTAAATGCTTAAAATCAGAAAAAATTATCCACCAACATGTAGAACAAGACTATATTAAGCTTGAAATTAGTAAAAATGTCTAGAAATAGGGTTAATAATCATATTTGTTTTACTGTAATCGCTAATAAGAAATACTCAATAAATATGACTATATTCAAAATTAGTTATTGCTCTGAATGTCTTTCTGTCTGTACCTCTAACACATGACCTTGGATCTGCTAATGTCAGCCTTCTAGAAGTATCCTCTAGAAATTAAAGTGTTGAAGCCTCTTTTCGTTACTGTGTTTCAAATCTGTGAACCTCAATACCACTTTGCATTAAACAGTCAAGCTTGGTACACTCTTTTAAAGTCTTTTGTAAAGTACTTCCTATATTTTGGTACTTGTATTTGTATCTTAAATATTTTCACGTTTGCCTCACACCTCCAGGGTTGGGGGGCTCGAATCACGCAGTTCTCCGCGTGCTTCAGGGGTTTCCTCCGGGTACTCCGGTTTCCTCCCCCCAGTCCAAAGACATGCGTTGTAGGCTGATTGGCATCTCTAAATTGTCTGTAGTGTGTGAATGGGTGTGTGAGTATGTGTGCAATTGTGCCCTGCAGTGGGCTGGCAACCCATCTAGGGTGTCCACCGCCTTGTGCCCCGAGTCTCCTTGGATAGGCTCCAGGCTCCCTGCGACCCTGTGTAGGATAAATGGCACGAAAAACGGATGGATGGATTATGAGACACCGTTTACATTTCTTTGTTTCATGCATCTTGTATTTGGATTGTGTCCTGATAAGATTTTAACACGGTGTAGTTACACTTGCAGGGTAACTGGATTGAAATCTAATTGCTGCACTGCATGTAATATGCAAGTCAGCTCATAATATTGCATAATATAATCAATGTCCTGTGTTGATCCCTTTTCCCCCCACAGCTGTTGTATTAAAAAAAGTTTTGCCGCATGGATAATTGTCGACTTTGGCGGAGAAAATGCTGCTTAGACCATTAAATTTGCTAAATGTGTAACCAGACTCTCTCTATTAAACACCACAGCACAGAGTGAACAGGGAATACTGCATAGATGCATCTTGTTGGGTTTAATTTTACATGCGGATGTTTGTGATTCCGGATGTTAAAGGAAATGTGATATATATATATATATATATATATATATATATATATATATATATATATATATATATATATATATATATATATACAGTACTGTGAAAACCTCTTAGGCACATGCAAAGAAATGCTGTAGAGCAAAGATGCCTTCAAAATAAATTAAATGTTTCTACATAAAAAAACAACAAAAACAAACATAAAGAGCAGTAGACAGTAGTAAATGAAACAAAGTCAATATTTGGTGTGGCAAAAAAATAAAAATAAAAATAGTAGTCTCCAGTACAGTTTATGCAGTTTTATAAGGAAATGAGCTGGTAAGTTTTATTGAGCATCTTGCAGAACCAGACACAGTTCTTCTGGAGACTTTGACTTTCGCACTCGCTTCTTATTTTTGCAGCAAAACCCAGAAGCCTTCATTGTGTTTTTTGTCTGAAAAGTGCCTCTTATGTAATATGCTGCTTTCTTTAATGACATACAAACATTTTTCTGTAACATTTAATTTTGTGGTAGAAAACTAATGTTTGGGAATCTAAAATGTTTTTTGTACTGACTTGATAATGCAGAAAACATAAAATAAAATCTATAACAAAGTTTGCACTAAAAAAAATAGGGTAACTAAAACTTTTGCACAGTACTGTGTGTGTGTGTGTGTGTGTGTGTGTGTAGATGTCTATATATATGTATGTGCAGTATCTAACAAAAGTGAGTACACCCCTCACATTTTTGTAAATATTTTATTATATTTTTTCATGGGACAACACTGACAAAATGACACTTTGCTACAATGTAAAGTAGTGAGTGTACAGCTTGTATAACAGTGTAAATATGCTATCCCCTCAAAACAACTCAACACACAGCCATTAATGTCTAAACCGCTGACAACAAAAGTGAGTACACCCCTAAGTGAAAATGTCCAAATTGGGCCCAAAATGTAAATACAGGTGCATCTCAATAAATTAGAATGTCATGGAAAAGTTCATTTATTTCAGTAATTCAACTCAAATTGTGAAACTTGTGTATTAAATAAATTCAATGCACACAGACTGAAGTAGTTTAAGTCTTTGGTTCTTTTAATTGTGATGATTTTGGCTCACATTTAACAAAAACCCACCAATTCACTATCTCAACAAATTAGAATACTTCATAAGACCAATAAAAAAAAAAAAAACATTTTTAGTGAATTGTTGGCCTTCTGGAAAGTATGTTCATTTACTGTACATGTACTCAATACTTGGTAGGGGCTTCTTTTGCTTTAATTACTGCCTCAATTCGGCGTGGCATGGAGGTGATCAGTTTGTGGCACTGCTGAGGTGGTATGGAAGCCCAGGTTTCTTTGACAGTGGCCTTCAGCTCATCTGCATTTTTTAGTCTCTTGTTTCTCATTTTCCTCTTGACAATACCCCATAGATTCTCTATGGGGTTCAGGTCTGGTGAGTTTGCTGGCCAGTCAAGCACACCAACACCTTGGTCATTTAACCAACTTTTGGTGCTTTTGGCAGTGTGGGCAGGTGCCAAATCCTGCTGGAAAATGAAATCAGCATCTTCAAAAAGCTGGTCAGCAGAAGGAAGCATGAAGTGCTCCAAAATTTCTTGGTAAACGGGTGCAGTGACTTTGGTTTTCAAAAAACACAATGAACCAACACCAGCAGATGACATTGCACCCCAAACCATCACAGACTGTGGAAACTTAACACTGGACTTCAAGCAACTTGGGCTATGAGCTTCTCCACCCTTCATCCAGACTCTAGGACCTTGGATTCCAAATGAAATACAAAACTTGCTCTCATCTGAAAAGAGGACTTTGGACCACTGGGCAATAGTCCAGTTCTTCTTCTCCTTAGCCCAGGTAAGACGCCTCTGACATTGTCTGTGGTTCAGGAGTGGCTTAACAAGAGGAATCCGACAACTGTAGCCAAATTCCTTGACAAGTCTGTGTGTGGTGGCTCTTGATGCCTTGACCCCAGCCTCAGTCCATTCCTTGTGAAGTTCACTCAAATTCTTGAATCGATTTTGCTTGACAATCCTCATAAGGCTGCGGTTCTCTCGGTTGGTTGTGCATCTTTTTCTTCCACACTTTTTCCTTCCACTCAACTTTCTGTTAACATGCTTGGATACAGCACTCTGTGAACAGCCAGCTTCTTTGGCAATGAATGTTTGTGGCTTACCTAGTGAACCAAACTGAGAGACCATTTTGAAGGCTCAGGAAACATTTGCAGGTGTTTTGAGATGATTAGCTGATTGGCATGTCACCATATTCTAATTTGTTGAGATAGTGAATTGGTGGGTTCTTGTTAAATGTGAGCCAAAATCATCACAATTAAAAGAACCAAAGACTTAAACTACTTCAGTCTGTGTGCATTGAATTTATTTAATACACGAGTTTCACAATTTGAGTTGAATTACTGAAATAAATGAACTTTTCCACGACATTCTAATTCATTGAGATGCACCTGTATTTTGTGTGGCCACCATTATTTTCCAGCACTGCCTTAACCCTGTGGGGCATGGAGTTCACCAGAGCTTCACAAGTTGCTATTGGAGTCCTCTTCCACTCCTCCATGACGACATAACAGAGCTGATGGATGTTAGAGACCTTGCGCCTCCGTTTGAGGATGCCCCACAGATGCTCAATAGGGTTTAGGTCTGGAGACATGCTTAGCCAGTCCATCACTTTTACCCTCAGCTTCTTTAGCGAGGCAGTGGTCATCTTGGAGGTGTGTTTGGGGTCGTTATCATGTTGGAATACTGCCCTGCGGCCCAGTTTTCGAAGAGAACTGCTTCAGTATGTCACAGTACATGTTGGCATTCATGGTTCCCTCAATGAACTGTAGCTCCCCAGTGCCGGCAGCCCCAGACCATGACACTTCCACCACCATGCTTCACTGTAAGCAAGACACACTTGTCTTTGTACTCCTCACCTGGTTGCCACCACACACGCTTGACACCATCTGAACCAAATAAGTTTATCTTGGTCTCATCAGACCACAGGACATGGTTCCAGTAATCCATGTCCTTAGTCTGCTTGTCTTCAGCAAACTGTTTGTGGGCTTTCTTGTGCATCATCTTTAGAAGAGGCTTCCTTCTGGGACGACAGCCATGCAGACCAATTTGATGCAGTGTGCGGCGTATGGTCTGAGCACTGACAGGCTGACCCCCCTTGGTCTTGGCCACCATGCTGCAGCTCAGTTTCAGGGTGTTGGCAATCTTCTTATAGCCTAGGCCATCTTTATGTAGAGCACCAATTCTTTTTTTCAGATCCTCAGAGAGTTCTTTGCCATGAGGTGCCATGTTGAACTTCCAGTGACCAGTATGAGAGAGTGTGAGAGCGATAACACCAAACTTAACCCACCTGATCCCCATTCATACCTGAGACCTTGTAACACTAATGAGTCACATGACACCGGGGAGGGAAAATAGCTAATTGGGCCCAATTTGGACATTTTCACTTAGGGGTGTACTCACTTTTGTTGCCAGCGGTTTAGACATTAATGGCTGTGTGTTGAGTTGTTTTGAGGGGACAGTAAATTTACACTGTTATACAAGCTGTACACTCACTACTTTACATTGTAGCAAAGTGTCATTTCGTCAGTGTTGTCCCATGAAAAGATATAATAAAATATTTACAAAAATGTGAGGGGTGTACTCACTTCTGTGAGATACTGTATATATATTTTGTCTGGGGAAGAGATGGCACCAGGATGCACTATGGGAAGAAGGCAAGCCGGCGGAGACAGTGCGATGCTCTGGGAAATTTCCCCTTACTGTATTTAGTGATCTAAATATTGGCAAGAAGTGGCATTTATTCTTCACTCAGATAGAACATTATAATATTAAGATCATGAGTGCCATCTGTATAAATCACTAATTAGCAATTTGAGCAATTTGTTTTTTATGCATAGATGTGTGTGTTCTATAATTAGTGTATGGTGGATTTGATTTTGAGGTCATGATTGCTGTCTTTACACTCATAACATCAAGCTATATAAAGTGTATTTAAATCCACTTTCATCTGTTTTAGGAGCTTTTACATCTGTGTTATTATGGCGATAATCCCTATCCAGATTTACTTCTCATTCTCTGAGTGTCAAAAATGCATGAAAGTGTAAACAGGGTCATAAGCAGAAATAACGACACTCGCAGTACATCCATGCAAAAACGAAAATGAGAAACATCATACAATGAGAATACATCATACAGAAGAAAGACGGGAAAGCCGGGAGAAAAAAAACACAATCATGTACCTCTCTACTTCTTTGAATTATTCTCCGTGAAAACTACATTGATGATGTGTGAAAAACACACAAACATGGACACACAGTGAGGTGTGAACGCAAACACTTTCGCATTATCGTGTTAGATTAAGGAGGCGCTTTCCCAAGTCTGACCTTGTGCTGGACACCAGCCCATGCGCTGTGTTTGCAGTCGACTAATGATTCACCGCGGCTGGATGTGGGTCAGTGCGTGACGTCATCCCCAGACAGAGCTGTGTGTCCTTCACTGCTCTCAGATCAGCATTCACTCTGTTGTTGGAGCTGGACTAACAACCATGCTAACTCAAACATATTTTGATTGAAGTCAACTTTATGTAATATTATAATATAATAATATCTAATAAGCTGATTAAACCTAGAGTATTTCTGGAGTATTTCAAAGGTCTTATTGTATCACCAGATAATTGTATTTATTTCAAGTGATTATTTCTAGAAAGAAGCAAAATAAGCAAAATATATCAGCCATATGATTTCCACCCCAATGCACGCGCACACACACACACACACACACACACACACACACACACACACACACACACACACAAATACAGTCATGCATTTCCCCCTCTTTCTTGTGTATGACGTGGCTGTTTTATAACCACCCTCAGCTTGTGAACCCTCAGTGATATTTACACCTTCCTGATCATGCTGCAATAGGTGTGATGAGTGATTTCACCAGTTTTTTCCCTCATTTTCATTTTCTTTATCTTCTTCTCACGTGATGACACGTGGGGTTTTACTGTGCATGTTGCTGAGTGAATTTAGCTGTATTGTGCGTGTGTAGAAGATGCATATTGTCGATATACCTTTTTAAAACGGTATTGTATGTATTGTGAATGTGTTTATATCTCTGTGTGTGTGTGTGTGTGTGTGTGTGTGTGTGTGTGTGTGTGTGTGTGTGTGTGTGTGTGTGTGTGTGTGTGTGTGTGTGTTTCTTGAGATCTCCAGTCCTGTGGGTAGTGTTAGAACATGCCATGCACTGGTAGCTGAACTGAAAATGTCACTCCACTGAGAGAGAGAGAGAGAGAGAGAGAGAGAGAGAGAGAGAGAGAGAGAGAGAGAGGTATTTAAGGCGGGAGGGTGAGAGAGGTATGCAGGGAGAGTGGGCGGGTGAGGTGTGTATATATAGAGACTAGAGAAAGAGAAGTAGAGAGAGGGTGAGAAAGGTAGAGTGAGGGAGCAAGAGTGGTGTATATACAGTATAGAGAGTGGGGAGAGAGGTAGCGGGTGAGAGAGAGGGAGGTATATAGGTAGAGATGGGCAAGTGAGGTGTGTATATATGCAGAGTGGGGTAAGAAGAAGTAGAGAGAAGGTGAAAGAGGTATATAGGAAGAGAGGTAGAGGGTGAGAATTAGAGAGAGAGGGTCAAGGGAGGTAAAGAAAGAGGGAGAGAGAGAGAGAGAGGTATACAGGTGCATCTCAAAAAATTTGAATATCGTGGAAAAGTTCATTTTTTTCCTCCGTAATTTCATTCAAAAAGTGGAACTTTCATATATTTTAGATTCATTACACATAAAGTGAAATATTTCAAGCCTTTTTTTGTTTTAATCTTGATGATTACAGCTTACAGCTCATGAAAATGAGATACTGGAAATGTCGACCTGAGAAGAGCTCTAATCAGCTAATTAACTCAAAACACCTTTTTAGTCAAAACACCGTTGCTCAGTGGTCCAAAGTCCTCTTTTCAGATGAAAGTAAATTTTGCATTTCATTTGGAAATCAAGGTCCCAGAGTCTGGAGGAAGAGTGGAGAGGCACAGAATCCAAGTTGCTTGAAGTGCAGTGTGAAGTTTCCACAGTCAGTGATGATTTGGGGTGCCGTGTCATCTGCTGGTGTTGGTCCACTGTGTTTTCTCAAGTCGAGAGTCAATGCAGCGTCTACCAGGAGATTTTAGAGCACTTCATGCTTCCATCTGCTGACAAGCTTTATGGAGATGCTGATTTCCTTTTCCAGCAGGGCTTGGCACCTGCCCACAGTGCCAAAACTACTAGTGACTGGTTTGCTGACCATGTATTACTGTGCTTGATTGGCCAGCCAACTCGCCTGACCTGAATTTTGTCAAGAGGAAGATGAGAGACAACAGACCCAACAATACAGATGAGCTGAACGCCGCTATCAAAGCAACCTGGGCTTCCATAACACCTCAGCAGTGCCATAGGCTGATTGCCTCCATGCCACGCCGCATTAATGCATTAATTCGTGCAAAAGGAGCATAAATTAACATACTTTTCAGAAGGTCGACATTGCTGCATTATAAATTCTTTATTCTAATATTTTGAGATGGTGGATTTTTGATTTCCATGAGCTGTAAGTCATAATCATCAAGATTAAAACAAAAAGGCTTGAAATATTTCACTTTATGTAATTAATTTAGAATATATGAAAGTTCCACTTTTTGAATTAAATTCTGGGAAAAAATGAACTTTTCCATAATATTCAAATTTTTTAAGAGCACCTGTATAGGGAGAGAGGGGTGAGTGAGATATATAATGAGTCTGGAGAGAGAGAGCAAGAGAGAGAGAGGGAGAGATAGGTATTGAGAGGTATATAGGGAGAGAGGGGTGATAATGATTATGATAAAGTTAGAACTGTCAGTCTCTGCATCAGTTTAGGAGCTCACTCATCTCAGACACACAGCACAAAGTTACAGTAAATATCTTTGGAGTTTTACTGTCATCTGAAATCGCCATGGTGATTAGAGAAGGTGGTAACCCTGTTTGTAGTGCTGTAGTGAAAACTACAAAGTGACTGATGCAGTTGTGGTGAATACACATCCTGTTGTGCTCATTTAGTTGTGTTGTGTATCTCTCTGCCACTGTACAGGAATGTGTGTAAATACAGAAAAATGAAATTATAAATGAAAGATTCTCTCTCACATGGTTTCTCCAGCAGTCTCTCTCATTGTCTTTCTGGTCCTTCTCTTCTCGTTCACTGTCTCTCTCATCTTTTTTGCTGTCTCTCTCAATGTCTGTCTCGTCTTTCTCTTCTCTTTCATTGTCTCGCTCTCGCTGTCTCGCTCTCATCTTTCTTGCTGTCTCTTTCACCCTCTGTCTCATTGTCTCTAATCTTTCTCCTCTCTTTCACTATGTCTCTCACTGCCTCAATTCTTTGTTGTCCGTTTCGCTGTCATCTTTTTGTCTCTCTAGCCATCTCTTTTGCCTTTCTCACTGTCTCTCTCACTGTCTGCCTTGTTGTCTCTCGTCTTTCTCTTCTATTTCACTGTCCCCCTTATCGTCTCTCTCACTGTCTAGCTTGTCTGTTTTACAATCTCTCTCGCTGTCTCTCTCATTGTCCTGTGTTTCGCTTCTCTTTCACTGTCTCTCTTGCTGTCTTTCTTGCTGTCTGTCTTGCGGTCCTCTTCACTAACCGCCTCTGCTTTTTTTTATGTCTCCCTCTCATTCGCACTTTTTTCTCTGTACTTCTTTCTTTCTGTATTTCTTTCTAGCACGGAATGTTAACGTGAAACGAGAGCCGCATGATTTCTTTTCCAATTTGTGATTTTGAATTTTCGAGTAGTATTTCATTACATGAGCCTTTTAAGTCACCACCTGAGTCACGCTGCAGTGGAGTGCTCTGTGTTTCTTTCTTTCTCCACCCCCACATACTCGTTCTCTTTCCGTCTCCTTCATCTTCCACCTCTTGCTCTCTCTCTTTATCACTCTGCCTCTTTGTCCTCAGGGGTTGGGGTGGAGGGGGGGGGGGTGTCGGTGTGTGGGCGGGGCTGCAGGGACGAGTGGGTTGCAGGTTAAACTTGTTAAAGGAGCACCAAGAGAGAAGAGCCGAACCGGTTTCTTTTTTTTCTGTTATTATTGTTGATAATGACATCTAAACATTTAGTATTATATCTGTAAACACAGACATCACCATGGTAACTTCCCCAGAGTCAGAGACAGACTCAGGGACGGGGACAGCGACACAAGACACTACAGAGACAGTTTCATGGACGGGGACAATGGCACACAGCACTTCGGAGTCAGGGATGGGGACAATGGCACATAGCAATACAGAGTTGGGGACAGGGACAGTGGCACACAGCACTACAGAGTCAGTCTCAGGGATGGGGACAATGGCACACAGCACTACAGAGTCAGTCTCAGGGATGGGGACAATGGCACACAGCACTACAGAGTCAGTCTCAGGGATGGGGACAATGGCACACAGCACTACAGAGTCAGTCTCAGGGATGGGGACAATGGCACACAGCACTACAGAATCAGTCTCAGGGATGGGGACAATGGCACACAGCACTAAAGAGTCAGTCTCAGGGATGGGGACAATGGCACACAGCACTACAAAGTTGGGGATAGGGATAATAGCACACAGCACTACAGGGACGGGGATGGAGATAATGGCACACAGCACTGCAGATTCTGGGACAGGGACAATGGCACACAGCACTACAGATTCTGGGACAAGGACAATGGTACACAGCACTACAGGGACGGGGATGGGGATAATGGCACACAGCACTGCGGAGACAGTCTCAGGGATGGGGACAATGGCACACAGCACTACAGATTCTGGGACAAGGACAATGGTACACAGCACTACAGGGACGGGGATGGGGATAATGGCACACAGCACTGCAGAGACAGTCTCAGGGATGGGGACAATGGCACACAGCACTACAGATTCTGGGACAGGGACAATGGCACAAAGCACTACAGAGTCAGGGACAGGGATGGGGAAAATGACACATAGCCCTACAGGGACGGGGATAGGGACAATGGCATACAGCAATACAGAGTCAGGGACAGGGATTGGGAGAGTGGCACACAGCACTATCGAGACAGGGACGAGGATGAGGACAATGGCACACAGCACTAAAGAGTTGGGGACAGGGACAGTGGTGCACAGCACTACAGAGTCAAGGACAGGGATGAGGACAATAGCACACAGCACTATAGAGACAGGGACGGGGATGAGGACAATAGCACACAGCACTACAGAGTCAGGGACAGGGATTGGAACAGTGGCACAAAGCACTACAGAGTCACAAAGTAATGTGAAGTAAATAAAGCTGGCAAAATCCAGCTAGTGTCTTTCTTTCTTTCTTGCTTTCTTTCTTCTAATATAATTTTATACTAAATATGTAATTCTTTCTTTTACACACTGCAGGTGATTTTCAGTGTGTTAATATGTAGACACTCGGTTGGTGTACGAGGCTTGTCTTTGTCTCCTTAGATGCAAATTCTTAGTCACAGCTGTTAGAATAAACATCTGTCGGTCAGAGAGCAGATCTTTTTTTTTTTCAGTCAACTACAAGAATGACGATGACGTGAAAATGCAAAGAGCATTGTGATCACTACATTGTGTGTGACGAAGAGCAGAAAATCTTTAAGTCATCCTGTTATCTTATGTTTATTTAATAATATCACATTACTGGTAATATCTCCAGTTCAGGCAGTTCCTACCTGTGCTGCTGCTATTTTTAATTCTGCTCTGGAGATCTGGTATTGCCTGCAGTTCACATGAATTGCCTGGCATGTATTTTTATCTGGAATTATGGAGGGAAAGCGACGCACGGCTTGGTCGATTTGATCCTCGTCATTGTGTCCTGACAGCACATCTGTGTCCGCGGGCTGCACGGTGAGCCAGGAATAGACGCGTCGAATATGAGCAGGGAATTTTGATGGGGTTGAGGGAAGACGGGATGCGCCAGCGCCTGTAATTTCACCCTGACAGAATTGAACGTGACACGCGGCGGACCGTGTGACACCAGCCGTCCAATCCGGGCCTCCTTCCCCGACCTCACACTAACTGTCAATCAGACATGTAGGATTGGATTCTGCTCACGCTGAAAAAGTTCACGCTGGAGAATTTAAATAAATCAGGATCGGGTCAGTTGGAGGGATGGAGAGTTTTCTTTGGGTTGTTTTTTTTTTTTTTTTTTTTTTGCTTCTTGTATGTAAGTAGTTTCTCCAGTTTCCTGGAGCTGTGTGAACTTATGCTTTCTTTAGAAATGAGCTTGTTGGATATTCCAGTCACGTACACAACCTTCCAACTGCTTGACATCTTTTGCATGAAATTTGAATATTGTACACCTTTATTATTACCAGTCTGGCCAGAACTGTTGAGAGAGAGAGAGAGAGAGAGAGAGAAAGAAGAAAGAAAGCATTTGTGTGCACGCATAGGGCTTTGTCAAGTTCCTTTAAAAACAAAATGGTAATTTTAGTCACTTCAGAGATTTACCATTTAAATACATTCAAACACATGAATAATCAACAATTTTATTGTATTGTTGTTGTATTTAAGCATTTACATTTTACAGCTTTTCAACAGTTTCTTATGCTGTTTCTTTTCCCCCTAGTTCTTCTTGCTTTTCTGTTATTATTCCATTTGAAGCATTGAGACGTTTTATTTATTTATTTATTTATTTTGTGAAAGATACTGAACAGGTAAAATTGACTCATGCTACCTCAGATAGAATTGGGTTTTCCATCCAGCTCTTTAATGCAAATTGTAAAAATATGAACAAAAAAAAAATCCTGTATGGAAAAGCCCGAAATTTGAAAAAGTAATATTTGGCTGAGGTGGGAAAATTGGTCACTCAATAAAGACGAGACTGATGAAAATGGGTTTTTCAAATAAATGATATAGTGCATTGTAGACTTTTTCTCCCTGTAATCACTTTTACATCATTTTTAGGATTTTTGCATGACCATGATCAGATTAATTAATTAGCATTTTCCCCATGAAATTCCTTTAAAATTGGCAAATGTATAAATGGAAACCCAGCTAAAGTGACCACACCATGAGTTTATACTCCATAAACAATGTATTTAAATGCCATTTCATTAATCAAAGAAATTCGCAATATCATAATTTTACAATTGTTTTTTCAGAAGTTTTGTTGAAATGTAGCTAGAGCTTGCCTTTTTAAATAGTAAAGACTCCTTACAGCACCTTAGACCTGCTCAGCACTGCCATTTCCCTGCGGCTCTGCACATCTTCAGGACAAATAAAATTAATCCAACTAACCCTAGCTAGCTAAAATGCAGTGTATAGAATGTGTAGGATAAGTGGGATGGAAAATGGATGGATGGATGGATGGATGGATGGATAGATCAGATATCTATCATCCACTAGCTTCTTAGTGCAAATTAGATTACAAATAGAAGTCTTATCTGTTCAGAAAAAAAAGCTACAACTCCAACAATCCATTTTTCTCTAATTAGTATCATAACTGTACAGACTCTCTCACACACCCTTTCTTTTGTTTACTCTCTCAAGCGCCTACTCTTTTTCTCCCCTGATTGGTTGTCGCTCCTTCCTGTCACCGTGTCGTCGGACTTCTTTCACGCGTAAAGTATGACGTAAATACATTTGACGTATCTGAGTCCTTGTCTGATCCAGGTATTATGGTTATAGGATGATTTTGATGCCGTAGCAGAGAGAATTATTCTGTTGCCTCTCATAAAGCAGCAAAGCCTCTCAGTAAGTCTGCTGTCTAGTCTGCTTTCCTTTTCCTTAAATGTGTTTTGTCCTCTTATAGCAGCTTGGTGTTATAGGCAATTTATCATTGTGTGGAGTATTTTCTGTGGGTCGTGCTTAGTTTGTTCTGGAGGAGGACTGGTATTTTCACGGATGCTTGAGTCAAGCGCGTGTATGAGATGGAAAAAATGGAGACAAATGGCTAGTCGAGGTTTATCGTGCTGAGTGTGGATTACAGGGACTACTGGTCAGAAGGGGGCAGCACAGAGGCATTAAACCTTAGAGAGAGATAGACTGTGTGTGTGTGTGTGTGTGTGTGTGTGTGTGTGTGTGTGTGTGTGTGTGTGTGTGTGTGTGTGTGTGTGTGTTACAGTTGCCCTTGTGTATTAGATGACATCTTTGTTTGAATTGGCTATCTGTGTGTGTTTTTTTCCTCTAGTCCCGAAGAGGATCCCGAAGGAAAACGGGATATCTGTGGAGAAATTCTGCAGATGAAAGCTTTGGAAAGGCTTACATCCACGGTGAGTGAGTGTGTGTGCATGTGTGTGTGACCTCACTTCACTGTGCTTGTCTACGTTATCACTGTACAGTGTGTGTGTGTGTGTGTGTGAGAGAGAGAGAGAGAGAGAGAGAGAGAGAGAGAGAGAGAGAGAGAGAGAAAGAGAAAGAAAGAAAGAAAGAGAGAGAGAGAGAGAGAGAGAGAGGGAGGGAGGTGACCGATGCAGGAGGTTGCTGCCTGTGTCCCGGTCCTTCTGTATGTGTGCAGTTCAGCTCATGGCTGCCGTTTAAACCCAAAGGAGGGCCATCTGTCATGTTATCATGCCCTCGTGTCCCTGTGGCACAGAGATCAGCTGTACTTATCTCACACTCAGCAACTGTCATGTAGCAGAGCTCCGAATCACACTGCACTGACCACACACACACACACACACACACACACACACACACACACACAAACACACAAACACACACAGTGTAGAAATAAAGGAGCTTTCAAGTGCTGAAATTACTGCCAGTCCTTATAGCATAATAAATTTTACACCTTGCGCAGCATTATTATTATTATTATTTTTTAAAGAATGATATGTCATACTTTTTACCCATTTATAATTACATTAATGTTGTGAAATGTCCACAAAACAAGTTATCACTTACACAATAGCAGCTATAAACAGTCATTCCCTCACCCTCTTCTCTTCTCACCCTTGAAGGTAATAAGACAAAAAAATATATCAAATACAGCTTGTAAAGCCCTCTATTTTAAAGACTTTCCCATGTCGGTAAAATTAAAGTTACAACTTTAACTCTTACAAAGTGCTGACACTGGAGACTCCTTACATAAGCACCTCCTCAAAGAAAACATCACCATATCAACGATTACACATATTAACGTTTTTTAATCTATTTATGTGGAGCGTCTGCTCTACAAGTTTCTGTACAAGTAGTTACCATAGAAACATTAACGTATTCAAACATATGCATTAGTATAAACCTGTGATTTCCATTGCAGTCAGCATTGTTGTCAGAGCTGCTGTTATAGAAAATTAATCAACACCTGCTGAGCAATCAGAATTCAGCAGTGTTGTGGTATATACAGTATCTCACAAAAGTGAGTACACCCCTCACATTTTTGTAAATGTTTTATTATATCTTTCATGGGACAACACTGAAGAAATGACACTTTGCTACAATGTAAAGTAGTGAGTGTACAGCTTGTATAACAGTGTAAATTTGCTGTCCCCTCAAAACAACTCAACACACAGCCATTAATGTCTAAACCGCTGACAACAAAAGTGAGTACACCCCTAAGTGAAAATGTCCAAATTGGGCCCAATTAGCCATTTTCCCTCCCCGGTGTCATGTGACTCGTTAGTGTTACTTGGTCTCAGGTGTGAATGGGGAGCAGGTGTGTTAAATTTGGTGTTATTGCTCTCACACTCTCTCATACTGGTCACTGGAAGTTCAACATGGCACCTCATGGCAAAGAACTCTCTGAGGATCTAAAAAAAAGAATTGTTGCTCTACATAAAGATGACCTAGGCTATAAGAAGATTGCCAACACCCTGAAACTGAGCTGCAGCACGGTGGCCAAGACCATACAGCGGTTTAACAGGACAGGTTCCACTCAGAGCAGGCCTCGCCATGGTCGACCAAAGAAGTTGAGTGCACGTGCTCAGCATCATATCCAGAGGTTGGCTTTGCAGAATAGACGTATGAGTGCTGCCGGCATTGCTGCAGAGGTTGAAGGGGTGGGGGGTCAGCCTGTCAGTGCTCAGACCATACGCCGCACACTGCATCAAATTGGTCTGCATGGCTGTCGTCCCAGAAGGAAGCCTCTTCTAAAGATGATGCACAAGAAAGCCCGCAAACAGTTTGCTGAAGACAAGCAGACTAAGGACATGGATTACTGGAACCATGTCCTGTGGTCTGATGAGACCAAGATAAACTTATTTGGTTCAGATGGTGTCAAGCGTGTGTGGCAGCAACCAGGTGAGGAGTACAAAGACAAGTGTGTCTTGCCTACAGTCAAGCATGGTGGTGGGAGTGTCATGGTCTAGGGCTGCATGAGTGCTGCCGGCACTGGGGAGTGTACTGTGACATGTACTGTGACATACTGAAGCAGAGCATAATCCCCTCCCTTCGGAAACTGGGCCACAGGGCAGTATTCCAACATGATAACGACCCCAAACACACCTCAAAGACGACCACTTCCTTGCTAAAGAAACTGAGGGTAAAGGTGATGGGCTGGCCAAGCATGTCTCCAGACCTAAACCCTATTGAGCATCTGTGGGGCATCCTCAAACGGAAGGTGGAGGAGCGCAAGGTCTCTAACATGCACCAGCTCTGTGGTGTCGTCATGGAGGAGTGGAAGAGGACTCCAGTGGCAACCTGTGAAGCTCTGGTGAACTCCATGCCCAACAGGGTTAAGGCAGTGCTGGAAAATAATGGTGGCCACACAAAATATTGACACTTTGGGCCCAATTTGGACATTTTCACTTAGGGGTGTACTCACTTTTGTTGCCAGCAGTTTAGACATTAATGGCTATAACTATGATATATATATATATATATATATATATATGTATATATATATATATATATATACACACACAGGTGCATCTCAATGAATTAGAATGTCGTGGAAAAGTTCATTTATTTCAGTAATTCAACTCAAATTGTGAAACTCGTGTATTAAATAAATTCAATGCACACAGACTGAAGTAGTTTAAGACTTTGGTTCTTTTAATTGTGATGATTTTGGCTCACATTTAACAAAAACCCACCAATTCACTATCTCAACAAATTAGAATATGGTGACATGCCAATCAGCTAATCAACTCAAAACACCTGCAAAGGTTTCCTGAGCCTTCAAAATGGTCTCTCAGTTTGGTTCACTAGGTAAGCCACAAACATTCATTGCCAAAGAAGCTGGCTGTTCACAGAGTGCTGTATCCAAGCATGTTAACAGAAAGTTGAGTGGAAGGAAAAAGTGTGGAAGAAAAAGATGCACAACCAACCGAGAGAACCGCAGCCTTATGAGGATTGTCAAGCAAAATCGATTGAAGAATTTGAGTGAACTTCACAAGGAATGGACTGAGGCTGGGGTCAAGGCATCAAGAGCCACCACACACAGACTTGTCAAGGAATTTGGCTACAGTTGTCGGATTCCTCTTGTTAAGCCACTCCTGAACCACAGACAACGTCAGAGGCGTCTTACCTGGGCTAAGGAGAAGAAGAACTGGACTATTGCCCAGTGGTCCAAAGTCCTCTTTTCAGATGAGAGCAAGTTTTGTATTTCATTTGGAAACCAAGGTCCTAGAGTCTGGAGGAAGGGTGGAGAAGCTCATAGCCCAAGTTGCTTGAAGTCCAGTGTTAAGTTTCCACAATCTGTGATGATTTGGGGTGCAATGTCATCTGCTGGTGTTGGTCCATTGTGTTTTTTGAAAACCAAAGTCACTGCACCCGTTTACCAAGAAATTTTGGAGCACTTCATGCTTCTTTCTGCTGACCAGCTTTTTGAAGATGCTGATTTCATTTTCCAGCAGGATTTGGCACCTGCCCACACTGCCAAAAGCACCAAAAGTTGGTTAAATGACCATGGTGTTGGTGTGCTTGACTGGCCAGCAAACTCACCAGACCTGAACCCCATAGAGAATCTATGGGGTATTGTCAAGAGGAAAATGAGAAACAAGAGACCAAAAAATGCAGATGAGCTGAAGGCCACTGTCAAAGAAACCTGGGCTTCCATACCACCTCAGCAGTGCCACAAACTGATCACCTCCATGCCACGCTGAATTGAGGCAGTAATTAAAGCAAAAGAAGCCCCTACCAAGTATTGAGTACATGTACAGTAAATGAACATACTTTCCAGAAGGCCAACAATTCACTAAAAATGTTTTTTTTTTTATTGGTCTTATGAAGTATTCGAATTTGTTGAGATAGTGAATTGGTGGGTTTTTGTTAAATGTGAGCCAAAATCATCACAATTAAAAGAACCAAAGACTTAAACTACTTCAGTCTGTGTGCACTGAATTTATTTAATACACGAGTTTCACAATTTGAGTTGAATTACTGAAATAAATGAACTTTTCCACGACATTCTAATTTATTGAGATGCACCTGTGTATATATATATATATATATATATATATATATATATATATATATATATATATATATATATATATATATATATATATATGTTACATGCTTGTTGTGACAGTGAAAAGTGAAATAGTTCAAATATATTCACTTTGTTTTTGGCCACAAGTGTAATTCCTGTTGGAAGAACTATAGGTTTAAGTGTTTTAAAATCCTACTGTAACAGTGTCGATCAGAAAATTCTTAAAACAACGATTAGATTAATTTCTCAATATTTATCCTAACTATGATGATGAGTAGGCTTTGTGTCTTACACTGAAATATCTTTAATTTGACATGTCATAAATGTCCTTATCTTCATTTGATCTGTCCTATGTTGGATTTTTCACTTCTCTGATTCTCTGATTGGTGGTTGAGGTAAAAACAAACAAACAAACAAACAAACAACAACAACAACAACAAAAAAAACACCTAGTACGAGAGCAGGGCCTCTAATAGGGCTCATTTATCTTTTTGTAAATTTGTGGGTAAATGTTATCATAGGCCAGATCAAAATGAAAAAGTCCTGCCAGATTTACAAAAGTTTCTGTAACACTACTTTTCATCATTTTCATGTTGATAAATGCCTATCAGACATCATTTACCGAGCACGTTTTCATGAGCACAGCTGATTTACATTTAATGACACCCACCAAACACCATAAAGGCAAGAGCTGAAAATGACAAAATGTTGATTAAACGGTTAAAGTGCACTTTCTAAATGTGGCGTGCACTAAATCTTCCGGTAATGCAGCTCAGCCACTGCAGCATGTCGGCTATGTTAGTTAGTCAGTCAGTCCACAAAGTGGAAATTTGTCTTTGACTTCACCATACGGTATAAACAAGGGCATCAACACACAACAACCTAAAAACAACAAAGCAAAAGTACATAAACAGTATAATAATCTAAAACTCAAATATACTTCAACATACACACACATATCCACACCTACTCATATACCCACATTTATGACTCCGCATTTAATATTCTAATGGCAGTTGGCACAAATGACATCTGATGCACAGTTTTCCTTGCCCGTGGTTGTCTAAAACTTCTAACACCTGAAACTGAGAATGTAGGGGATGAGAACAATCCTCTACGATAATCAAAGCTTTTTGTTTTACTTTTAGTGTATAAATATCATTTAACCGCCTCTGTGTCTTACCTACAGTCGTGCTTGCTACATTAACCACTCTAGGTGGTTACCACAAATTCATACTGAATTTTCAAATTCATATTGAATATTCATATCATTCCATACCACAAAGTCATAGTGAAGCACATAATACTCGTCACAAGATTCCTGTAAACCATTTCTAAAAGATGTTTATTCACACCAAAATGTTTTAACCTCATCATAGGCATAGGGCACCATTACTTTTGCCCTAATCTATGTCTTAATTTTGGCTTTCTTTCTTTCAATTCATTAATATGAAGCTACTGAGTTTCACCAGAATTTTCGTGTGGGAAAAAAATGAAAAAGAAAAAAGATTTAATCCCGACAGTGTGATTCGTGTAGAAAATCGCAGTAACTCATCGCCAGCTATATGACTTGAAGCCTAAAGATCGACATTCACGTTAGTGAGAATCCTCTTGTAGGATACGAACGTTTTTCCTGAACTAACTGTATTTTGAATGAATGAATACCACATTTGTTGTGTAAATGCTCCTGTGAATGAATTACGGAAACATTTGTTCGTATTCACGTTGATAAATGAGACGCAATGCTTTTACACGTGACGTACGCATACTGTAGCAGCCACCTTTATCATGATGTGACCGACTCAGCTATACAACATATCCAACAGGCAACCGGTGAGATGACACGGATGAGTTACGTAAGCAGGAGAATGGTGCTCAGTGTGAATTTTCCATGACAAATGTCTGAAATTCTGTGTAAATCTTCTTTTCGAGGCAGTAAGCTGAAGAATTATTCTGCTGAAGAGTTCAGAGGGGCTGTAAATGATTTACACCCTTAACATCAGACATTACAGCTGTAATATGAGAAAATAATAACGCCGTACCTAAAAATAGTTATATAACATAATAATAAAAGAATATGTGCTGAATGAGTCTTGGTAACTGTTCCAATATTGCATTCCATTTCTGGCATAAATTTCATTCCACAGAAACCCATAAACCCTGCGTGTATTAACACTGCAGTCTCTATGTTCTGTAAGGCTCAGATCGGTGTCTTAGTTGCACGTCCAGGCCTGAGGGAATGTAACTTGTGTATGGTGTTTGCAGGGGCGGTTGGTATAAATGAGCTATCAGGGATAATCCCCTGTCTGTCAAATATAATAATCAATATAAGTTCTCATTTTTGGCAGCTAACAAAGAGGATTATTTAGTTGGTTTTCTTTTTTTTTTGGAACTGAGCACAACATCACTACTGATGGTCATAAGAATGGTATAAGTGAGACTGGTGTTCAGCACAAGTAGTCGTCACTGAGCGTTCACGTGTAAATAAAAACAATAGAACCTACATAGAACCAACATAACCAGCGCACAATTGATTTACATAACACCGGATCTCTGATTTCGCGGGGAAAGCAACACAAATAATGGCCACACAGCAAGTTAAAATATAAATGCAAACTAAGTATGGATGTACATGACTAGGACTGAGGACCCTCAATGATATTAATATTTCCCACAATATTTCTACAGCATTTAATAGCACTTTAAGTTTAAACTCTAGATTAAATGAGAGAATGCAATTAAAATATACTTCAAACAACAAAGCAGCCGGCAGATCATTACTGATATTGTTGTTTATTTCTCTAGACAGCTCATTCTCTATTATTCAATTCAATTCAATTCAATTTCATTTGTATAGCACTTTTAACAATGGACATTGTCACAAAGCAGCTTTACAGAAATCAGCACATCAAATTTACATTTAAATTTAGTGCTTTATCACCTCATATGCCCTCTGTTCAGATCTGGCATGTTTTTGTTTAGTTGTTGCCTTTTGCCAAAAATATTCCACCCACCAGCATTTTAGAAATAAACGGCCCCCCTCGCTGCTCCTCGTAGCCTCTCCCTGGCAGAAGGAGCACACTCCTCATTGTTGTTTAATTTGTTGTCTGGAAAAGCACATGCTGAGTAATGTTAGTGCCTGATTATATGTTTAATGACTAAAAAGAACTGGTTTTGTATGTTTCTTGCTGGTTGAATTTCATCTCAGCATGTATTTCAGGGGAATGTTTTATTCCCTTACACTGGCTAACCCTTCTGCAATCAGCACCGCAAAGGTTGGGCTGTTTTGTAGCTTTTAACGCTCTCATCATTTTAAACAAACGTCAGCTGCAGTGTCCTGTGGTGAGACACATCCTCCACAGACTTTAGAGGAAATCCTCTACAGCACTTCTCCATTAAGAAAGAAGTGTGCAGTATGCATCAGTCTGGGGCTTTTTCATTTTTCATCATTTGTGTTCTAGCTCTGTCCTAAATACTGCATCATGCACTTTCTCCCGCACTCTCTCCTCAGTGACCTCAGTTCAGTACCATGAGTGTAGCTGAAACTGTCTTTTCTGTTCTTCACAGGTACAAAACGAACTAGCTGCCGCCCTGGCAAGGAAAGCACGGAAATCAAGTAAGATTGATGAGCTTTCTGATGGGAAGCAAATAAATGAGTGTCTTCTTTATGGCTGTGTTTACTAAACACTGTTGGACTAATAGATTGCATGCTGATTGATTGCAGTGTCTGAGGACGACAGTTCTGAAACCGGAGAAAGTTCCCCGCAAGAACCACAGAAGCCAATTGAAGACAAAGCCAAGGTGCAGTACACTGAGAAAAACTGATCAATTGCGTTTATTTTGTATTCAGTCATGTGTATTTTAGTTTATGGAATTTGTGGAATTGTGCAGTTCAAGCAGAGGCATTTAGCTAGGTAGTATTTAGCCATTAAATCATTTATTCATACAAGATAGACACACAGACAATAAAAAACAAGACAAACCAAGACATTTTTTTGAACCACAAACCAAACTTTCACAAGCTCCAATGATATGAGATTATATAACAAAATTACATTCATATCGGCCCTGATTGGTGGTTACGTGAACATCTGAACTGAAACAAATTACTGAAAAATGTACAGAAGAATTCTAAAGCCAGTTGTTGAATTAACATTAGCGCTAATTAACAATTAATGCACTTTTTGTAAAAGGCAAAGATGTTCAGGGGTAGTGATATTATTACATTTATTATGTAGCCCACTGACATGGAGACAACAGTTTTACGCGGTTAGCTCTCTTAAGGACTTCTTCTGTAAGGTTTTACCAGAAAAGGTTTTAGAATTTCTATCACATGTAAATGTAAAACACCTCATATAACCACACCCACTGTAACTTCCTTTCGTTTGTTTATATATATATATATATATATATATATATATATATATATATATATATATATATATATATATATATATATATATATATATTGTGTGTGTGTGTGTGTGTTTTGTACTGTATTCATGCAACACTTGAAATATCTGTAAGTCTGTTTTTGCCATGAAATAGCCATAGACGCTGACATGGCATTAAAAGTGACACCTACCTACCTACCTATGTAGCCCACTGGACAAGTAAAGCTGGGCAAGTAAGCTCTTTAACATGTTTTGGTTGCTTCATAAAATCATGCTACCATTAGCTAGATCACGCCTCAGCTGACGTGTGTAGTGCAGTAGGTGGCAGGATTTGAAACAGTTAGAGTGTGCAGTAGTTCCAGCATGAAGCACATTATGTGTAAACATAGCTACATACCAAATAAAAACTTTTGATTTGTGAAAGTCAGAAAGGCAACTATGAATAAAAAAACAAAACAAAAAAAAC
This sequence comes from Cranoglanis bouderius, assembly GCA_023630585.1. Lineage (NCBI taxonomy): Eukaryota > Metazoa > Chordata > Actinopteri > Siluriformes > Cranoglanididae > Cranoglanis > Cranoglanis bouderius. The sequence goes on along the minus strand of CM042551.1, from coordinate 6,182,664 downwards.
CCCATAGTACAAATCCAGACACAAAATCTGTTTGTCCTCAGCGCCCCAGGCTACTGGTTTATCCACCCTGTGTTTGTAAATTAAGCAAACATCTGTATAATTATTGTTTTCAGAGAAGGTACTTTGTTGTTCGACATTACAATTGTAGGTCTGATCATGCATGGAAAGTGCAAATAACAACAAAACTGAATTAGAAAGTCATATAAAGCGACAGTTTTGGTAGGATATCCTCTCATCTATTCATTTCATCCTGAAACTTTTATTGTAAATATTGACTGGTGAAAGTTTACTAATCAGTCCCTCCAGGATTTCACGATTTTGCGATCACAGAAATGAACGCAAAATCAAGCAAACTCCACAGTATTCAGAGGTGCTTGCAGTTTTTCAGAATTACCGCGGATTTCCCGCAGATTTGGGCCAAGGCACGTCATGTGACGTCATCAAAACATTCAAAACATTCAGCCAAAGCCCTCTTCAATTCATGTGCGTCGAACATGAGTACAGCCGAAAGGTCTCATTTACCTACAAACATCGTTGAGAAAGACCGTGCAAAACAATTTCGTGCGATTGCGATTTCGCCGATTCAAGTAGTTTGCAGCAAAGAAAGCACAAAAAACTCTGCATGTTGCATCGCAAATTAAAAAAAACAAAACAAAACAAAAGCCGCAGCAAAATCAAGCATTTTTGGCCGCAACAATTACAAAAAAAAACTCTGCGAAATAATGTACGAACAAAATTGTATAACTTTCATTATAAATATTCTGTTATAATATATTCTGTTTGTTTCTCAGTGCAGGGAAGCACTGTTGTTAAAATTCTTGTTTCTGATACTTGCTTGGTTGTGTGTTTGTGTGCACGTGTGTGTATGTGGAAGTACACTGTGGTGAGAACAGACTTCCATTAGCCAGCTGTAGGAAACTTTTTTTTTTTCCTGTAACCCCTGTTTCCTGAACAAAGAACAATTTTTTTTTAAAGCAGTTTAGCTTTTAGAAAGTGTGACTCAGCAGCTTAGGGAAGAATAAAGAGCACAGGGAGTCATGTCTGAAGAGGAAAATGCTGCTTTATTTCAGAAAGGTGTGTGTTTCCTGTGGATTTCTGGAATAATGTGAACTGTGTGTGTGAGGTTGTGTTTGTGTGGATTTATGTGTCTGTAGTTGTGTGTGGGGAGAGAGAGAGAGAAAGAGAGAGAGAGAGATGGAGAGAACGGGAAACAGGATGGAGCGGGTGGGCGAGTGAGCTTGGCAGGGCTTCAGACATGGAAAACCTCTTACTGGGTCTCAATAATTCATCGGTTCACCATGATTTGATCAGACAGAAAAATCTAACACAATAAATCAACAGTGCAGCGACACATCACAGATCTGAGATCAGACATCCTCACTACAGTCACACACTACATACAAACCGCACAGACCTGAGATCAGACAGAAGAGCAACACTGTGCAGCAAAACATCACAGATCTGACATCAGACATCCTCACTACAGTCACACTACATACAAACCACACAGACCTGAGATCAGACAGAAGAGCAACAGTGTGCAGCAAAACATCACAGATCTGACATCAGACATCCTCACTACAGTCACACACTACATACACACTGCACAGACCTGAGATCAGACAGAAGAGCAACACTGTGCCGCAAAACATCACAGATCTGAGCTCAGACATCCTCACTACAGTCACACACTACATACAAACCGCACAGACCTGAGATCAGATAGAAGAGCAACACTGCAGCAAAACATCACAGATCTGAGCTCAGACTTCCTCACTACAATCACACACTATACACTATACATACAATGTACAGACCTGAGATCAGACAGAAGAGTGACATACTGCACCAGCATAACACAGAACTAAGATTCTACATATTACACACCACACTGCACCAACACAACACAAATCTGAGATCAGAAAGAAGAGCAACATACTGCAGTCACACTGCATAGATCTGAGATCAGACATGCTCACTAAAATACCACACTGCTCCAAAGCTGCAGAGGCCTGAGATCAGACAAAAAAAAAAACACATATTATACAAGCACAACACAGATCTGAGTTCAGGCATGTTTCGTACCACACTGCACCAACACAGTTTGAGATCAGACATCTTCACTACAATCCCACACTGTACGCACACTGCACAGGCCTGAGATCATTCAGAAGAGGAACATACTACACCAACACAACTGGGATCAGATATGTTCACTACCACACTGGAACCAACACGACATAAATCTGAGATCAGTTATGTTCACTACAATCCCACACTGTACACAGACTGTACAGACCTGAGATCAGACAGAAGAGCAACCTCTACACAGATCTGAGATCAGACATCCAGTTTACTACCACACTGGAAATAACATAACACAAATCTGCAACCTACTGCAACAATACTACTCAGATCTGAGATGTGAGGCCTGCGATCAGATGGTAGAGTGACATACAGCACCTACACAACACAGATCTGAGATCAGACATGCTCACTACAATACCACATAGTTCACACACTGTACAAGCCTGAGATTAGAGAGTAGAGTGATGTACTGCACCAACACAACAGATTTGAGATCAGACATATTTACTACAGCACCACACTGAACTGGCAATGCCTATAGATTACACAAACTCCGTTTGTCTGAGATCAGACACAATTAAGTACCACATTTCCCACAATTAAGTACCCATTACCACATTAGAGAGACTCAATAAAACGACATAAAACTTAAAGACTATGTTACCACATTGCCTTAAGTTGATATTAGACAGACTTAAAATAATACTACATGCACTACACAGGTCTGAGATCAGACCCAGGCTACGTAATACAAAAATCTAAGAGCAGAACAGTTTTGGCAAAACCCAGCATATCTCTTCCTCATTCACATCCATGTATGGACAGTCCCAAAATAAAAGTGTGCCAGCTTTACATAACTCGGAGGACGAAATTGGTGTCTGTAGTTAGCATCAGTTTGGGTTATTTGCATGGTTGTTGTGGCGGTTTGTTGTTGTAACAGGAAGTGCTGCAGGCAGAAGAGAGAGACAGGTCTCATGTTATCAGATATGTTTATTTGTTGAGGAAACTCCTGCAGGAAATTGTTGATGAGGGAGTTTACTTGTGTGTTTATGTGTGGGTGAGAAAGGGACAGAATCAGAGGCAGTTATTTATAGCTAACGATACAGATCCCAGGGGGAAAAAAATACCGTTTACTGTATGCTCAGTGCACAAAGAAAACTACATAATAAGACTACTTGGGTTGAAAAACATTTTTTGTTCTGGAAACTACACTTAAACTACCTGAATGAAGAGAATTGATTTTAGGAGAATAAACAGCATATCTACAGTCGTATGCCCATTTATTCTGGAGCCTACTTGACGCAGAACCAATAATTGTTTGTAAAAGCCAGGAATGGAAATGAGTTTATGAAGCAGAATATTGCCCTATTGTTAAAATAAAAATCACATGGATGACGATTGCAGCAACATTTGTGTGGGATACCCTAACAGAGGATCAGTGCGGAGGAAAAAAAAACCCTATTCTTTAGGAGTATTAGTGGACATTCAGCAGAATACGTACAAACATTGGAAGAAATAAAACAGGTTAATAAACAAGTTACAGAAAAATAAAACCTTTAAACCACTGGCTGGGTGTTTGTTATATGTGTAACTGTAAATGAGGAAAAAAGTGTGTGTTTGTGCGTGTTTGCATTGTGCTGGTGTAAATATCTGTGTTGGAGGTTATTAACTTGTGCAATTTTGGGACCCTGTGTCTTATTACACTGAATGATGGCAAACAGAGCTCTTAGATGTGCGTGTGTGTGTGTGTGTGTGTGTTTGTGTATGTGCGTGTGTGTGTGTGTGTGTGTGTGTGTGTGTGTGTGTGTGTGTGTGTGTGTGTGTGTGTGTGTGTAGCCTGGCTGTGCTACATCTGATTAGAGCTCCTCTGTGGTTCCCTTCCACCCACAGCCTGGATGATTATTACCATGTAGGTAATTACAGTCTAGGTAATAGCATCTCTCTCTCTCTTCTCTCTCTCTCTCTCTCTCTCTCTCTCTCTCTCTCTCTCTCCCTCTCTCTCTCAGTTTTATGCATATGTGGTCAGATACATTCGTAAATGGCCACCAGAAACCAGTTTTACAGTAAGCTCCCTCTCTCGGTGACTCCATCCCCCATTCCTGTGTCCTCATATTAATACTCAGTAATTCAGTAGCACTAGGAGCACTAGTCTTTGTCTATTATTCAGTGTCTTTATTCACTATTGTTATTAAGTGAAAAATCCTATGCGGGGAACTTAGACAGGAGAACGTGCACGGCAGACATTTGTAGGGTCTCTTCAACCTGAACTGATGAAAAACATTTACTTTTACACAGTCATTGTAGAAGGGACCAGTTGATTAATGGACACTTTGCCCTCGAGGTGTTTGCTGTTGTACTGTTAATATTTTGATTGGAAAAATGGCTACAGGCAAATTTACCTATACACCGAGAGTGAATGGTGCTGAGTTGCTTTTAGCTACTTGGGTAACATTATCACTGCAGCAGGTATTGGGAATTGTGATAAGCCTATATTGATAACTATATTGATACAGATATTTAATTGATAGATCAAGGAATGAATCTGACTAAAAGGACCAAAACAACCAAAAGTTGGGCTTAGTTCTCTGATATAGCTTCCATGTTTATATCACTTCCTAAGGCAACACTTGTACACTTGTCCCATTGCACTTGTATTTGCTTGGGTACGTTTTCCACTTCTACTGTTCATTATTGACTTGTGAGACTTATTCTCGTTTATATAAATGTTAATAGCTGTGTGACAGTAGAACACAGACTTTACTTTCATGAATTTCCCTTCTCAGCATGCAGCATGTTTCCCACCACTTGTAGTGTGTAGTTTTGTTTTCAGTTCATTTCATGTGCTTTTGTTTTGGTTTTGGTCTCTCCCCCTGACATGACATTGGTTGTTTATCCTAATGTGTTCACCTCTTCTGTGTCTCACCATGATTAGTCTGAATATTTTTACTCTGTTGGTTTTGTTCTGTCCAGGTCTTGTTTTTTTGGTTCCATCTTTTCTTGTTCTTCCCCTGGGCTGTTTATTTTTTCTTTCTGATTTATGCATTAACACAGTCAAGCCTGCCTGCCCGTGCCTACCAATGCTATTAACACAGACTGCGATTTCTGGCTTGCCCAAAATAAAACACCTGTGAGAGTTAACGCTATTACACATCACACCTCCCCGCCACCATGCAAAAGTCGTGCTCAGTTTAGAATCTTGCCATTAAGTGTGAACTCTTGCAGTATGCAGTGCACAGACCACCACGTGTAATAAAAGACATTTCCTTGCATTATTTGAAGAAAAAGTTTAACAACTAAAACAAAAAAAAGTAATAATAATAATAAATAAATAAATAGAAATTTCCCAGCATCTCTATTGTTGTTTTGTTGCTAGCCTGACTCTGTCCCCCTCAGTTGTTTTACTTACACCATGGGATAGTTACCTCACAGGAAGTGCTCTGCTCTGCACCAATCAAAACACAGTTCAATGTCAATAAACAAAAGGAGGTGTCTGGTTCTGATTATAGTTCATACTGATGATCTGCCCCCTCCTCCTGTTTCTGAAACTCACAACTACTGTCCCATGGGTGTGTCTGGGTTTGTGTGTGTTATCTCTTCTTGTGTTCCTCAGTTAAATAGATTACGATAAGTTTTCAGCCTAATCTTTATACAGCGTCTTGCATAAGTATTTCCACCCCAGCAAAAACATTTCCACATTTTGTGGAATTTTGTAATGTAAGACTGTGGGCAGTTGATGAATCAGAATTTCTACTATTTTAGAAGACATTAGCACTATGCAATAATACTACATGGGATTATGCAGTGACCATGAAAAGTTTGAAGTCACAATTATTTTCCATTTTAAATTCTTAACAATATTCCTAACATGAAGTTACAATTTTGGTCCATGGTGGTTTTAACTTTTAAAACACCGGAGTATCCCTTTAATATGGTTAGAAAGTTTGAACAGTTTTGTGTTTGGATCTAAGTTTTCTTTTTCACATACAGTACCTTGCAAAAATCCCCTCTGCCCCTTTGAATTGGGGACTTAAATGTGATTAAACTGTATGTTATTCATCTACACAAAATAGCCCATAATACTGAAGCTGAGGGAAAAATCTATATAGTTTGCAATAAAAGCCAATAGTTGTGTAAATAATTTTGGAAAGTATATTGACCAGCCACCTTCAAAATGATGGGCTATTTTGTGTAGATTTATGACATATATAATCCTAATTCAGTCCCCTGGTTCAAGAAGGATGGATACTTAAGCAAGCCACTGTAGATAAATACACCGCTGGTAGCTTCCAGTTTATTATCTTTTTTTTTCTCTCCTGCTATCTCTCTAACACACTAGTAAGATAAACACACCTCAAATCAGATCTGTAGCTGTGTGTATTATAATAAAGCCTGTGGCTGATAAAACTGCTTCCTTTCAGGAAACTAAATACTCCACCGTTTCTCTTTCCCACTGCAGTTTAGTTTCGCTGTTCTCTCGGCACTTTCCTGCTTCTGTTTTGGGCGGAGTTACGAACATGCACCCTTTCTCTTTGCCAAACACACACACACACACATGCACACACTTACTCACTGAAAGTAACACACACAAGTGCACTCACTCATACTTCAGACTAACGCAGGCGGAGAAGTAACAGGGGATGAAAGAGAGACGAGAGCAGCACATACACATAAACACCACCGCTCTGACAGCACTGAGACTTCCAGCTTCTACAACACACACTCATCAGGAGTTTATTACAGATTGAGGCACTGGGTCTGCTCTCCTGTTTGAGAGTGTGTTCCGTGTATTATCTGGCTGTGTCTGCCAGTGTGTGTGGGAGAAATGGGCAGCATGACATGGGACTGCGGGCTGAAGTATCTCTTTTCTCTGCCTCCGGCTCTGCAGCAGGGTGGTGTGTGTGCGCTGAGGTCCCCGGACGAGTTTTCACGCCTGGAGATGGTGCAGAGGCTGGCCAAGGATGGCTGCCGCTTCCTCCAGAACCAGAACTACAGACTACCTGAACGCTCCGCACAGGTCAGTGCCAGTCTCTCTCTCTCTCTCTCTCTCTCTCTCTCTCTCTCTCTCTCTCTCCCTGCTTTACTTTCTCTCATGCTCACTTGATCATGGTAGTAGTGCTAGCTCCATCAGTTGCTGCAAGAGTGTAGACATCCATGTGTTGTGTTTACCAGGCAGAGTTACTAATCAGCTTGGACACTTAATCACTGCACTGATGATCCAAATTCATCTTCCACCTTCATTAACTACTAGAGATGCGATATGACAATTTGATGCCAATATCAAACTACATTGTGACATATATACTTTAAAAAAAAAAAAGTGTTCTGAGTATTCTCAGTACTTTTTCATGTATTAATTTACTTGGATTTTCCCCTATTGTAGTCATTCGTAATTCCATTTATTTGTTTGTATGATGGGGGGCACAGTGGCTTAGTGATTAGCACGTTTGCCTCGCACCTCTGGGATTGGGGGTTTGACTCCCACCTCGGCCCCTCTCTTTGCAGAGTTTGCATGTTCGGGAGAACATGCTTTTGGGGTTTCCTCCGAGTACTCCGATTTCCTCCCCCAGTCCAAAGACATGCAGTGTAGGCTGATTGGCATTTCCAAGTTGTCTGGAGTGTGTGAGTGTGTGTGTGTGTGTGTGTGTGTGTGTGTGTGCGCACGCGTGTGTGTGTGTGTGTGGGATAGACTCCAAGCTCCCCATGACCCTGTGTAGGATAAGCAGTACATAAAATGGATGGATGTTTGTATGATTTTATTTATGCTGTTATCATAAAATGTCAACCTAGTAGTTCTATTTGTGTGTTTATATATTACTTACTTACTTACGTACTTAGTTAACTAGTTATTCCTCTATCTTTTTAATTTTAGCCCAGTTTTAGTCGTCTCAATTTTCCACCCAGTAGTACTTTCTTTCTTTCTTTCTTTATTTGTTTATTTATTTATTTATTTATTTATTGTTTCACTGATTGATTGATAGATTGAGTGATTGATTGATTGATTGATTCATTCATTTTTTTAGAGGAGACAGAGAAAGAAACCAAAACAGTTACAAATATACCGGTGCCAACGTTAGGCTAAAGAATGCCAAGATGTAGTAGAAAGGGTGAACAAAATTTCAATATTGTTTTTTAATTTTGTAATTATAAAAGTATGATATGCCATTCTTTAATAAATGTAAAAAATATTGTTGGCAAATTGCTGTGGTGTGAGAGGAATAAAAGGCTTCAGGAGTGTTAGCATCATTGTAAATTATTTTTATTCCTTACATCTAACACACCCTTATTAACTACATAACAGAAGTTGTTTGGTCTTATTGCTACAGTATGGTTTGTGTTGTAATGCTCAGGTCAGCAGTAAGTGCAGCTTTATTCAGGAACATGAGTTCAGTGAAGCTGGCACAGTTTAGTCTATAGGGAGCAGCGGATTTGTGTTTGAACCTGTACTACAAGAGTTCTTTTAGTCTCGACGTTTGTTCTGTGTGTGTGTGTGTGTGTGTGTGTGTGTGTGTGTGTGTGTGTGTGTGTGTGTGTGTGTGTGTGTGTGTGTGTGTGTGTGTGTGTGTGTGTGTGTGTGTGTGTGTGTGTGTTCTGTAGCCTGCAGCAAGGTGACACACAGCTGAGTGAGTGATTGAGAGAGTCAAAGACAGAGAAAGCGAGTGTCTGTCTCTGTTGCTACTATCAGAGAGATTGAGGTCTTTAGGATTAGTAAATTTCAAGCTCAAGAATACACAATACTGATGATGAAGCTCAAGAATTAAAATTTTCAACAGTCGATTTGGTGTTCCTAGTTCTTGTGGCTGAAAATTGGGCATCCTGCATTTGCCAAATGCACTGATGATCTTTGCTCAGTTATTGAATTGTCCAAGCTCATTAGGCACGTCAGTAAGAAAAATAAAGACTGGTCAGAATAGAAATGGCAGGTTGAGCTGCGAAAGAGAAGTACTTTACACGCTGTCATTATGGTGGAAGGGTTTAACCACATTGCATCATGTAGAAAGTGCTGAATTACAGTATGGGAAATAACGTGGTGGAGGTTTTTGTGCTTTGGATGCAGATTTAAAGCTCCGAAGAAGCATCCACAGCTCACCATTTTCAATATATAGTGTATGTACTTGAAATTTTATTCGGATCCCATTCCCTATTGAAACTTTTCTGATTCAATCCCCTGATGTATTTTTTGCCATGAATGTGATGCATGATGACATTTTTTCCCCCCAAATAATAAGCACCAAATAGATTTAACACAGAAAATGAAACAGTGTTAAAGGAAAAATAGATTTTACCATTCAATTAGCTACTTTGTAAGTTGGTAGCATATCATGTTCAATGTTCCTCTATTTTTTTTTCTTGCTAAGCAAAACCTGTTTCTATTGGGCAGGCCCTTCTATCATTTCAGTAGAAATTTGAGTCTCTGTTTTGATGTGCATTCCTGTTTGGGCTTTCAAAAAAATAAGAAATGCAATACTGTTGTGAGAGTCAAGTGTATCTGTACCTAGTCTAAACTACAACTCAGTCATCCGTCAGTTACTACAGATGACTAACTTTTTTAATTAAAAAAAAAACAACAACAAAAAAAAAACAATGTGTGCCTGCGTTCAGTGCGGATTTAATATTTTTCTGCATGGGAGCATCATCAGAAGACCATGCATGTGCACAGCTTAGATCGTGATGTAATTGGCCACAATATTCACATCATATCATCAGACTGCACCACAACGTGTCCTGATCCCTTTAAGTCTCAGATTATTATTCAAGCATTCATCTTAAAGCATATTATTCAGTACCCACTATGATTTATTCAGTCATAGGAAAAAAATATGTAGTGACAAGAGTGAGGAATGTAAGTGTGGACCCAGTGACGACTTCTGGGCGTTTCAGAGGTTAAACCATGTTAAAGCATCCTTATTTAATTACTGTTCTGTACATTGTGGACTGTAACAATAATAGTGATTGAAGTATAATAAAACATAAGAAGCTCCAGGTGTTTGATTGGCATATTTGTGTATGCATGTATTCACAATTCCTTTACCTCTATTTAATTATACTTCCTTCTTAGCCTATGTTAATTATCTTATTTGTTTTATGCTCCTTTGTTCTCTGAGCACTCGCAAAGGCAGATTCCTCATTTGAAGGCCTAAGAGTGCTACTTAAATATGTCTTTGCCAATACACATGTACTGTACATTAAATCAGAATTACTACCTCCTCACATATACCAGCTTGGAAGGAAATTTGAACAGTGGTACAGCGCCACTATAGAACTTAATAGTTAAGAGCACTAACTGCTGGAGGTTGAACTGTCAACTTTACAATCAGTAGCACTAAAGATTTTTACAACTCTGTGAAAAGTTTAGGAAGCAAAAAACCCTGGACCAGCCCTCATGTTTCCTGAATATGTTTTGAGAACACCCCAGTAGATGTCTGGTGTATTCGGTACTTATTACTCACTGCATTCAGTGCATTCAGTATTCAGTGTGTTCAGTATTTAGTGTATTCAGCATTCAGTATTCAATGCATGCAGTATTCAGTGTTTTCAGTGTACAGTGTATTCAGTAGTCACTATTCAGTATTCCGTATTCAATGTATTTAGTATTCAGTATTCAGTGTATTTAGCATTCAATGTATTCAGTTAATTCAGTATTCGGTGTATTCAGTATTGCATATTCAGTAGTAAGTATACAGTGTATTCAGCAGTCAGTATTCACCGTATTCAGAATGAAGTATTCAGTATTCCATATTCAGTGTATTCAGTATTTCGTATTCAGTGTTAGATATTCAGCGTATTCAGTAGTGCATATTCAGTGTATTTAGTGTTCCATATTGAATGTAGTCAGTGTTCTGTATTCAATGTATTGAGTATTCAGTATTTAGTATTAAGTAATCAGTGTATTCTTTATTCAGCACATTGAATACAAGTATTCAATGTATTCAGTATTCTGTGTATTCAGTATCAAGTGTATTTAGTATTCAGCATGTTCAGTATTCAGTATATTCAATATTCAGTGTATTCAGTATCCAGTGTATTCAGTATTCAGCATATTTAGTATTCAGTGTATTCAGTATCCAGTGTATTCAGTATTCAGCATATATAGTATTCAATGTATTCAGGATCCAGGGTATTTAATATTCAGTAGTCAGTGTATTCGGCATATTCAGGATCCACTATTCTGTGTATTCAGTATACAGTACAAACTCATTCACAAAAAACACACTTTTTCTTTTTTCATTGCAAAGTCCCAGTATTGTTTGAATATGAAAAGTGAAAGTTTTCACTGGTTCCCAAACATTGTTTCTTTTCCACCACATTAGCTTTAACTTACTAAACACAGCCTTTATTGTTATAATACATATGTGGTGGACTGGAAAACCCTTCACATGGTTACATTTTCTGCTACATGTTCAGTATTCAGTGGTCACACTTTACACATAGATGTTGTACCACACAGAGACTGGGACTGAGCCACTGATTTGGCTTCTCACAATAGCCACGGCTCAGTCTCTCCCTTCCTGCCATTGACTCCTGCCGTCATCAGCGGTGACAGAAACGTCATTGACGGGGTGAGAGAGCAGACCTGATTACTGTTTGCCTCATGCACAAGTTTTTTTTCCTCCCATGGCTAAATGCTTGCTTCTGAGCTAATCTGCTGCTGTCACATTGCCCATGCATCATATAGAGCTTTTTTCCCCTTTCTTAGGCTTTGGCCTTGAAGGCTGTATGAAAGGAGATAAATTGACAAACGTCACACAGGCACGAGTCTCTTTCAGATCGCTGAAACAATTTCTGCTGCAGTCTGCCTGTTATTTCATACATCCTGCCTTCTGTGTAAAGGCGACATCATTAAGGCACAATATCTAAAAAATATAAAGGTTAGATTTAGTGTGGCACAGTAAATCCAGCTATAAGCAGCTTTAATTACGCAACAGGAATAGCTTGGGCATCTCGGACAGAACAGGGTGATCAACTCGTTACTTCTAGAGACTTCAAACTGAATTTCATTAAAAAATATTAGTGACTTTAAGCATTGATTGCTGTAGAGACCGGGAATAAATTTACCCTTAACACCATGCATTCATGGACATCAAGGTTACTAGGCAACAGTTCGATGGAAGGCTAAGCTGCCTCTAAAAACGTCAATTAAAAAAGCAAGAGAAGAATCGCATTATGATTTAGAAGATATGTTGATCTCATAAAAGATTTTTTGTAAAAACAAACAAACAAAAAAAAAAATTGGAGAAATCAACCAGGGAAATCAATTAGCCTGTGTGTTTGAAGAATATGTACTGAATTTATTGCAAGAACAGCATCGTTATCTAGTGTAAATAAACATTATTTCAGCAGACAATAAAAAAATTCACATTATTGTGTCGTAAAATGTTTCTTTTTTCTTTTTTTTTTTTTTTTGGAAAAAATTCTCACCTACCTCTCCCAGAGGAAAGCACTGTCTGCCCTCTTCCACATACTTGAGTTCACAGACACCCACGATTAGCTAGTGCTGCTGTGATTGATATGGAAGAGAGAGTATGTCTTCCTTTTCAAATAGAAAGCATGGCCAATTTTGCTCTCTTGGCTCATGGCTACGTATGGCTGCGGCATCACTGGGAGATGAACTTAAGACCCCCTGATGATAGGGCAAGTTTCAGTATTCAGTGTATTCAGTATTTAGTGTATTCAGCATTCGGTATTCAATGCATGCAATATTCAGTGTTTTCAGTATATTCAGTATTCAGTGTATTTAGTATTCAGTGTATTCCGTTTATTCGGTACTAAGTGTATTCAGCGTTGAATATTCAGTGTATATCATATACATTGTATTCAGTATTCTGCATTCAATTTATTCAATATTTCATATTGGCTGTATTAAATATTCAGTGTATTAGACATTCAGTGTATTCAGTAGTGCATATTCAGTGTATTCAGTATTAAGTGTTTAGTATTCAATGTAGTAAGGCTACATTATGGTACAGTTTGACCTGACATGCTTAATATATGAATAGTTGGATTATACTTAAAATTAATGTTATCTGCGCTCACAAAAAATATTTTTACAGTGAGTTTTTTGGCTGCACATGTTTCCACACCCCCCAATCCAGATTTCCACCACAATCCTTTAGTTTGTACAGGATTATCAGAGATTCTGGGATCTGAGCTTACCAGTCCATTAATACATGACTTACTTAGTGCAGCTTTAACCCAATTAGCTCAGATAATTAATGAGATTTAGTCTTCGCTCCCTTCCTGGCCAAGAAACCTCTGCGGCTCGTGTAATTTGATTACTTCCCTTTTTATGCAGAGGGGATTTCCTGTGTTCTGCACAATATGAAATACTGACATAGTCTGTATAAAAGGTATTATTTGACATGTAAATGCAGGAACTGATTTCTGTCCATATTTAGAGCTGTTTTTGAGGCAATAGTTATGTTTTCCTGACCAGGCCCTGTTTATTGTTTAGTCGAATTTTCCAGTAAAAGGAGTTTCGGTTTGCAGTGCGGCTTTTTGGGATGTATGGGGAGAGGGCTGCAGCTGCATACACACCCTGACATGAATACGGATGCCCTCTTGCACTAACACACAGTTTCCCAGAGATACTTGGCGTTCAGGAACACAGGAAAGGAAACACAAAGTGCTTCCTGCAGGCTTTCCATGAATCCCTCCTTTCCCTTCCTCTATGGGCTATGTCTTACGTCAAGTTTCTTTCTTTCTCACACACACACACACACACACACACACACACACACACACACACACACACACACACACACACACACACACACACAAACACAGTATGGGGTTAACCTTTAAAGTCTGTGCTTTTGCAGGTTTATTTTTGATTGATCTTGTAAATTCCTTTGATCACATGTATTACATATTAAAAATGAAACATTTTGGAAAAACAAATTTTTTGGCTTCTTTTGGAAGTTGAGAGAGAGGGCCAACATAAAACTAAGTGGAAGAGATATGAGTGTAGACTTCAGGATGTTGCTCTTGGGCTACAGATCCTTAGACGAAGAGGTCTGGAGATCTGAAGTGTCGTTTTGGAAGAGAAATAGAAAGCAGGACTGAGGGGGATATGGTGTCAAAAGCTCAGTGAGGTAATGTCCTGACGAGTGATGGATATCAGCAGTCAACGAGAACAGGAAAGAATGGAAGGAAGGGGAGGTGAGAGACAGGTTGGATGCCGTCTCTAATAGCAGGACTAATAGCACTGAGGTACAGCATGTGCTCTGAGACGTTATCAGAGGAGGGGGCATGTCACGTTGTGGCCATATTGGCAACGCCTAGGGCTGCTATGTGCAGTTATACAAGACCAAACTGAGCCATTGTAAAAATGGAAATTAATGTTTCCTGTAACTGTTGTACACTTAGATGGTCAATAGATTCAGGCAGCAATCTGATTGGCTCTCTGAACATCCATAGACCAGTTTAAGACAGGAAAAACTTTTGAATAGAATTTTTGGAACAATACACTGTACTACATGGTATAATAATAATAATTAAAAAAAGGTTCTGAGACCATGAGTTTGAATCCCAGTGATGCCATTTGTGGCCAGCAAAACTCGGGCATCTGGGAGCGTGGAATGTATGTGGAAGAGGACACTTTGTGTTATGCAGCCCTGTATTTTCCAACCGAAAATATGGCTTCAAGTGTCTCAGACGAAGCACGTCCATTCCATCTTTAGTCCATACCATAAGAGCTTTGAAGCAAATTAGAAAATTTGGTTTGAAACAGTCAGCGGTGTGTAAATGCGGTTGGTCATTTAAAATGTCAGTGAGATTGGCATGTCCTGGTTCTTGGCCAGGTTTAGAGACGAAAATGACCAAAGCTAGTCTCATCAAAGTCTGTATAGTTAAAGCAGGCTGCTTACTCTCTGAATAGTGTATAACCAACATCCTCTCCTCTCTGCCTCCATCTTGGCAATCATGGAAAAAATGCCAGCCTTAAAGTTAATATTTGTAACTTTTCATACAAATTGGATGCAAAACAAATTTGCAGTCTTTTACTTATACTTACATTTTATAGTCTTTTTTTTAATAGTACATTTTTAACTTTCACTCAAGTAAAATATTGACACAATGCCTATTGGTCTAATCATGCGTTGTAGGCTGATTGGTGTCTCTAAATTGTCCGTTGTGTGTGTGTGTGTGTGTGTATGTGTGTATGTGTGTGTGTGTGTGTGTGTGTGTGTGTGTGTGTGTGTGTGTGTGTGTGTGTGTGACTGTGCCCTGTGATGGGTTGGCACCCCGTATGGATTCCCTGGATCGGGGTAGGCTCCAGGCTCCCCGCAACCCTGTGTAGGATAAGCGGTACAGAAAATGGATGGATGGATAGCTGGATTTATTTATTTATTTATTTATTTATTATTATTGGGTTTTTTTTGTTTTTTTTTTAGAATTTCAGATCCCAGAACTTACACAGTATTTTACGTAAGGAATAAAACATGAAGGAGTGTCCTGTTGTAGGAAAATTACCAATGACAAAGTGAATTATTTTGCTATAACATAATGTCCCAAAGTGTTTTATTACTTACAGCCATTTGACAATTATATATATATATATATATATATATTTGTACAATTAAAAATGACAACATACCTTTTATCCATTTCTAATTAAATAAGTTAGTTCATGTTGTCACTTACATCATAACGGTCATCACTTTTGTTATCATATCAGCTCCTGAAGTTAACAAGACAAAAAGAGCAGCTTGTCATGTTGCCAAGGAACCAGAAAGCACTGACACTGGAGACTCCTTCCATAAATCTTAAATGCCAGCACATTTTGTTAAAAAAAAAAAAAAAAAAAAATCTGTTTATTATTAGGTTCAGGTTATATGGAGCGTCCACCATATATGTTGATATTATAGAACTATTAGAAGGAGTGCATTAATATAAACCTGGGATTTGCCTTGCATCTGGAACTACTATCAGAGCTGCTGTTATAGAAAGTTCATCAACACTGTCTGACCAATCAGATTCGAGAATTGAACAGCGCTGTGGTATAATATGAATTATTAACATCCCTGTTTCCTCAAATCCTCTTAGAATTCTTTCCCTCGCACTAGTACACTTTGTTTTGATCCTCACATAGTTGGTGTAAGTCTTTGTCTTCTTTCCTGAGCTCTCTGACGCCAGAACTGCGCATTTCACCTTTCATCGCTTTAGTGCCCTTCCTCTCATAATAAATGAGTGTTGTTTTTGCGATGCATGTCTACGTGGCCAGGTCTGCACTGGCGCTGGATTAGATAAAACGGATTTGTTAAGTTAATGTATTATCGTGGAAGTAGAAGTGTGTGAGCCTGCATCTGTGTAAGCTGTATATTCGCTTCCTGGAGTAGTGCGCTGTTGATTTTGGAGGCAGACTAGAGAAATGTGCTCGCCGCAGATAAACGCTTCTGCTATCATGTGCATCACTGGAATTTTTTTTCCCACCGCATTCTGGAGCTTTGTTTGTTCACTGAAATGTTTTCACTGAGTTACATAATTGCACTCTGAACACACACACACACACACACACACAGAGGACTACACACGTGGTGACTGATGGACTGAGATAGCAGCATTTTGTAGGAATGCTGGGAAATGGGCCGTGTTTTGGAAAGTGATATGATGAATAATAGACTACTGAACTCCAGTAACCTGTGGCTTAAATGGCTCACCAGCTGACATCCTTTGACCCTTGCTGAGGCTAGAGGTCATCTTGAGGCTGAGGGTGGACCGCTGCACGCTGCCTCAGTGAGCGAGTCTGGCTGTTCTAGAAGTTTCCGTCCTGCAGATGTTTAAGCTTCCTGTTGTGTCCGAGTCTGACCATCCTTCACGGTGCATTGGAGAGGAAAAAAATAGCTCCTGATTGAACACACACTTCCACAAGGCTGTGGTGCCTGGCAGCAAGCTCACGCTGCAGAGAGAGAGAGACATGAACACAGACCAAGCGTCTGTGTGTGTGTGTGTGTGTGTGTGTGTGTGTGTGTGTGTGTGTGTGTGTGTGTGTGTGTGTGTGTGTGTGTGTGTGTGTGTGTGTGTGAGAGAGCTGTTAGTATCTGCTTGGACGCATGATGTGCATGATTTTAAGTGATTTTGAACATAATTATGTAAACACAGCATACCTTCTATGAAATGTCACACTATTTTAGTTCCATAGCAAACATTTACCCTCAAACATTTACTCGGGTATCACACAGCTGTTGAATTCTCAATTCTGTTTGGTCAGAAGGCGTTGATTCATTTTCAATAACGGCAGCTCTGACTGTAGTTCCAGCTGTAAGGCAAATCCCAGGTTTATATTAATATCCACACGTTCAAATAGCTTATCATTTCTGTAGTAACAGTAGAAAACGTATTGTTATTTAACAAGTAAAACCACATAATTGTTGATATGGAGACGATGTTTTTGTGAGATGTTTAACATTTATAGAAGGAGTTCTAGTGTATAAGAGGAATAAAATACTTGACATGCTGTGATGAGAAAATAATTAATGTTATGTTAACTGCATCAGCCCATTGTTGATTATTTTCCTATAACAGCACATCCGAATGTGTTTTATTCGTCACTCATGTGGAACATGTCGAAATTATGATCCGGGGAATTCACACGAGGTGGTTAGATTAGTCTGAAAAACATCGGAGTATTTACAAAAATTAAAATAAAATAAAATAAACTTTTACACAGCTTCATTTGAGTGTCATGTTTTTTATTTGGAATTACAACCACATTTTGTGTACAACCACATTAGTATTCTCTGATTTTGAGAAGTGGCCAAATATTACTCATGTTTTATGAGTATGATAAAGCGAATAGTGAATTATGATACACACACACACACACACACACACACACACACACACACACACACACACACACACATGCACAGGTGTCTGGAGAGGAGAGAGAGCAGATGGCAGCTGCAGCGTCGTACAGAATGAGAGCAGGTTATTACCTGTCTGACTCCGCCCACTTCTTCTGATGACATCACCCACCTGCTCACCTGCCAGGTGCTCACAACTGAATGAATCATCAATGAGGTGGCACACGTGGCTAGCCAGGTGTTCCATGGAGTCAGTCAAGTCACACACACACACACACACACACACACACACACACACACACACACACACACACACACACACACACACACACACACACACACACACACACACACACGCGAGCATGCAGGATGTACATTTTTCATATCATACATTATGTCATGACTTTCTAAACATTCTAAACTCCTCAATAATGATGTTCTATTCGGATAGACAGAAATGTGTTCAGATCTAAAACTGGTAAAGCTGTGTGTGTGTGTGTGTGTGTGTGTTAGTGTGTAGGCATTAGTAAGAGAGTGTGTGTGTGTGCTTTTTTGTCTTTTATGTTAGCTCCTCAAGATGTTGTGTCAAGCCAGGTGTGTGTGTGTGTGTGTGTGTGTGTGTGTGTGTAGGTAGAGAGTGTCAGGTGTCTGTAATCCCTTCTGCATCTTTGTGATCAAAAGCTGATTTCTGAGACTAGTTGGAGAATCTCTCTCTCTCTCTCTCTCTCTCTCTCTCTCTCTCTCTCTCTCTCTCTCGCTCTCGCTCTCTCTCTCGCTCTCTCTTTCTCTCTCAGACACACACACACACACACACATACAGAAACACTGTAAACTCTGTATTCCCTGCATCGCTCAACTTAATCTACTGGTTTCAGAAACAATTATAAAACAGCGAAGTTTATGACCTAACTTTAGACATATCTCAAGAACGTGCTTAAAAATGTAGAACCCTGAAGTGTTCTTCGGTCGTCCCACTGGAAGAACCCTTAAAGGTTCCATATAGAACCCGACAACTACATGGTCTTCCTATGAGAAAGGAAAAAAAACGCTTTTGGAAGTGAACAATCCTGAATTATGTAATGAAACCTTAAAGAACCCTCAATCAGCTGCCAGCTCTGATAAGAGGGAACTTACAGTGGCTAATGAAAATGTTTTTGGACGCCCCACCTCATGTCCTGTTGGTCATGTCTACACTGACGTACACATCGAGGGCCACACATGACGGTTATCTTAGTGTAGTTCCATCTGTAATATAACTCAGTTAAATGTAATTACTAGAGCTTTGCACTTAGCTTTACATGCACATGTTAAATCTGATTTTGTACCCGAGATTCAGTACTGCTTTTAACCTGTGTTCTCCGACTTTTCCTCATCAGTGGGAAATGCGTAACACCTACGTCACACATCTGGCCAGTTGCCAAACAAGGAAAGGAGCAGATTTTAAAACAGCAACACAGTTGCCTTCGATAGTCTCTCTGCCTTTCTCTTTTTTTAAATTGAGTCCTAATAAATGCAAAAATGGACGGACGGACAGACAGACAGACAGACAGACGGACAGATAGATAGATAGATATTTAATCATATGGGTTAAAGTCACTCAATAAAAAACAATAGGCTGGGTTGAGAGTTAGATGATGGATAGACAGATAAACAGATACTTAACATCTCTCTCTCTCTCTCTCTCTCTCTCTCTCTCTCTCTCTCTCTCTCTTTCTCTCTAAAGCAGTTATATCTTTGTGCGAGTGTGTGTGTGTGTGTGTGTGTGTGTGTGTTGTGGGACATTTTGAGGCATGTACTGTCATGTACTTCCATCAGTCGTCTCCCAGCGAGCAGTGTGTCTCCCTGCAGAACATCTGCCCCTGTTTTCGGTTATATTTTACAATATAGGACGTGATGCTTCTTTATTGTTCACTACAATATTTCACTGCAGTTACATAATGGTTCATATTTTAAACATCTGCTCCATACATATTACGTATGCGACAAAGCGTCAAAAAGATAGTGAGAGTCCTAGTGAGTGCATGTCCAGATATTTTTCTTCTTTCAATATTGCAGACAAAACAACTAAAGTATTTAAGGTTTTAACAAGGAAATGGACAGGAAAAGGAAAAGTACAAAATCGATCGCAGTGATTTAAATTTGTCATTAGTAGTCACATTTAGATCGGTTTTTCATAATGGAGCCAATTTCCGTAAAAGGTGGAGGTTTGGGAAAACCAGTCGGATGTTGCTGTGGCTGAAAAAAAAAACAAAAAAACATTTAAAACATAAATATATAAATAAAATATATTTTACCAAAACAACATCCAAATATCTATACTAACCTTCTAAATGTGTCTAGACTCTCTGCGAAGATGACGTTAGGTAAACAAAGAGCCATTTTGAGAAACATGACTGCAAAAACATATGTAGTCTGAATATGAATAAAGGCGGGAAAGACGATCGAGATTTTCATGGCTATATTTATCATTTTAAAATATCATCATGTGAAGGGTTTTCTCAGGCCGCCGTACATTTTAATGTCCTCCAAAACTTTATCTTAATATAAAATGTAGACAATATTTTCCACTTCTGTATCGAATATGAAGAGTTGGGAAGTGTTGGAGAACGCGGGATATGTACTCTGGAATGTGCTTCCGCATGTATAAGCTTGTGTTTTGCTTCTGTGTGTCTCAGGCGCAGGGCGAGGCAGCGGTGCGGGTGTGTTTGAAGGAGAGGGGACAGGATGTGCTGGTGCTCCAGCGAGTGGCGTCTGACCGAGCATCGCCTCAAACAGCGGGAGGAGTCAAAGAAGACGACGGCGATAGGAGGTGAGCGACCTGCCCGTCTCTCTCTCTCTCTCTCTGCTTCTGTCTGTCTCTCTCAGCATTTCAGCTTTCTGTCTCCTCCTCCTTCAATCACCATCGCTGAGTTACTTGCTTTTCTCCTCCTTCCAATCATCAATCACCCCCCCCCCTCCTCCTCTTTCTCTCTCTCTCCCTCCCTTCCTCTCTTTCCCCCTCTTCCATTTCCATAAACTCAGGCTGCAGAGCTCGCCAGTGCAGTGGCCTCTGATAGACTGAGAGTTTGTGTGTGTGTGTGTGTGTGTGTGTGTATGTGTGTGTGTGTGTCTGTGTGTATGTGTGTGTGTGTGTGTGTGTGTGTATCCTTAGGATGAGTCAAATTGTGTGTTACTAGATATAAGATTAAGGTTTAGCATAGTTATTGTGTGTGAATGTGTGTTAGAGCATTGCCTGGCGCAGGGTAGGGAGTGTCTGCTGTGTGTGTGTGTGTGTGAGAGTGTGAGAGAGTGTGTGTGCGCCTGGCGTTAAGCAAGACTGGGCCAGAGCTGCTGGAGCAGAGCAGTGTGTACCTGGAGCTCGGCTAACGCTCAGGGCGAGCCGCTCATCTTCCCTCTGGAGCATGACGGCGTGACCCGGAGCTTCACAGAGATGCAAAACCTCAAGCCGGTGACACTCGTGCAACAGGAGGAGGACGACGATGATGACGACGATGAAGGATCAGAGTCAGAGTGTAGCAGCTCTGGCGCTGGTTTTAAAGCTTTTGACATCCCTCGTTTCCGCTATATTGATGACGAGGATGACGACGACGACGATGATGATGTGTTTAGCAACAGGGACGGGAGCAGCAGCTTGTGCTCCGGCTGCTCCACTGAGGATGATTCCCCGTCTGATTCTTCATGCTTTGCTGTGTCCGACAGGTACGTGGTGGTGTCTGGGACGCCCCATAAGATCCTGGAGCACCTGCTGAGTGACCTGAGGCTTGACGAACACCAGGGGGCGATGGAGGGAAAAGAAGCCGGTGAGTGGGCAGCACTTTGTTCGATTAGAAAGTTCTGGACCAATCACAGTATCTGAATTCATGCAAAACGGGGAGGGGGTGTACGTTCTAGTTTTGTCTACGCTTTTCAAAGATGCGCACAAATACTCTGATTAAACGTCTCAAGCTTAGCAACATATTCCTTAAACCGAAAGAAATGGAGTTTCAAAGATGACTGACATTAAAATGAAGGAGGTTTACTCATTCCCTAGGCTTAATTTTGTAACGAATAAAACACTTGAGAGCATGCAGTTATAGGAACATAATCAGTGAAGGGGTGGCGTGATGCAGTGCTAAGCAGAGTTACCGCTACATCCCAGAAGCTGATTACTTCCAATAACAGCATGCCCCGAAGTGTTTTATTCCCCTTACTGCATATCTTGTAGACTTTCCTGTGGCAAAACAAAGTTACAGCTTTACCTTTGACTGTTACTAAGCTCTGACACTGGAGACTCCTTCCATCAATGATAGATCAGATCTCTTTAGAGATTTGAAAGCTTCACCATTCTGAGTAGATGTTTTTCTTTGTTAAATAATTCATAGAATTATATAATTATATATAATCCTGTGATTTGCCTTGTAGCTGGAACTACTGTCAGAGCTGCTGTTATAGAAAATGAATCAACACCTTCTGACCAATCAGAATCAAGCAGTCAGCAGTGCTGTGGTATATGAGATAACTCCGAAAGAACTGTTGCCCCATCCCTATATAAGAAAATGACAATGGTGATGAAGATATCGCTTCAAAATCATATTTACTTGGATACTTCAAGACATTTTACTAAACAAAGTGGCAAAACGTCACAGACTGGAGGCATATTTAGAAAAATTTAGCATTTAACAAGAAAAATGAAGCAAAGGTTCAAACCTCCATTTTTAAATCCAGTCAGTAGTTTTTTACAATCAAAAAACAATGTTTTTTATAAAACCACTGACACCTCGTGATACCTACAGTACCTTAATATATCGCAATATTGATGTATTGTTACATCTCACAGCCCTACCACCCACCAAGACCACGCCCACTTACCACTTATTTTTAAATTTACAAAGTGTACTTGCTGTGATAGATGCAGCTTCTATTCCTTTATCCAAAAAGGCAAAAATGTTCAGGTCTATGTTTGCCAAAAGCATCGTAGCACAAAATCCTTGTTAAATAGAGCGAGCTTTACATTGAGTTATCTTTATCTATCAGTTATGATGACTGTGAGAGTGCAGGTTGTGTATGATAAAACAGAATCACTTTTTTTGCTTTACAGACTGGATTGTTTTTTTTGTTTTTTTTTTGCTTTCCATCATGCAAGATTTGCCTGTGGTTATTTGCATGTAAATTTTTTAGTAGTTCACCATTTTTAATTGGCCACGCCCACCAGCACTCCCAGTGCACTAACTGTCCAGATAGCAGCTAACTGACAGGAACGATCTGCTGTAAATAAACAGGAGACAAAAACGAAACTCTCCATCCACTCTTACCCAGACAGCAGGACCACTTAGGAGTCCAGAACCATGTTCAAGCAGTGGGGGGGGGGAGGAAGGAGAGAAGTGGTGATGGGGCTAAAGGCAGACAGTTAGGTGGAGATTGCACAATTATATAGGAATGTTACTGCAAGTCTGAACTAAACGGTTCACAAGTGTAGCTGTCAGCCTGGAATGCTTTGTTGTTTAAATCCCCTGGTTAAAAAAATATTTTTTTAAAATTATTTGGGTAGGGTGGTGCTGAGGGTTTTAATGATGAACGGTTCAGAGTAATAGCTACATTTAAGGAGCGTCAAAACAAAACAAAACAAAACAAAAAAAACAACTAAAAATGTTTAAAAATATGAATCAATAAAAAGTAAAAATATAAATAAATATAAAGTGTTATTAAATTGCTCTGGAAAATCCGAATAAAAAGATAAAAGTAAAAAAATAAATATGTAGAATAAAAAAATAAAAAGATAAACAAAGGAAAAAAAAAAATATATATATATATATATATATATATATATATATATATACACACACACACACACACACACACACACACACACACACACACACACACACACACACACACACATATATATATATATATATATATATATATATATATATATATATATATATATATATATATATATATGTTTCCCCCTTCCCCTTTCCCCTTTTCATTTCCATTGAGCCCTGGTTTAGGATGAGTGTGAGTGAGGAGTTCTGTCTATGATCCAATCTCTCTGCATATTAGTCTCTCCAGAAATTCTACGACCGTGTGTGTGCTAATCCCGTTAGCTCGGTGTATTCCGGGCTTTGTTTACACTGCAGAGGGAATCTGATTTATTTGTCAAATCTGATTTAGACTGAATGTCTGCACTGCAAATTGCAAATGACCAAATCGGATTGGTTTGTTTGGACAGCAGTCACGTTGAGTCTCGTACAGTAACGACTCAGAGCTAGTTAACCAGACACTAACATGGAGATGGCGACAAAAAAACAAAACAAAACAAAAAAAGGCTAGATTTTAAAGCAAACAAACCAAAAAAATATTAGCTGTCTGTTTACTTCATATTGGTTTTCCTCCATGTTTCTGTCCTTATTGTATATTTCTAACACAGCAAATTATTTAAAAAAAAACAAAAAAAACAAAAACACACACATTAAATTGGATTTGACAGGTCAAATTGAATGACACCCATTAGCCATAAGCAATTTAGGCCAATTTGAAAAGTCATATTTTAATTTCATTCAGACACTGAAAATCTTTGATATACAAATAAAAAACACAACACAAAGCCACATCTGCTGTATGTTGATCCCCTTAGCATAATGTAAATGAGCCCTTTGGGAAAAGCTTGAAAAGGAACCAGGTGTGCTGCAGATTATAAAACTAGTGTCAGTTTCATTTTTTGTTCAGTGATTTAATAATGTTAGAAAATGAAAACAGTAAAACATTGTGGCAAAAAAAAAAAAAAAAAAATGATTGAAAGTTCTACAGAAGAGGCTGCAGAGGAAAGCTGATTATGTTGGAGTGTGTTTGTGTGATAAATGTGTCGAGTAGTGTTGTGTTTGACACACCCATGGACAGACAGCCCTCTGGTGCAGAGCACTCTAGGTGATTAGCGGTGTTCTTCAGCATTGTTATCGCAGCACATGCTAATAACCAGAGTTTAGTATTCTCCTTTAACGTGAATTACCTGGCAACTAATCACACACATGCTCACACAGGCACACACTCGCTCGCACCCACACACTCTCGTCTGAATAAGTACAGTGGGTGGGGTGCTGTGCTTTTGTAACCGGATCCGTGTGGAGACAGGAGTAGAGACTGAGAGGCGTTTAGTCAGCGGCCTCGAAAGCAACGCTATTCACGTTAATATGTCAACGTGGAAGCTGCTATTGTTTTTATGAAATGTCACTGTTATCTGTAATCACACACGGACACGCGGAGAACAGTGTGAAATGTCAGCTTATGGGCTGATTATTTTTTAAATACATAGGAACAGTTTTCTAGACTAGACCTGGTCCTTAAGTGCTGAGTAATGTGTGAGCAGAGATGCAGTGTTTATATGTATAGCACCTTTCATACTGTATGTAAAATGCACATATAAATAAATAAATATATCATAAATATATCATATGTAAATACACTGAACAAAATTATAAACGCAACACTTTTGTTTTTGCCCCCATTTTTCATGAGCTGAACTCAAAGATCTAAGACTTTTTCTATGTACACAAAAGGCCTATTTCTCTCAAATATTGAGATCTGAGGTAATCCATCCACCTCACAGGTGTGGCATATCAAGATGCTGATTAGACAGCATGATTATTGCACAGGTGTGCCTTAGGCTGGCCACAATAAAAGGCGACTCTAAAATGTGCAGTTTTATCACACAGCACAATGCCACAGATGTCGCAGGTTTTGAGGGAGCGTGCAATTGGCATGCTGACTGCAGGAATGTCCACCAGAGCTGTTGCCCGTGAATTGAATGTTCATTTCTCTACCATAAGCCGTCTCCAAAGGCGTTTCAGAGAATTTGGCAGTACATCCAACCGGCCTCTCAACCACAGATCACGTGTAACCACACCAGCCCAGGACCTCCACATCCATCTTCACCTCCAAGATCGTCTGAGACCAGCCACCCGGACAGCTGCTGCAACAATCGGTTTGCATAACCAAAGAATTTCTGCACAAACTGTCAGAAACCGTCTCAGGGAAGCTCATCTGCATGCTCGTCATCCTCATCGGGGTCTCAACCTGACTGCAGTTCGTCGTCGTAACCGACTTGAGTGGGCAAATGCTCACATTCGATGGCGTCTGGCACTTTGGAGAGGTGTTCTCTTCATGGATGAATCCCGGTTTTCACTGTACAGGGCAGATGGCAGACAGCGTCTATGGCCCATTTGTTGCGCCATTCATCCACGACCATCACCTCATGTTGCAGCATGATAATGCATGGCCCCATGTTGCAAGGATCTTTACACAATTCCTTGAAGCTGAAAACATCCCAGTTCTTGCATGGCCGGCATACTCACCGGACATGTCACCCATTGAGCATGTTTGGGATGCTCTGGATCGGAGTATACGACGGCGTGTTCCAGTTCCCGCCAATATCCAGCGACTTCGCACAGCCATTGAAGAGTGGACCAACATTCCACAGGCCACAATGAACAACCTGATCAACTCTATGCGAAGGAGATGTGTTGCACTGCGTGAGGCAAATGGTGGTCACACCAGATACTGACTGGTTTTTGGACCCCCCCCCGGACCCCCCAATACAGTAAAACTGCACATTTTAGAGTGGCCTTTTATTGTGGCCAGCCTAAGGCACACCTGTGCAATAATCATGCTGTCTAATCAACATCTTGATATGCCACAGCTGTGAAGTGGATGGATTATCTCGGCAAAGGAGAAGTGCTCACTAACACAGATTTAGACAGATTTGTGAACAATATTTGAGAGAAATAGGCCTTTTGTGTACATAGAAAAAGTCTTAGATCTTTGAATTCAGCTCATGAAAAATGGGGGCAAAAACAAAAGTGTTGCGTTTATAATTTTGTTCAGTGTAAAAATCATTAAGAAATTATAACAAGAATAAAAGTAAATAAAGTCAGAAAAAATAATGAAAATAGAGTTTTGTAAAAAAAAAAAACAAGAATGAAATTCGAACAGTTTTTAAATAAAAAATGAAAACAGAAATAATATAGTTTGTAAAATAAAAAGAAGAATAAAAGTAAATAAAAGCAGAAGAAATCATAGAAAATAGAGTTTATAAAAACAAGAATTAAATCATTAATCATTAAAATTTTCATCGCATAATGAAATAGAGTTTGTATTAAAAAAAAGAATGAGAGAAAATAAAAACAGAGGAATTGAAATAAAATTGTTTCTAAAAAAGACTCAATTGTGGTTTGAAAGTTTAAAAAAAAATAAATTAAATAAATAAATAAATAAATAAATAAAACAGAAGGGGCGCACTGGCTTAGCATTTGCCTCGCACCACCAGGGTTAGGGGTTTGAATCCCACCTAACCCCACCTAAGTTTGTGTGCTCTCCCTGTGCTTTGGTGGTTTCCTCTGGGTTCTCCGGTTTCCTCCCCTGGTCCAAAGACATGCACTGTAGGCTGATTGGCATTTCCAAATTGTCTGTAGTGTGTGAGTGTACAGTATGTGTGATTGTGCCCTGTGATGGGTTGGCACTCCGTCCAGGGTGTCCCCTGCTTTGTGCCCCGAGTCCCCTGAGGCTCCAGGCTCCCCATGACCCTGTGTAGGGTAAACAGTACGAAAAATGGATGGATGGAAAACAGAAGTAATCCTAAAATGATAGGGTATGCTTTATAAAATGAGGAATTGCAGTGGTAGCTCAGTGGTTAAGATGTTGAACTACTGATCAGAAGGTCGTTAGTGCCAAGCTGCCACTGTGGGCCCTTGAGCAAGGCCCTTAACCCTCAACTGCTCAGTTGTATAAATGACATAAATGTAAGTTGCTCTGGATAAGGGCGTCTGCCATAAATGAATAAATAAAAACAAAAGAAACTGTAAAAACAGTGTGTATAAAACTGGCTTTAGCTGCTAGCTATGTAGTGTAGCCTGTCTGATGTAAATCATTCAATTTCTCAGGTTTATAAAAACCCAAGGCCTTACATCTTTTCTTGTTGACTTTGGGTACATTGAATTTACATTGAACACTGGATCTTAGTGAACACAGATTCTTATTATGAAGTGTATTATTTTTGTATAACAGCACGATCTGAAGTGTGTTATTCTGCTCATACCATAGCGCTTTGACGACTATTACAATGTTTAATTTTTAATTATTATTAGTATAGTTAGATTTAAAGTTTATTGAACAATCATGGGACAAGTTAGTTCCTGTTATTACTTATGTTATAGCTGTGATAAACAGTTGTTCCCTCAACAGCATCTCTGTTTCACTCTCTCTCCTTTAAAAAACTATTTTTTTTAGATATAAAATATAAAAAAATATTTTTCCCCTCATTTCACCGGAAAAATAACAGAAAGCGTAAACTCCTCTGTCCTGAAGACTTGCCAGTGCTGGGAAACTTTGCAATAAATGTTACATACACATCTCCTAACAAAAAATGTCACCACACCAATCAACTTGTTTTTTTTCTTTTTGTTTTTTTTTTAACAAAACCTTACATTATGTGGAGCGTTTGTTGTACTGTCTCTGTATATGAGATGTTATTATAGAAACAATAATTTATTAGAACAAGCGCATTAAAATAAACAAGCACATGCCGATCATGTTACAGCTGGAACTCCTGTCCGAGCCGTGCAGTTATACAAAAATAATGCACACTTTCGAACCCAAGTATTCAGCCACGGTGTGGTATAAAAAGTATAATCAAGTTCAGTCTCACAGCCTCTTGTTATTTTTTCACGCCAAGTGGCAACCACCATTCAGTAATTAAGCATGCTAGACATACATTATTTAAGGCTTACAGCTGCATCCATGCCTACAAAAGAAAGACTTATTTTATACTATATATCTCTAGATAAATATATTATGGTAAGTGTCTTGGTGAATCACTGCATCTCAGGGCATCATACACACAGACACACACACACACACACACACACACACACACAAATATGGTCATGTGAAAAAATAAGTACACCCCATGGAAATAGTTTTTTTTTTTTTAAGCATATTTGGACAAGCAAACATTTGATCCTCGTTGAAACAGTGCCTATTAATAAAGGTGATGTACTCTATCAAATGACACATAAAATTGACATTTTGTAGTAATTTTCACAATTTACACATGGATAAAGTAAGTACACCCCTACATTTACCTTCAAATCCATCAAATCAGACAGAGATTGTACAAATCTGACCTGCATGGGAGGCGTGCCAGGAAAAAGCCATTACTGTCTAAAAAGAACATTAGAGCAAGACTGCAGTTTCCCAATGAGCATATAGGCAAAGATCAGACCTTTTGGAATAATGCACAGACGAATCAAATATAGAGTTGTTTGGCCACAGTAACAGCAGGCATGTTTGGCACAGACCAAAGACAGCTTTTCAGGAGAAGCACCTCATACCAACTGTGAAGCACAGTGGTGGGAATGTTATGGTTTGGGGTTGCTTCACTGCCTCAGGGACTGGACAGCTTGCATTCATTGATTCAACTATGAATCCTCCATGATATGAAAGAGTGCTTGAAGATAATGTGAGGCCATCTGTCCGAAAGTTGAAGTTGAGGTTTATTGAATGGCCTAGTCAAAGCCCGGATTTGAATCCCATTGAAATGTTGTGGGGGGATTTGAAATGGGCAGTACATGCAAAAAAAAAAAAAAAACTCAAACATCTTGCAACTGAAAGAATATTGCATGGAAGAGTGGCCAAAAATTCCAGCAAGCCTGGTGGACAAGTATGCAAAACGCCTACAAGAAGTTGTTTCTCCTAAAGGGGGCAATACTAGCTTCTGAGGCCAAGGGTGTACTTACTTTTTCCACAGAAGAATATCACATCTATTGATATTTATGTTGAATAAATGATTGAAAAAGTTGATTTTCCTTGTGGTTTTGTTCAAGTATATCAACTTTATTAATAGGCACCGTTTCAAAGATGATCAAATGTTTGCTTGTCCAAATTAGTCAAAAAGCCGACAATTTCCATGGGTTTTACTTATTTTTTCACATGACTGTACCTAGGGGCAATTTAGAGTAACCAATCAGATAACCAGATAGGAAGAAACTGGAGAACCCGAAGAAAACCCATGCAAACACGGGCAGACCATGAAACATTACTCCCTGCATTACTGCTCATGTTATTCATTTATTTTTGTTCACATTTGTAAACTCAACATAAGAAAAGAGAGTTCTCTCTTCCTGTCTATGTCTCTGACACCTCTAACACCCCCCCCCCCCGCCCCCCCCAACCATTGGTCACATCTGAGACAGGTCTCGGCTAGCTGTCTCACGGGGCCGTGCTGTGTCAGCACAGGGAAGATATATGATAAACATGAAAATGGAAATTCATCACTAGGGAATGGAGGAGGCGTGTGTGAGAAAGAGAAAAAGAGAGAGATCAATCTTTCATCACTTCTGCTGTTTTTTTTATGCCATGAACAAAGGAAAAATAGTACTATTTGGATATAAAGTGCCTTATCATCATATTTCAATATAACCCCACTGGATTATATCATCTGTGTCCTAGAAACATATTTGCTCTCACTAATACACAAGACGACGGTCAGTATTTCTGAAAACAAAAAACAACAACAACAACAACAAAAAACAGCAGAATCTGAAATCCGTCTTTCATTTGTCAACAGTTTATGAACAGCTCAGGTATTTGCCTGAGAGATGGCGGAGTTCTAACGTTTTGACTGACTCTTTTTTTTTTATTCACTATGTTGCAAAACTATGACTGTTGTTACCGCATTTTTAATAAGCGTTTAAATAATCGGATGTGTTACACAATCAGTAATGTCCTTCATTCATTTTCCTTTTTGCTGTTCTAGTATGTTAGTACCCTTAAAATGATCGCTTGAATTGCTTGTCTTATTAAAGCATGGAAAAACAAGAATATATGAATATTTTATAAATAGAATAAGGTATAGTAAAATATAGTGAAATGAGGGAGAAGAAACCCGAACATTTACTTTTTTTTTTTTCTGAAGAATTTCTTAAAATATAAGAATAATGCATGTTAATTGATATATAGTATATAATAAGTCATTATTTTAGAGATATGTAAATAGATATAATCCTTAATTGATACATTTCATATTAATTGGCATAATTAATATGTACATGATGCTGCATAGTGGGTGCAAAAATTTTAACCTAGATACCTAAAGTATAAACATTAACATAATTTTATTTTATTTAATTTGTGCTGATTTGTGGATTTATATTTTAAGTAGATACCAATTAAAACAAGTGTCTCTGTTACATTGTTACTGACTGTTTATGATGATTAGATGATTTAGTGTGTACATGGATGGATGGATGATTAGATGATTGGGTGTGTACATGGATGGATGGATGATTAGATGATTGGGTGATTACATAGATGGATGGATGGATGGATGATTGGGTGATTACATAGATAAATGGATGGAGGATGGATGATTAGATGATTGGGTGTGTGGATGGATGGATGGATGGATGGATGGATGGAAGATTAGATGATTGGGTGTTTACATGGATGGATGGATGGATGTTTGGGTGATTACATAGATAAATGGATGGAGGATGGATGATTAGATGATTGGGTGGATGGATGGACGGTTAGGTGATTGGATGCATGATTTGGTGGATGGGTGGATAATTAAATGCATGATTGGATGAATTCATTATTAAATGGATGGATAGATGAATAGATTATTGGATGGGTGGATGGATGGATGAATGATTAGGTGACTGGATACATGATTGGATGGATGGATGGATGGATGGACATATGATTTGATGTATGGATGGTTGGACATATGGACAGATGCATAATTAGATGCATGATTGGATAGATTCATTATTGGATGGATTAGTGATGGTTGGATAAAAATAAAAGGATGATTGGACAGACAAAAGGATGGCTGAATGAAAGACGATTAGAGTATTGGATGGATGGATGGATGGACGGACAGATAGCAACTTTATTAATCTTGAGGGGGGAAAAAAACATGGTGCAGAATGTGAGTTTTTTTTGTTACAATTTTGCATATTTAATATATAGGCAAAATAAATAAATAAATTACAAAAGTAACAAAAAATTCAAGTGTCTTTTGTCATTTGTATAGGTGTACACAGTACAAAGTGGGTGTGTACTGTAATGTCTGACTGAATCACAAACTGATAAAGATCGGATGTCCATGTATGCAACCGTTAGAACAGAGGTTCAGCTCAATAATGATAGATAAACGAGCAGAACGAAGCCTGTTTCCTCTCAAGGCATGAGAAAGATTAGAGCGAACATGTTTATGGTTTGTTCCTCCCCTCAGGCTCACACACACCAGTAAACGCATCGAAGCCGAGTTAGTGCCGACGTGCAGATTTTAGATTTTCAGATTAATCGAGCCTGTAAGCTCTTCAGTTCAGTGTGTCGTGCTGTCCTGGGAGCTACAGGGGTGTATGTCATTACTGGTATTGTGCTAGTGGGCTGAAGAATCTGTGTCTGGCTAATGAGTGCAGCACTGTTTTTAGATGCTACGATATTTTTTTATCTGCATTTACATTTGTGTACGCAGGTGACTGACAGTCTGTTGGTTTTAGACTTTATAAATCTCAGCTGTATGACTGTACTGTATGTTTCACCTTGTTGTGTTACAGAGATGCTGCTGGATGACTTTTTGCTCACCTATCTCGTGTTCATGTCCACCAACGATCTCTGCCAGGCGCTGCTCGGCCAATATCCTTCCTTACCGTAAAATAAATGTCCTGTTTTGCTTTGCAGATGAAGAGAGAATGTTTATTATTATTTTTTTTATATATTATAGATTTTTATATTCAGAGTGGCTGATAAATCAGGCCCGGTAAACATCGGCATCTTATTTTCCACACTGCTGCTGGTTTTGGCCCTTAACATGTGCTCACTTACTGCACGAAGCGCTGCCGGGGTAAGGAGGAAGGAAAGGAGGCCCTCTACAGGAAGAGGAAGGTCCTGCACCTCGTCTCACAGTGGAGCTCTCTGTATAAAGACTTCCTGCGGGAAGAGGAGCATGTCAAACTGTTCATGAAGGTAATTTCTATCCTTCAGATGACCTTTCATGTAAAGAATTAGTATGTACAGCTAACAGGGACCGATGCTTAATTGCTAAGACTTGTCCTGGATTTAGATTAAAAAAATATATTTTTATAAGTCCAACCAAAAGTGTCCTTAAGCATTTCTAGTCATCCATAAAACCATTAGACCTTAAAACAGATACATTTCCATTCGAAGTAATGTTTAATATTAAGCACATGCACTAGAGATGGCGCCGATCTAATACCCAGGATCAGTATGGGGCCGATACCAGCACAAAATGGTGGAACGGATATCAGAATGAATTTGATCTGATCCTGTAACAAGTGAAAAAGATTCCTATTTCTTATATTCCTATAAGAAAATATTTTTGTTACATTTTTATAATTTATTATATTTGCAGTCTAAGTGATTGTTGTGTGAAAGCTGTAGGTTTGTGTAAGTCATGTTTTTAGCCAGGTATTCTCCGTGTGTTTCTCCAGTTAAATAATGTTAAAGCTTAGTAGTTTTTAAAGTAAAAAAAATATCAGATGGGTATCTGTTGGTTAATATTTTTAAGGTTTCAGTATCGGTATCGGAAAGGAAATGGTGGTATAATGCTACCCTTACCATCAACTTGGCCCGCAACTCACATTTGTCAAAATGTGCACACAACTTGCAAACCAGAGTAAAATGTAAATTGATCAATTAAAAAAAAACACACTTTGTATACCGTGTGAGCTTTAAGTTATGATAAGTTATGATCATGCTGACTATGATTGCAGAGCAACTTACTATAAAGATACACTGTAAAAAAAAAAAAAAAATTTTTTTTAAAAAGACCATTTAAATTTACTATAACTTACTGGCAGCGCAGTTGATGGCTAGGTAATGTAATTTTTATTTATTTAATGTTTATTCAAAGTAATGGAACATTGTACTGTATTTTTAAATACAGCGTAAAACTGTATCTTACATGAATCCATTTTGATAGCAGTGTATTACTGTAAAAACACCAGTGCGATTTTAGTTATACTGTTTTTTTGTTTTTGTTTGTTTGTTTGTTTTTAACTCTTTCATTACCAAATCTACAGTACTGTGCAAAAGTTTTAGGCTATTTTTTTCTAGTACAAACTTTGTTATAGATTTTTTTATTTGATGACGTCTACATTATCAAGTCAGTACAAAGAACAATTTAGAAAAAACACAATGAATTCTGCTGGGTTTCGCTGCAAAAATAAGAAGCGAGTGCGAAAGTCAAAGTCTCCAGAAGAACTGTGTCTGGTTCTGCAAGATGCTCAGTAAAACTTACCAGCTCATTTCCTTATAAAACTGCACTAATTGTACCGGAGACTACTATTTTTATTTTTATTTTTTTGTCACACCAGATATTGACTTTGTTTCATTTACTCCTGTTTACTGCTCTTTACGGTATTTGTTTATTTTTTTTTAAATGTAGAAACATTTAATTTCATTATTTTGAAGGCATCCTTGCTCTACAGCGTTTCTTTGCATGTGCCTAAAACTCTTGCACAGTACTGTACATCTTAAATACATTTAATTGAGTCAAAAATCCTAACAAACTGAGTCCAAACAAATATCCACAAAATCTAATATTTCAAGTATGAGCTGTAGTGTTCCTTCATCGCACATAAAGACATTTGTGTCTGGTTAGTGTCTTCATTTTTGTTTGATGAAATGTATAAATGCGAGGTGACTGTGTGTGTGTGTGTGTGTCTGCTAGCATTAGAGTTATATAATAGTTTTATGTAACTGTGCTGTATTAGACTCCTGTCACAGTTTCCACATCCTGATTCTGTAGATATTGTTTGGCTGTTCAAGCTAATTAATATGCCAAGTAAAAATAATTCCTACGAGCAGCCAAGCAGCATTGAGGTGCTTTGCATTACCAAGAAATACTGTATGTGAACCAACTAGAGCATGTTACATATACGTAAGGACTTAAACCAGTGATGTGTGTTATTATAAGAGAATAATCTGCTCCAGCATGGTGTGAACTTTTGGTGTGAAGCGGTGGAATATTTTTCTATAGCAGCACGTCCTGAAGTGTTTTATTCCGCTTATACCACAGCAATTTGCCAATGCTACTTTTACCATTTTTAATTTATTAATGAACGACACACCTTGTTTTTTTAACCATTTACAGGTAATTTAATGTTATGAAACATCCATGTGACAAGTTTGTGTTATCATTTATGTCACAGCAGCTATAGCTATGGTGAGTCCTTTCCTTACCAGCCTCTCTTTTTCTCTCGCTCTCTCTCAAAGTTAATAAGACAAAAACACAGCTTGTGATTGCGTTGTTATAAGAAACCTAAACTCCTTTCCAGTGGTGGAAAGTTTACTGTTAGAGTTAAATGCTGACACTGGAGACTCCATGAAATGTCTTCTAACAGAAAGATTCACCATATCAATGATGATATGTTTTTCTTTGTTAAACAGCAGGGATTTAAAAAAAAAAAATCTATTTATTAGTCTTAGATTATGTGTAGTGTCTGCCATGCAAGTCCCCGAGTATGAACTGGTACTTTAAAAATGATAATGTATTAGATTGAGCGCATTAATGTTAATCTAGTATTTATATTACAGCCAGAACTACTGTCAGAGCTGCACACCTTCAGATTCGAGAATTCAGCAGTGTTGTGATATAAACAAACATCCATCCATTTTCCATACCGCTTATCCCATACAGGGCCGTGGGGGGGGTCTGGAGCCTATCCCAGGGAACTTGGGGGCACAAAGCAGGGGACACCAACCCATTGCAGGGCACAATCGCACGGACATTCACACACTATGGACATTCAGCCTACAACGCATGTCTTTGGACTGGGGGAGGAAACCGAAATGCCTGGAGGAAACCCCCAAAGCACGGGGAGAACGTGCAAACTCCACACACACACCGAGCAGATGTGGGATTCAAACCCCCAAACCTCTAAGCCACCGGTCCCCCCCATAAACAAACATATAAAATGAAAAGTTTCTTTTGCAAAAGTCAATATGAGCTAAAGTTTTCTTTTTCTGGTTGTTGAACGAGTGACGTAAAAAATAGAAGTGGGTGACAGCCTTCTTCTTGCTTGTCCACTGTGCAATGAAAACAAGTAGTCCGGATATGTAATCTGTGTAATTGTGCCAGGTGCCTGGGTTAGAGATGTGTCCAGTCCTGCTACATAATAAAATGTTTTGTACTGGGTGAACATTTGATCATTCGGTTCTTGTAATCACTCTAACACCAATATCACACCTGTCGTTCCTGAAAAAGACCCTGTCACACTCCTCTACCTGTCTTCCTCCACCCTGTGCCTCTCCGTTCACCTCCGCCTCAACTATGTGTTGTATCACGACACTTTCACAAGATTACTTTAGCACTTCGGGGAATGCCTCCGCCACATGCTGGGACTTGATGCTTTTAATCGTTTTCCTCCCGCTTTCCCTCCAGATGCCTCTTGTTTTCCTCCCTATCCATCTCCTACTCCTCGCTCATGTTCCAACACGCATCCCGCCAGAGGATACAAACAAACACGGCCATTAGGAGACTATTTAGCGTGTCGTACAGGGCGAAAGACATTAGATCTGTGTAAGACGGGATGGGGACGAGACGGCGATGATGATAATAGCGGCAGGTGATTAGAACCGGCCCGGCTCACTGCATTGATGAGAGAAACAGGGGGGCGATGTGCGGGAGCAGATGGATCAGTGGTATTTTTAGTGTGATGAGCTGAGATCTACATCAATCTCTCAACACTGGTTCTCATTCTAGCGTGAAACAGAGATGGGTTCTTGTTTGCCGGAGCTAATTATTTTTTTTTAGTGCCTTCAATTCTCTGTGCGCACTTTCAGTCATGCTCTTTGTCTGATATACACATCTCATACTCCTGCCTTTTCCGCCCACTTGTTCCCATGGCAACCGTGGGCCGTCGCCATGGCGGGCTGTCCTCCAGTCGCTCATGTAGGTTTGTGGAGGTCACTCAACTGAGTGTAGAGTCTCCGCATACGAGCTGTCAAGAGTGCACACTTGGGGAGAGATGTGAGACATGGAGGAGTGGTGTGAGACGTAGAGTGTGTGTCTGTGTGAGTGCAGATTTCTACTTTGTGGGTCAGTAGCAGACAGACTCAGGATTAAACCAGGAACACTGGAGCTGTGAGGCAGCAATGCTTCCCACTGCACTTCCATGTAGTTCATGGATGTAGTTCAATTTCCTTCTGAATTAGGAATTGCTTCATCACTAACAAAAACAGCAGACTAAAACTGACCTATACACCAAAAGGCAACTCAAGCAATGTACCAGGTAGCAAGACAGACCTGGCTCTACACCTTTATCATGAATATGCAGTGACAACTGGTCATGATATTAGATGTTAGGGGTTAAATCTAATATCTATCAATAGCTTGACAATTAAACTATTAGTGTTGATCAGTGCGTTATACTGTATCGCAAGGTCTGATTGATGACATGACATAATAAGAATGATGTGGGGCAAAATATTACGCACACACTTAAAAACAGATACGCTATATGGGCAAAAGTTTGTGGACACCTGACCATCTCATCAAGATTTTGGAGCCTGGGGATTTGTGTTCATTCAGCCACAAGAGCATTAATGATGTCAGGGACTGATGTTGAGTGAGGAGGTCTGGGGTGCAGTCAGTGTTCTAGTTCATCCCAAAGGTGTTCAGTGGGGTTGAGGTCAGGGCTTGGTGCAGGACACTCGAGTTCTTCCACTCCATCCTTGGCAAACCATGTCTTCATGGAGCTCAGTTGCACAGGGGCATTGTCATGCTGGAACAAGTTTGTGCCTCTTAGTTCCAGTGAAGGGAAACTGTAATGCTACAGCATACAGAGACATTCTAGACAATTCTGTGCTTCCAGCTTTGTGGCAACAGTTTGGGGAAGAACCACATATGGTTGTGATGGTCAGATGTCCACAAACATGTAGTGTAAGTCTGTAATGCTCTACTGGGTTCATTTTCGGTGAAAAACACGGTAAACATAAAAGTTGTAACCATTTCATTCAAACCGAGAAAAACTAAACTTGCGGATCTGCCATTTTGTGTGATTTGTACTTTAATTGGACAATGTGTGCTTAGTCTATCTACTTATAGTTTCTCCTCCAAAGACATTAGGGGGAAAACAAGCACGAGTCGATTTTATATGTCCGCCAGCAGATGTACAAAACTGTTCTCAGATCAGTGTAAAAGATTTTTCGCCTCACACTTGAATCCTTGAATCCTCATGTGAATCCTCTTTACAGACACTGTACCGCTATGTGCTGGAGGACGTCTATGAGTTCCCCACACTGGAGAAGGACCTGAAGGAGTTCCAGAAACTTATACGCCGCAGACAGTGAGTCAAACCCCACACCATGCAACAGTCTTTATTACAGCCTCATACTTTTTATACGTTTAGAGTTAGACTAAATGTTGGGGAATGTCTGCCAAACAAGTTCGTTGCATTGTAGCAGGTATAAACCCTCACCAGCTTGTTGTGTTATTAAGTAATCGCAAAGCCCTCTGCCCTAAAGGCTTTCCTGTGTAAGCTAAAAGTTACAGCCTTACCACTAACAGTGCTGGCACTGGAGACTCCTTCCAAAAATGTTAAACATTTTCTCTTTAACGTCTCTCAGAAAACTTCAACATATCAATGTTTATACATTTTTCCTTGTTAAATAACAACATTTAATATAAAACATAAAATGTTAAAGGCCCACTAAAGCCAACAGCTACTTGTTTAGTGTTTTTATTTAATTTAATACAAAGAAATAACTTTTTTTTTAATACTTCTGTCTTTGAGTTGTTTCGTGTTGCTAGGTAAATTTGTAATTTTTACATAACAGTGGGTCAAGAACATGCAAGTTAGAAAGGGATTTCAGACACAGCGTCTGTCTTTTTGTGTTGTTTTTTTGTGTCTTTTTTGTAAAGACAAAACATGATTGGATAAATGGTAGGAATTTAAGCTGTTTATTTGATGCTGGAACACAAAGACGGGTTTCTGTTCATCCTATCAGAGACAGAGTCTGTTATTAGTTCACTAAACACAAAGTCAGGGTTGTTGTCAAGCACAAAGCAGATGGTGTGTTACACTGACAGTGTAATGATGTAGTACAGCGACGGCCTTCAGCACAGACACTAAAGCTGTGTTAAGCGAGTCCAAAAAGCAGCCGGGGGAGAGTCATTTATCTCTTTCACTTCCTGAGCTCGGGTTGTTTATACAGGGCTCAGAGAAGGAGATAGACAGAGATGTCTGACGGCATTGAAAGACTTATGGATTCAGAGCGATCCTCCTCATTGCCGTGTTCAGGGTGGTGTCTCTTTGCTGCAGTGCGATGACTCAGTGTTTCACACCACCAGCTGTGAAAAGCTCAGTCTGTCTCTGTCTTTGACAGCCGTGTCGGAAGTGTGTGTGTGGGTGTGGGTGTGTGTGTGTGTGTGGGTGTGTGTGTCTACTATTCTCTTTCATGTATTCATCTCTCTCCCTAATCACTCTTTCCTCTCTCCCTGTTTCCTCACAGCACTGTGGATGATTATTCACCTCACCAAAAGGTAAGAAGCAGGAAAAAGCAGATCAAACATGAAAGCATCTTATTAAAACGTCTAAACCCGAGTAGTAGAAGCGTTCTGTGATGTTCTTTATGCTGTGCTGCTGTTAAAGTGTTACTGAAGTGAAATTATAGCAATCTTCAGGAGCCAATACAGAGAATATATTTTATACCTGAATAAACTAAGGTTACCCAGGGATTCTCTGGATAGTTAAGGATTACTCACTTCCTAAAATGGTTCTGCTTATAACCATATATAATGTAAGGATTTACATCCACTTGCATTCAAAATTATTCAACCCCCATTGCAAATCAGGTTTAATGTCAGAATTTACAGACTTTCAGCTGTCTGCAATGAACAAATCAAACAAAAGCAACTGAAATAGTTCAACACAACGAATGCTTCAAGTGATTTCCCCAAATTCAACTGCAAATGCAGCTTATAATGACTTCTCCAGTCTCAAAATTATTCAACTCCTTCATGGCAAGCATCTTTAGTACTTAGTAGAGCACCCTTTTGCTGTTGCTGTTGCTTTGGCTTCCAGTTCAGTAATATTCTTGGGTTTGCGTGCTGCAACCACCTTCTTCAAATCCCACCAGAGATTTTCTATGGGGTTCAAGTCAGGTGACTGTGATGGCCCTGTAGAATCTTCCAGGACTTCTTCTGCAAACAAGCCTTGGTGGAATTTGAGGTATGCTTGGGATCATTGTCCTGTTGGGAGGTCCAATGACACCAAAGCTTCAGCTTCCTCACAGAAGGCATGACGTTTTCTCCTAGGATTTCCTGATACTTTAATGAATCCATCTTGCTTTCCACACACTGACGGCCCAGAGCAGCCCCAGAGCATCACTGAGCCACCACCATGCTTGACTGTGGACAGAGTGTTCTTTCTTCATTCTTCTTTCTCCAGACATACCGCTGATCCATCGTGCCAAAAAGTTTTGTTTAATCACTCCACAGAACAGAATCTCAAAACTTCTGTGGCTTATTTATATGATTTTGAGCATATGGGAGCCAACCTTTCTTGTACTTTTGGGTCAGTAGTGGTGTACGTCTTGGAGTTCTGACATGGAAACCTTCTGCGTTTAGTACGCGCCATACTGTGCTCACTGAAAGCTCAGTGCCTGTTGCCACCATGTCTTGCTACAGGTCTTTTGCAGTCACTCAAGGGTTTTTCACAGCCTGCCTTCTCAGAAATCTGGTTGCAGCCATTGATAGCTTCCTTTTTCTGCCCCTAGCCAGTTCAGGTATTTCATGTGTTCCAGCTCAAGCACACCTGGTGCAACTAATGAAGCCCTTGATTAGTTGCATCAGGTGTGCTTGAGACAACTCCTGTTTTGCATATCTGTGCTGTTGTGAGGAATTCTATTCAGGGGGTTGAATAAAGCTGCATTTTCAGTTGAATTTGAATAATTAAATGTCATATATGACATACTTTTTCATCTACTTTTTAATTTTAAATGATGCATCACTTTTTTAGATAAAGAATGAACCAGCCTTACACTGCTAGCTAGTTCATTTCCAGAAGTCACTTATCAGAGTCACACTTTGTCTGTGGCTATATGTCAAATGGCATTTATTAGGGATAAAGTGCATGCTGTATGGTGTTAGTGTCATTATGTTATACCTGTAATGTTCACTTACAATTGAGGTCACATTATTATTATTATTATTATTATTATTATTATTATTATTATTATTATTATTATTATTATTATTATTATTATTATTATTATTATTTAAATGCACTTGAAAACACTGCTTTTTTAAAAGAATCTTGCAGCTATAACATATACTGTACCTTTCCCTATTTAACTGATTCCTTTTCATCTCTCAGCGAATGAAACATAGGCAGTGTGTGTTTCTGGTTTTCCTTTAGTCGTCACATGGATAGGTTTTCACTGTGCTGCTCTGTTGTCCGTGTCCTTGCAGAACAAAGCTCTTTTCCAGCAGTTGAGTCTGAGGGAGAACGGCGTCCAGCTCCGTGGAGCACACAGTGACCACCGAGAAGGTGAGTCATTTATTTAAAATAGATACCATGTGGAAAGCAAAAACTAATTAAACATTAAATTAGTTCGACATTAAATATGTCGAACTTGTTAACAGTGTATACATTTTTTTTTTGTGTGTGTGTGTTTTCACCTCAGTAAATACATTTTAGGTAGAAATGCACCCAGTAAGTACAAATAAGTTCATTGCTCACCCACAATGTGATTTACTACTGTCTGAAAAAAACAGACACGCTGTGTGTAAATCATTACAACCAAAGGGCAGGTATTAAATTTGCAAATGTCTCACCAGTTTGTCTTTCTGCCAGTTGAAAACAAAATTATGAGTCAAAGTGATGTCTCAGTATCTCAAAATAATCCAATTTTAAAAACAACAAAAAAAAAAAGATCACTTGTTACCATAGGAATGGTGATTTTAAACTTGAGATTTGCAGAACATGAAAACCTATGATGTAGTGCTGAGAGATTGTAAGAAAGCATTAAACTTATTGCACAATTATATATATATATATATATATATATATATATATATATATATATATATATATATATATATATATATATATATATATATATGGCAAGATTATTTATTTTCAGCTTTACTCTTCTGGGAGAGAAATAATGAATTTTTTTAAGATCACATGTTTGACTTTTAGTTGCATATGTTATGCATAACATAAGTCTATGAAAACACATTTCTTAAAATGTTTGGCCTCTTGTTTGATGTACAATAACAGCGCTTAATAAACAGGAGTAGTTAAGTAATTTAAGAAGGAATGTGGTCAGTATTCTCCTCATGGTCACATGACAATGTATTGGATTTGAATCTTTAATGTGATTTGAGGACGGATTTTTTTGCATTCACACAGCTCTGAAAATTTTTGATCTGCGTAACATTTAGGTAAAAATTAGATATTGGACACTTGTACTGTGGATGTAGCCTTTGTTTCGCTTGCTTCATTTCCCTGTTATTTCTGCGTACGCTACCTTTGTTTCTCACTTGGGGGATATTTATGTATTTAAAGAGTACTGAATGAAATAATTATTCATACATGCTGGAGGCAGTGCTGGATGTTTTATGCATGAGCAGCTAATTAAAATATGAAGTAGAATCTTGTGTGTGTGTGTGTTGGGTGTGTGTGTGTGGTTAAGGATGTACAGTGCTACAGTTTTATAATTGCTCCTTTAACTTTGTTTAGTGCTGCTGATGATGCAACTAGGACTATTATCTGTAACACCAACTCTCTCTCTCTCTCTCTCTCTCTCTCTCTCTCAGTAATGTGTCATGTGTACGTGAGCTCAGACTCCTATTTGAGTGTGAGAGTGAGGACAACAGTAGTGGCTCAGGAGCTCCTGCATGTCGTGGCTCAGAGGATGGAGAAACCTGTAGAGGACATGGTGCTGGTGGCCCAGACCTACAGCGGAGGTTTGCAGTCTTACACACACACACACACACACACACACACACACCAAGTATGACTCTTAAAAATGATTATAAAATGGATAGTTTTGTTTGAAAATCTGATTGGCTGAGCTGCAGTTCAGGCTATAGTAAAATCTAATCTTTGTCTTTTATGTTCTTAACAGACTACAGTTGATGTGGCAGAATTGTTTACAGCGAACACTATTAATAATACAATAAAATTTTTTATTCCCATAGTGCACTACTGGGCCTCTACAATGCCACTGTGTAGTTAGCATATCACACCCAGAAAAGAACAAGAAGTCATTTGAGATTTGGATTGTACATGTTGTCAGGCGTGTAGTTTATTTGGTTGAATGCAAAAAATCAGAGTCCAAGACTGTAGTGTGAGTCAAGATGCAGGCGGACACATTAAACAAAGCATATTCATAAACCAGAATAACATGCAAGAGCAAAAACAGGAAATAACATGACGTGCAACACGCAGGGGAAAAAAAAAAGCATATGGAAGTGGGAATATAGTAAACAACCAAAGAGTTTGAACTGAACGAAGAAAAACAATACACAATATACAAATACACACAAATTAATCAAAGGAGAAACTAGGATCAGGTGAACACAATCAGGGAAATGATTCTTGACAGATGAATATTAAAAGGAGGCAACAGAAATTTTGGTTTCAGTGCTACTGCTAATGCGTGCTTTGTCTGTAAAATTACAGGCCAATTAATATTTAATTTGACAACCCAAATACTGTACACATACACTCTCGTGTGTTTATTGAATGTTATGACTTTCATGACATTTCCCTTCACTGTGTTTATTTAGAGAAACGCGTCCTTCAGCCTCACGACTGCATTTACTCCGAGTCTCTGGCTCTTCCTGGGAGACTGATGGCCTGCTGGAGAGACCTGAATGAAATTCTGGTATGTTCAGTACGTTTAGAAACATAGTAGCAGATGTTCATGTCCAAGTTAAATCTTAATAAATCTTTTGCCTAATAAATGTCATTTAATTACTGTTTGTAAGTGACACTCGGCTGCTTTCCAGATGTGTAACTGAATATTTAGGATACTGAACTTTGTCTCTATATGTAGAAGTATTTGGCTGCTGAAATATGTCTCACAGATGTTATTAGAAAAATGTCTCATTGCTCTGTCCGCCTGCAGCCTCCCCTAACAGAATGCGTGGAAATGGCACAGCGGCCGTCGCGTCTCCTCGGCATCAACACATGGGACGTGTCTGTGGCTCTCACCAACCTCGACTGGAGCCTCTTCAACTCTGTACACGAGGTGAGGCTTTACAGAGGAAAAGGATGAGCTGGTAACAACATGCAGACATTGTCAAGTCTCAACAAAAGGAGCAGAATATACAGACGGGTGACAAATTAAAGGAAAAAACAGTGGTTTTGTTATAGCGTATTTACGTTTACGGCATTTGGCAGACGCTCTTATCCAGAGCGACTTACATTTATCTCATTTATACAGCTGAGGATTAAGGGCCTTGCTCAAGGGCCCAACAGTGGCAGCTTGGTGGTGCTGGGGTTTGAACTCAGGATCTTCTGAGCAGTAGACCAATGCCTTAACCACTGAGCTACCACTGCTTGGGGCATTGCGGGCATTGGGGGCATTGGGGGTATTGGGGGTATCGGGGGTATTGGGTGTCCACTTGTCCCATTAGAGTGAAGTGTCACTACAAAACAACACTGCTCTTCTTCTGACTAATCACCTTTATCCTACGATGAAGCATTTCTATGCTGATGGGCGTGGT
The DNA here is from genome assembly GCA_023630585.1 of Cranoglanis bouderius. Taxonomy (NCBI): domain Eukaryota; kingdom Metazoa; phylum Chordata; class Actinopteri; order Siluriformes; family Cranoglanididae; genus Cranoglanis; species Cranoglanis bouderius. The sequence goes on along the minus strand of CM042551.1, from coordinate 6,138,030 downwards.
CTTTTCTGGGATGACTCCGCCCACAACCACAGGGCACTATTTTTCGGTGAGGATGAAAATGATGTAAATCATATGCTATGGCCTTCACAGTCAGCAGATCTCATCCTAATTGAACACCTATGATAGATCTTGGAGCGACGTGTTAAGGGAGCGCTCTTCAGCGCCATCATCGCAACACCAGCCGAGAGAATACCTTTTGCAAGAACCGTGTTCAGCGCTCCAGTACAGAAGTTTCTCCTTTAATTTGTTACCCATCTGTAACTGTGATACCTGCACGAAAGGACGTCCACGGGTCTTAGAGGGTGTCTAATTCTGATTATATAGATGTAAAATTTTGATTTAAAACCGAATTTCTCATCTCGTCCTCCGCAGCAAGAGCTGGTGTACTACACGTTCAGTCGGCAGGCGAGCAGTGGCCACACGGTGGCGCTGGAGCAGCTCCTGCAGCGCTGTAACGAGGTTCAGCAGTGGGTCATGTCCGAGGTCCTGCTGTGTCCTTCGCTCGGAAAACGAGTCCAGCTGCTCAAGAAGTTCATCAAGATCGCTGCGCAGTAAGAGCCTCGTCGTCTTCACTTAATAACAACATAGCCACGTCTGACATCTACGTTTAGAAATAATAAGAGAAAGGCGCAAAGATCGTAGTGCTACATTTCTAGTTCGTCTTAAAGGCATAAGTTATTACAAAGATCGTAACAAAATCTAGGAAGGAAAGTGGATATTATACAATTTGTGTGTTTCCCTTCCACAGCTGTAAAGCACAGAGGAATTTGAACTCCTCCTTTGCCATCATTATGGGACTAAACACAGCAGCAGTGAGTCGACTCAATCAGACCTGGGAGGTAAAAGAACACACACACACACACACACTCACACACTCACACAAAACCCTTAACTAACTCACTAACACAGGGCTATCAAAGTTTTACATGCTGTTACATTTAAACATGGCACAGTTACGCTACAGTCTGTTTTACAGCTTGTTTCATTTCACATTCCTGCAGAAAGTTCCTGGAAAATTCAAGAAGCTTTTCTCCGAACTCGAGTTATTAACTGTAAGTCAAACGCCGCCATACTGAAAATATTAACATGCTGTGTCGTGTTGACGTAGACAGATGGTCTTGACTCTGTGTGCTCTGCTACAGGACCCGTCTCTAAACCACAAGGCCTACAGAGACGCCTTCAGGAAGATGAAGCCGCCCAAAATCCCCTTCATGCCTCTGCTGCTTAAAGGTAAAGCTCTCTGTCTGCTGTTCTCACGTTTCCACAAAAACAACAAATAGTTCTCAGTGTGAAAATGTGACCATATTTAATGCTTCAAATGTCGGCATATAATACTTTCCAAAAAATAATTAAATAAAAAATGTTAACAGAATGTTTATGAATTACTCCCTTTTTTTCTGCAGACATCACGTTTATTCATGAGGGAAACAAAACATTTCATGATAATCTCGTCAACTTCGAGAAGCTGGTGAGTGATTTCTAAAAAAAACAAAACAAAACAGCAACAACAAGTCCACTTTTATTTATAGCCATGCTCAAAACCATTTTCATATTTTTCCACACAAAAAACAAGCTTTTAATAAAGCAGTAAAGAGACAGCTTTATTGTATTTTTATACAGACGTAAATGTCAGTGGTATAACACCAGTGTTCCAGTTATTCTCCTCTTCCTGTTGTTATTTATTTTCATGGTTAAAAATAAAGGCATTTGTGCAGGAGTGGATGGAGCAGCACATTAGGGGTGTGACATTTAAGTTCTTGGATTTTAAATCCCACACTGGTTCAAAAGGTCATGTTATCGCATCTCAGCTTCTCCTTTTAGCACAGTTCGATGTCCTGAAGCCCAGCTTTGTGGAAGTGCACAACTAACATCACCTAACATAAATATCAATGCGTTTTAAAATACTAAATACATCTGACTATATTTTTTTTTCGACACTACCAGTCGAAATTGTATTACAGTTTTTATTTATCACAATTTGTACACTTTATTACTGTTTACCCACAAAGAAAGGCGTTCTAATGGTCCATCAAATACTTAAAGTCCCCATGAAATAAAAAATTGAAGTTTTGTGGCTTTTAGAATGAATATGTTAGCTTTAAGGTTATCTATAAGCTAGTCTCTCTCTACCACCAATACAGATCAACAATTTTGATGACATCATTCTGCACTTCAGCGTCTCATCAGATTTTCTCTCCAATCAAATGCACTCTAGAATCTGAAGTGTCCCGCCCCCAACATTATAAAAATCCATGGTACTAACTGTCAAGTAAGGCTTAGCCCAGGCTGTGAGATAAGCTAAATGCTACTGGCTATTTTACAAGGGGGAGGAGCCAGCATTAGTTCCCGCCCTGACTTCCTGTTTCAGTGGCAATTAAGACGACACATCAAATAATGCTGTGTGTTTCAGGGCACTTCATGGGGACTTTAAATGTTTGTATTTAAGAAATTGTTTAGATTGTACCGGGACTCTAAATGAGTGCAGACGCCTCATCTGTTCAGTCTGTGGGTCTGAGTAGAAACAAATAAACTAATCACTAATTTTTAAGCATTAAAACAGTGACCGTTGCTGTCATTCAGTGATAGTTGTTGCTTATCCAAACATTTTGTAAGCAAGGAATTTTATGTAACTGGGTTGGCACAAATTTTTGTCGTATACCCCTGCGCTAGTCTAATGATGATAAAAATAGGGCTATGAGATCCTTTTTCAGCAAGCATGACAGCTCTTGACTGATAGCTTGCTATAATTGGAGCTAAATTTGTTGTTGTGTGTGTATGTGTCTCATTTTCTTTCTCATTTCTCTCAGCACATGATTGCCGACACCGTCCGTCTCATACGCCACTGTCAGACTGAACAAACCGGTGAGTCTCCTGCTTTTTGGGCAAAATGGCTCCGATCAACTGTAAACAACACTCTTTGCTTGTTTACTATTTTGAAACTACTTTATTAGCTGTTTTGCTGTAGTTGGGGTGGACGAGTCTATTAAAGGAAAACCCAGTGTTTTTCAACCTAAACTCTATCTACTGTATCTGTAGTGTACTGTCAGCTCCAGAATTGCTGGCACCCTTGGTAAAGATGCGTAGAGCAAATGCTTAGGAAAAATGTCCTTGTGGTCAACTAGCTTAATCTCAGATTTTAAAAATATTAGAAAAACCTAACCTTTAATTGATGTCTAATTGACTTTTTTTTTTTCTTCTCACAACCTTTTTTTGCATATCTTTACCAAGGGTGCCAATAATTCTGTAGTTGACTGTATGTGTGACAGACCAGAATTTCAATATGTTTCGCTGTATTGAAGAAAAAAAAAAATCTGTTTACTCCAAAATCAATTATAATGGAAGTGTAAGGGCAGTTGTCGGGGCACTGAATGTCTAAAATGATACGTCATTCTTTTTTATCCATTAATAGTTACATTTAATGTTGTGAAATATCCAAGAAACACATTTGAAAATTCTTCATATTTTGCTATATTTTAACCTGTTTCCTGCCATGAAAATAAGCCATGGTAGCCGGCATGGCGTTAAATTACAAACAAACAAACAAACAAACTTTTATTCATGATATCTTTGATATCTATCTGCAGTGTAAGTTGAAACGCTGATGTATTTCTTTGACTTTTATTTCCAATATGTCATTAATAGAACCTTTCTGTAGTATCTTTCATAGTTTAGTTTAGTTCAGTTTATTTACTTATGAAGCACTTTTAAAAACAGCAGAAGTTGAAACCAAAGTGCTGTAAAAATAGATTTAAAACAAACATTTAATAGTATCAAATACCGATGAACAAATGAAAATTCTACACCCTCAGACCGAATTAAAAGTTAATGAATAAAAGTGGGTCTTCAGAGAAGATTTGAACATGGCAATAGAGGGGGGAGATCTAATGTGAAGAGGGAGACTATTCCAGAGCCTGGGAGCAGCTACTGAGAAAACCTGGTCACCTTTGGTTTTAAAAACGTGAACGAGGGACTGAAAGGAATAGTTGACTGGATGATCGAAGAGATAATATCATAATATCTAAAGAATTTGTAGCTACTTGTTTGTACTAACAGCTCAAAGTAAAAATACAGTATATTTGATAATCAGGGTCAACACTAATGGTGTCCGTTCCTGGCTTTTCCCAGGAAGCGAAGTTGCCCAGAGCGACAGCGTGGACGTGAGATCCAGCGTGCACTACCTTCACATTATTGACAATCAGCAGACTCTGTTCGAGCTCTCGCACAGACTGGAGCCCAGAGCGTAACACCTCCACCTGCTGGATGCTCACTAGAAACGCGACAGCATCTTCTTACTCCTGCTCACCGTGACACGTGTGCTACGTCTTTCTTTCGTCTTCGTAAGCAGGTTCTCACAGAAGGACCACGTCGAATTCCTCAGCACTGACCGAACAAACCGTCTCATTTTGGTGGCATGCACTCGTTCGACCACTAGGTGGAGAGGTTGAGCCCCTTCATGAATAAATACCAATACGATCCTGTGGTGTTTATAATGCTTTTATTGTCTCTGCTGAGTCAATATTCACTAGATAGTCGATGTCTGGATGAGCCAAACGACACAACGTCAGACGTATGAAGATTTTTGAAGTTGATACTTTTTTTCAATGTTCTATAGCACGTCTTTTTTTCCTAGAGCTCCACGCCGGAGCATACTGTGCTGTTATTTTATGTATGTTTCAACTATATTACAGTTGGGAAGTAATATCGGGACACGACCCAGGGGTCATACCAGTTTTCAGGGACTGATGCCTGAGATCCAGGCCTCGACACTGGGTGAAAAAAGCAGGACAGAGATGAGAATGTGCTACGTCTGGACCCAGAGATGTCAAAACCATGGTTAATACTTTGTAATTATAAATATCGTCAGTCGTCGTGATATTTGTTTGAATCTTTCCAGTGGAAGTGGCTTTAGCCCAGCTTCCATAACACAGTATTATTATCAGATACATGGTTCTTTTTCTTCTGTGCAATGCTTCAGACTCTTGATGCAGTCGTTAACAGAGTGCAGTGTTCGTTTCTCGCCTTCACATGAGCCATCAGGTTTACTTTCTCTGATGCCACATTCAACCAATCGATTTAAGCCGGAGGCTATTTAAATTTCATTTATTTTTATTTTTTTTGCATGCGTGCACATAATGTAATTGCACTTATTATATCTTCGTTTATACAGTAACGTGTAATATTGTATATACGTTTATAAATGTACAAGTTTATCGTGAGGCATCTGCTTACATATTCGATTTCTGTGCCAAATATTATATTGGGAGAGTGATTTAATATTTAATATTAAAAATTGTGAAACCTTAGCCTTACGTGCAGCTATTAGAGTTTGCAAAAAAATACCCAGACGTTCATTTATCTTTGGGTTATACACCTTTTGTCTCATTTTTAACGCCCTCCGCTGGCTGGACTCATAAAGGGGTCACTCAGAATATTTCAATTCAACACTGACGCTCTTTTGAGAGGAGTATGATTTAAAAATAAAGTTTAATAAAAAGAAAGAAAGCCATGAATCTTTTTGCAGTATTTTTGGCTTGAATAAATAAACACTGCACATTTCTTACTGATTTTTTTTTCATTTTTATGCCATTAGAGGACTGAGGCATTGTTATTATAATTATTTATTATTTCATTTTGTTATTTATGTTTGACGAAGGATGATAACAGTGCAGAATATCATTTGTATGAATCTCCTGTTATATATATATATAACTATACTGTAATATTTTAATATGGTAAACTGTATGTTTTTTGCAGTAACCTGGTTAAAAGAGGTGACTCGACTCAAGTGTTGGGGTGGGGGGGAAACCTGTTTTAGAGGCTTATTGTATTTTGTTGCTGTTGAATTTTCACACCATGTCAGCTGGTTTGCATGTGGTACACACACCGACACACAAAGATGAAAACCGCAATCATAAATATAAATAGATATGCTCTGTATTATTTATGTATCAAAAACACGAAATGCAAAGCAATATGGTTACCTTTTGTGTGTTTTCCCTCCGTTGCTATAGAAACCACATACAACTTTTCTATAATATGCATTTTTACAGCAAATGAGTGAATAAAACATTTATGTAATATTACTCAGCGTCTTTTTCCAATTTATGATGTGCATGTTCAGCAACTTTTTGTCTGTAAAATTGATTTAAGAATTATTGGCACCCTTCATCAAAATAAGGAAATAAAGTGACTGATCAAATGTGATAATTTTTCAAACAAAACATTTTATTAAATATTACAGCAGTTTATACTGAAAAAAAAAAAAAACCCACAACACTACTAAAACTCCTTTAGAAATCCAGAAACATTACCTTATAGTAATAGCTCCTAGTTCCATATGTTCCTAGTTGTGTTTCCAGTCAAGTTAAATTGAGTCTTTCATAGTTTTGCAAGCTAATCTTATTCGTTAAAAAAAATTAATAATGAAAAATAAATTTGTACAATGTCAAACATAAGCAATGTGGTAAGAAAAGGTACAAACAGTAACCCTCTCCCTACAACTTTATCTTAATCTTCATAATTTTCTATACAGCTACACTACACTGTGATGTTTTTCTCAGACTCTGCTCAGAAAGAGCTTGTTGATGAGTTGAAGTGTTATATCGAGTGAAATAGTAGACTACAGAATGTCCCAAAAGTCTCCAATAGTAAGGGAAATTAACACTTTTTAGCAAGATTTTTCATACTTTTATATTATTTATATTTTTTCGGATAGATAAACTCACAACACTGTCGGCAAACATATGAACAAATTCAAAAAGACTGGAAGTGTTGCGGGCCGACCGAGAAGTGGACGTCCACGAACATCCACTGACGAAGGACACAACTGATGTGGTGCTGGCAAACGTAGTCCCCTATGTATGGAGACTTTTGGGACACCCTTTATTATAAAACAAATATTTCTGTTTCTAAACATTTTGTGGTCATGAATGACGTCCTATTTGGTGGTCCCACCACATCCACCACAGCATATAATACAAGAATTAAGAATAATTTATAATCCTGTCCTTTTCATGAGAAAAAAAAATTGCATGATTGGTCTCCAGTGTCAGCGCTTTCTAACAGTCAGAGGTAAAGTTGCAGCTTTAGGTTTTCCAAAATGGGAAAGTTTTTAGGAAGGAGGACTTTATGCTTTATGCTACAAAATGCTAAAAACTACTAGATTAAGAGTGAGAGCAATTAACAAGACAGAAATAATAAAACCAAATAGTTAGCATTCTTTTCATTTCTTTCATTTTTTCTTTAAAAAAATTATGTCCTATTCTTCTCCTTATTCTCCCTAGTTTCAGTTCAATACCATTTGATTTTATCTTTAAACACACAAAAAAACCAACTGCTTTTGCAACATAATTGCCATGACAGGAGTTATTATAAAGTCTTACCTTTTGTCTTTCACTTGCTTTTGTTTATTTATTTTTTTTCTAATTAAAGATAAATATGACGTGATCTGTGTTCCTGCTTGTCATGAACATCCCACAGATGTAAAAAAGCACCTTCTGTCTTTCACCCGCACGAATAATATTTGTAGCTGAGGTCCTTAATTCATTAGTCTGCTAACAAGGTTCGAATCAATTAGACAAAGGTTAATTAATTCCCAGTTTCTCTGTTAACGCACGCTCAGCTCTTGGTTTAAAAAATGATGATGTCTAGTGGAATCTCATCCCATTACTATAATAAAGAGCAAGAATGAGTTCTCTGTTTATTTCAAAGTCAGCATGACACTGCTAAAGCGACAGTAATCTGATGTATATGTAATGTTAGTGCGTGTGATATATATGGTGAGACCAGAATGATGCACACAACCAAGAGAGACATTCAGTGATTTTAGAAATTCAGACCTTTTCTTTCAGGCCAACAAATAAATCATCACATTTATCATAAAGATGGAGGGAAATGCAACAGCAGCAACAAATACTAAAACTCTAAGATGCTAAAAATTTTACAGCTAGTCATCAAAAAGTAATTTAATAGATGTGGGCATAGTTCATAATCATTTCAGTGGTTATCCACTTCCACTACCAACTCAATAGTTACCTTTCATGTTCCCAGCTTTTCGTCATGGTAAATTTGTTTGTGCTTTGCCTTCATTTTACCAAAGAAGACAGATTTTCCACTGCTCTGACATACAGGCTGTGACTCCACTCGTCATTACACCTAGCAAACTAGAATTAGCATAAGGAAACTGAGGCTGCTTTCCAAATGCATTTTCATGGGGAGTTTGCCTCCACTATTTCCAAACTTTCTTTTTCAGTGTAATCACTCACTGCAAATAATCGAAGCTGACAGGTGCCAACACTAGCCCAGACCATAACCTTTTTGTTGGTATCTTCACTTGTACTGCTTTGAATTTGTAAACGTGAGACCACGAAACGATCACTATTCAGGAGATTACTTCTCACAGTGCAACCGAGCCAAATCTAAATAAGCTTAGGAATCGTTACTTTATTGGCAGAAAGCTATTACATCTTTATAACATAATTGAGCCAACAATACAAGCAAAGTTTATTCCAATGGTGACATAAAAACTACTGAAATCCTCAAGCATCAAGTGGCTGTCAGAAAATAAACACCCTCGTTTCTTTCTCCCTGACATATCAGCAACAGAGCGTGTTGATTAATTAGCTTGTTAACGAGCTGTCTTTCAATTATCCAAAGTTAATTAATCCCCTGCTCCCCAGAAAGATGCATGATCAGCTACTGGGCCAAAAGGTGCCATTATTTTTGGTGAAATCTCTTTCATAGGCAGAATCTTAATTAAACTACCCTGGGGGAGCTGATTCTGAAATTAATGAGAATATCAGATGAGAAAATCCTCAGATAAAGTCATATCTTTACTTGGGATTGGACATATTGGCCCAATGCCATTGGCAAGAGATGGGCTCAAATGTAGGCACTGAGAAACAAGAGGCACCAGAGATGAGGAACATTTGATAGAGTATCAAATGTAAGGACACTGGTGGTACTACAGAGAGGACTAGCTTTAGAAGTTGAGGCATTACCTCAGTGTAACAGGTCATAGGACAGATTAGTTACTTATTATAACATTTATCCATGATGATAGCCAATATAACAATCTCATCCATTAAAAAGGCACCAACAGGTCAGTTGACAGGTGTCCCAATGGTTTTATACCTAGTCCTGGTGCTGCTTGGCATTGTGGGAAATGCCGTGGTGATCTTGGTGGTAGGGAACAGTATTATTCGGGAGCCTGGAGGGGGACGCAACTCCAACATGATCCTGGTCAACATGGCCTTATCTAACCTACTGGTGTCGGTGATGAGGAACACCCTGCTGGTCACCTTAGACCTTGGACTCGAGGTACAACGGGATGTTTTTGTGTTGGGGGCGTTGGGGTGTTAACTGGTTATTGTGAAGTTCACCCTACCATTAACAGTGTTTCAATGCTTTGGGCACTACTAGTTGTTTAAAATATATAATTGTAAGGAAATCATAAGAAACTATTTTCTTTGTAAGGAAAGAATTTTATGTTACTGGATCTATGATCTTTTACTAAAATATGGATTGCATGACATTTTAAAATAAGAAAGAGTAAAGAGAAATTGTCTTAAGAGAAGGAATGATCTTCCTTTGTCCCATCATTGCGGCGCAAACGGTGTAGCACCAGATCCCATTGTGGGATGATCATTTTGTGTGGAACCAGAGAAGTTTTGCATCCTTAAGAAATGCTTTGACTATTTTATGGACAAAGCGTCAACCAGAACCAGTGCACAGACAATGTTGCCACCTACATAGTTAGAAAGACTAGTAGGGTAGAAAGAGATGCTTACAGCTGGCTCTGCAGATTATTCATGGTGCAAGTTAATGGGTTCTTCCCTAGTGTTTCCAACATAGTGAACCTTTTCACTGCCTTGCATTCGACCACCGCATAGATCGCACATTTATACTCATAAGTGTTTGACCACTTTCCAGTATGCTAGGGTTGCTCATAAGGTCCAGACCTGATGGGTACTTATGTTAACAAGATCAAAAACATGGTATATTCTGCCAGAATGGGGAAATCACAAACTTGTAACATAATCTATTGGATGCACTGAAGTGTCATTCACAGAAGTGGTAGCAATGGAAAATCATACTGTAGATTTTGCCAACATATTCTGGCCCAGAGAATTTGGCACTGAATTGACTGTCGGTTCACAAACAGATCGACTTTCATCATGAATTTGCAAATCACTGGCCACAGGAATTTGTCAATTACTAGCCACATGACTATTCTCTATCTGATTGCACCAGCCAGATCGGAAGGCAGCTCTTAGGACAGTAGGTGTGCATCTAATTCCAAAACTTGTTCACCTGCTTCAACATTGTTTGTAGATTTGTTCCCCTTGGTTGTTCATATAAAACACTACCAAGGCATTGTCAGTCCACACCAGTAGACATGAGGTTAGGTTAGAAGTTCCTGAAAATGTTGCCATGCCATACAACTTTCATTTTGAGGACATAGATATGCTGATGTGGATGCTTGTTTTTTCCCCCTTTTCTTTTATTCTCATATTTTCCCCCACACCCCACTCCTAACCTTGCCAAGAGGCAGCTGTCATTATAATTTCCCTCTTTGCAAGGAGACCCTCTTGTCACAGCTGACACGTGCCTTTGTAATATGACTAACTAGTGCTGAACTTTCAGGCAACACTGAAATGATCTGTGGTGCAGCATTCCCAGTTTCCTGGTTTGTCATCCAGGCCAGACAAAGAAAGTCATTTCATGGCTGCAGACTCACATGGTACACAAGTCGACTTGTGTAATGCTGTTTAATGAAATTCTTACAGTAGCTGTGCTACAAAAAGGGGAAATCATTTGATCAGCTGTGTCAAGTAGAAGATACAGCTCTAGTCTCATTAAGGCAACCATAATAACAGCTTATAGCATGTTTTCTGCTGTTGCAAGGCTGTACAAGGCATTATACTCTGATCATCACAACACTGATTGTAGGCTGTTAGCTCTCTCTGCTAGCATGGGTTCATTGCTCATGTTTAGAGAATGAGAATCAGCCACTCAATGTACAGTACATCAGGATCTATCTCTGTTCACAGGGCAGTTGTACTAGTAAGTCCCTCAGATTTCTGCAGTTTATTATACTGTTGCCTTGTTGGTACAAGGTCTTGCTTTTGCCCATCAAAATTATAACACCCCAGCAAATATTTATAAAAATATATTAGCAATATTTCTGTCAATAGACTGTCACCACATATTGTCCTATATACTATATACTATTTACTATATACTGCATACTATGTATACTTTCACTACATTCAAATACATTAGCTCCTACATACAAACACAACTGTAGGATCAAATTAAAGTTAAGGATTCATTTGAAAGTTGCATTTTTGACAAAACTTGCTTCTGCACAAGTGAGCAATTAATTTATATTAAATTCCGTTTAAAATGACGTTACAATTACAACATCACTAGTGATAACTGTGGGCTAGCTAGGATCACTATCAAATGTTTACTTGGTACAAATAAATTCACGCTTTCAGTCAACAAAGAACTTCTGAAGGAGAACATCATTGACAATATTGTAGCACATCTACTTGCCTCCATCTCTTTCCATTTACCTACTTATAATGTTTCTCTTTCATCTCTTGCTGAAGGTGTTACCCAGTAAGGACTGGTGTCAGTTCATGATGGGTGTGTGGGTCTGGCTGCGTTCAGTGAATGTTTGGTCGACGCTTTTTCTCAGTGCGTTCCATTTTTACACTTTGAAAAGGATAGGCCCTTCCATTGCTAGTCTAAACCCATCACGTAGTCCTCCCAAAGCCCTACTAATGTGCTTCGGTCTCATCTGGACCCTCAATCTCCTCTACTCAGTCCCTGCTTTTGTGTACTCTACAAATGGAGGCAAGAACGCCAGTGAGGTGAGGGAAGGAAACAAACAGCATATACAGTATCTATGTTCCACAATGTCTACATTTACATTCAGTTTCACATTACATTCAATGTGTGACTAATACATAAGAGGACAAATCCAGCTGATAGGCTTGATAAAAGGATGTGGAAAAATCACAGATCACTCACTAGTTCATCGTCTTTGTTCCTTTACAGACATTGATGTTAGTGAGCAGTACAACTCGTCCATTACTGGGCTGCTTGTGGGATTTTCCCTCCATTTACAGTGGTCTTGTATTTGCCACCACGTCCATGGTGATCCATGAGGTCATCCCCATCATCCTCATGAGTGCCACCAACCTAGGCTCGCTCCTCATACTGTACACACACGGAAACGCACACAAGACCGCCAATAAGAATCAGGATGCTCCCATTCTACGGAGAGTACCGGCGGAGAGACGTGCAGCCAAGGTCACACATTTATTTTTTATGTAACTGTCCTTTAACAGACATTATGTATGTAAGGCATGAAACACAAAAGCACACATGCTATCATATGAAAATAGTCAATGACCAGGTGGTGTGATGCAATGGAGTTACTGTTACCATCTTGAAGTTGATTATTTTCCTATTATAGAATGGCCTAAATGATTTATTTCCTCTTATTGTGGCAATTTCTATTAATTTCCAACAATTACTGTAATTATTTTTTTTATCCATTTATAGTTGCATTTAATTATGTGAAATGTCCATGAAATAAGTTAGTTCTTATTATCAGTTATTGCTTATATCACTTATACAATGGGTATAGAAAAGAATCACCCCCCTTTAAAATAATCACATTTTGTTGCTTTTCGGCCTGAAATGAAAATGGACACAGTTTTTGTTTTATCCAGCTGTATTTACTCACTGCAACTTATAACATCCAAGTGGAAGATATAACACCAACATGTCAGAAAATAAATAAATAAATAAATAAAAAAACAGAATCACTGAGTTGGAAAAAGGATCACCCCTCTCCTAAAAATGACTTGTAAACTCAATCAGATGTAGCTAATCACCTTCTCAATGGCACACAAAGTTATTTGGATTTCAACTGTAATCAGCTGTGGTCATTTTGATTAGCTCAGCATGAAAAGAGCTTTCCTGGAGCATTTTGTAGTGCAACTGAAACACACAATCAACTATGGGTGGCAAGGCATTGTCAAAAGATCTGCGGGATAGGTCTTTTTGAGTGGAGGTCAACCTGGCGACCTCCAGCCCCGAGCTCCAGCCGGAGATCCAGCAGATGGTCTCCTCAGCGGAGCTCCAACTGGGGGTCAACCTGGCGACCTCCGCTCCAGCCCTGTTCCAGAAGGAGGTCCACGAGGAGACCTCCACTCAAGCCAAATTCATGCCGGAGGTCCACGAGGAGACCTCCGCTCAAGCCATGTTCCTGCCGGAGGTCCACGGGATGACCTCCTCCCAAGCCAAGTTCATGCCGGAGGTCCACGGGATGACCTCCTCCCTAGCCACATTCATGCCGGAGGTCCACGGGATGACCTCCTCTCCAGAGCCATATCCAAGTCCATGTCCAAGTCCGTTTCCAAGTCCATGCCCAGGTTCATGTTCAAGTCCATGCCCTAGTCCATGTCCAAGTCCATATCCTAGTTCATGCCCAAGTTCATGCCCCAATCCATGCTCCAGTTCATACCCAGGTTCATGCCCAGGTTCATGCCCACATTCATGCCCCAGTCCCTGCCCGGGTTCATGTCCAGGTTCGTGCCCTGTTCCATGCCCGGGTCCATGCCAAAGTCCATGTCTAAGTCTATGCCCAAGTCCATGTCTAGGTCCATGCCCCAGCTCATGCCCAGGTTCATGCCCAGGTTCTTGCCCCAGCTCATGCCTCAACTCATGCCCCAGCTCATGCCCAGTTCCATGCCCACATTTCTGTCCAGGGTCATGCCCCGGTTCATGCCCAAGTCCATGCCCTGGTCCATACACCGGTTCATGCTTCGGTTCAAGCCCCAATTCCTGCCCGGGGCTGTCCAGGCGGCCTCCAAAGCCAAGCTCCCATCCAAGCTCCTGTCCAAGCTCCCGTCCAAGCTCCAGTCCAAGTTCCAGTCCAAGTTCCAGGCCAAGCTCCAGTTCAGGTTCCAGTCCAGGTCCCTGTCCAGGTCCCAATCCAGGTCCCAGTCCAGGTCCCTGTCCAGGTTCCAGTTCAGGTTCCAGTTCAGGTTCCAGTCCAAGTCTCTGCTCAGATTCCAGTTTGGATTCCAATCCAGGTCCCAGTCCAGGTCCCAGTCCAGGTTCCTGTCCTAGTCCCTGTCCAAGTCTCTGTTCAGGTTCCAGTTCAGGTTCCAGTTCAGGTTCCAGTCCAAGTCCCTGTTCAGATTCCAGTTTGGATTCCAATCCAGGTCCCAGTCCAGGTTCCAGTCCAGGTCCCAGTTCAGGTCCCAGTCCAGGTTCCAGTCCAGGTCCCAGTTCAGGTTCCAGTTCAGGTCCCAGTCCATGTCCCAGTTCAGGTCCCAGTCCAGGTCCCAGTTCAGATTCCAGTTTGGATTCCAATCCAGGTCCCAGTCCAGGTCCCAGTTCAGGTCCCAGTCCAGGTTCCTGTCCAGGTCCCAGTCCAGGTCCCAGTTCAGGTTCCAGTCCAAGTTCAAGTCCAAGTTCCTGCCCGGGGCCGACCAGGTGGCCCCCAGGGCCAAGTTCCAATCCCAGTTCCAGTCCAAGTTCCCATCCAAGTTCCAGTCCAAGTTCCAGATCAAGTTCCAAGCCAAGTTCCCAGCCAAGTTCCCAGCCAAGTTCCAAGCCAAGTTCCAAGCCAAGTTCCAGCCAGAGGCTGACCAGACAGCCCGCCATGCTCCGCTCACGTCTAAGGCCGAGAAGGCGGCCAACCACGCTCCGCTCATGCTTGAAAACTATGGACTATGCCTGCCTCGGGACCTAGGGGGCAGAGATTGCTATCCTGCCCAGGGGCACAGGTCCGTCAGAGGGGTCAAGACTTTAGTGCATCTGGAGAAGCGCCTTTTGGGGGGGGGGGGCTCTGTTAGGGTTTCCCCCCGCGCTGTTCGCCGAAGCAGGCGAGCAGTGCATTTCCGCAGTCACAGACTCTCTTTTCGTTTACGTCGCCACGTGTTTTTTTGTTTCGGTTTATGTCATGTCTCTGCCCATGAATGTTTATTGGTTCTCTGCCTTATGTGTGTCAGGTGTTTTAAGTTAACCTCTCGTTTCATTCATGTATTTAAGTGTTTTGTTTCTTCGCTTCGAGGTGAAGTATTTGTACGTGCACCTCATCTCTATACTTACCAAGCAGATTATTACGGACTGTGATTTCTGGTTTTTTGGAACTTTGCTTGTCTTGTGGATTATGGATTTTTGCCTTGCCTAAGTGTTTGCT
Organism: Cranoglanis bouderius; assembly: GCA_023630585.1. Taxonomy (NCBI): domain Eukaryota; kingdom Metazoa; phylum Chordata; class Actinopteri; order Siluriformes; family Cranoglanididae; genus Cranoglanis; species Cranoglanis bouderius. Next base: position 6,122,801 of record CM042551.1, on the reverse strand, counting down.
AGTCTAGTTACGTTTGTCCATAGTCAATACTAAGCCTCTGTTATCTGGATTGTTTATACATGTTTTGGATCTTTGCTACGTTTTTCGACATTGGATTACGACCTTGCCCTTTGGATACTATTTGCCTGTTTTTTGACTTTGTTTTCACTTCAAGTTTTTCCCTGTTCCGTTATTTTTGGTTAAGTACCTAATAAAGTGACTTTTCCCCTGCACATGTATCCAGCCCTCCATTCTGTGTTGTAACAGCTGGATAAAACAAAAACTGTGTCCGTCTTCATTTCAGGCTGAAAAGCAACAAAATGTGATTATTTTAAAGGGGGGTGATTCTTTTCTATACCCGCTGCACTTTAAGAGCATACTGGTTTGCAATAAAAATACCAGCTGGAACAACTTGTGTAAGTGTAATTTGTAATCCAGATTTATCTGATTATTTTGAAGGCGACTGAATACTTTTGCAAGGCACTATATGTATCCTGTGTTCATGTGTTTAAATATGTAATGTTTTCCTTCTCTCTAGGTCATTCTAGCCTTGATCCTTTTGTTCATCATTTCCTGGGGTGCCAGTGTCATCTCAGTGAACTACTTTAACTACAACAGTGGTGCCTTATCTGCATACCTGCTGGTTCTTGCACGTTTCTCCAACAGTGGTTTTATTGCTTTGTCCCCCATCATACTGGCTGTAGGACACCGCAAACTCCGAGAGGTCATAAAGTGTATTATCAAGTAAAGACAGTAAGCTTATTGTGCATTATGTCTAAAACATGTTTCTACCTTAGTTTATTATAATAAATAATAAACATATAAAAATACATGTGCCTGGTTTGTCTGGAAACTTATATATACACAGTGAGGGGTAATAAGTTGTCACATCTGACATGACAATTTCAAAGCTGATGAACTTTCCCACCTATACAAGAACCAACAAACAGAAAATCTTCCAGCCTCCTGCATAGTCATACCATTACATTGAAGACATCCAGCACTCATAACAAGAGGACCCAGTTGCCCCAGACTGCCTTCAACACAAGACCTATGCCCCTCCAAGTATGAGAAGACCAGTAATTCAGTGGGCGCATACAGTACCTCACTCATTTCAAGACATTCAGGTATTCATCAAACAGCCAGGTTAATTGAAAATAAGTTCTGGTGCTACCCTATTTCCTGTGATGTCACAAGATTTGTAAAAAAAAAAATAAATAAATAAAATAAAAAAATAATAATAATATAATAATTTTAAAAAATTGCTTAGCCTCTGCACAGTTCCCCTCAATTCATTTCAATTCAATTTTATTTGTATTGCACTTTTAACAATGGATGCTGTAACAAAGCTGCTTTACAGAAATATACACATTCAAATATAAATTTTAAATGTATGAATTTATCCCTGATGAGCAAGCCAGAGTCAATGGTGGCAAGGAAAAGTCCTTGAGCTTGAACTAGACCCAAAAGGGAACCCATCCTCATCTGGATGACAACAGATATTATAAATAAAGCCCTCTATAACTGTGTACTACATGGTCAAAAAGTGCAATTGTATAACCAGGAAATTCATTAGTTTTCACATAAAGTAAGTTTTGTTTAAGTTATCGACTGTTCATTGATGGAGACTTGAGTGCAAAATTGTTCGTGGCAACTGCAGTCCTAAAGCTATCATAGCAATTGTAGTCCTAAGCCATCATAGCTTAACTGTTCATATGAATTGTGGTCCAAAGCCATCTTCATGATTTTTAAGTGGTACCATCCTTCGTAATCTCAGTGATCTTCAGGCTGAACCGTTTGGGGCCATCCTCAGCAGCAGTGAGTGATTTCCAATTGATGAGAACTCAACCAGAAGTACGGCATCAGGATGGATCAGGCAGGTCCGGAGAGCAGAAGGGGTCAGGATCACTGGTATCCTAGGAGTAGTATGTGTAGCAAAACAGAGAGAGAGAGAGAGAGAGAGAAGGAGAGAGAGGGAGAGAGATTATTAGGTATGCTTATTGTCCCGTAATGGTTAAGGACAATGTACTTTGTGTGCAGTCCGGCAAGAGTAGCTATGACAGCATAACTAAAAGGGAGAACCAAAAGGTAACACAGATAGCAGGGTGCCCTGTGTCCATGTGTCCAATGTGGCCAGCCACTCCACCATCAACAAACCTGAGTGAACGTGGAAGAGTGGGGGGCCGACAGCATCCAACCATCCCAGTTCACCAGAAAAGTCTATGCCCATGAAACCTTCCAGATCTGCTCCTTTACCTAAGAAAAAACTATTCACAAAAGGCTTGACTAAACAAGAATGTCTTCAACCTAGACTTAAACACTGAGACTGTGTCTGAGTCCTGAACAGTAATTGGAATGCTGTTCCTTAACTGTGGGGCTTTGTAAGAGAAAGCTCTACCCCCTGCTGTAGCCTTCACTATTCAAAGTACGAACAAATAGCCTGCACCTTTTGAACGAAGTAGGTGTGGTTCAGATACTGTGGCATGAGACCATTCACATTGCCTCCTTTCCCCTAGGTAGCAACCCACAAAACTCCTGGAACTACTACCCATCCCACAACGCCCATGATTGCATGTAACAGTAGACTTTATCACACACCTCCTTATGTCTCAAGCTAACAACCCCATATAGACAGATTCTCTAAATCATGCTGTTTAATACCTCTGGCCAAGCTGCCCACAGCCATTGAAACTGCAGAAGTTATTGTCAGAGAAGCGTTCAAGCATTATGGCCTCTGGTAAGGCAAGCATTTTGCAAACAATTACATATTAATATCAGGCTGTGCTTAGATTACCACCCTCAGTCCAACAGCCAGGTTGAATGACTAAATCAGGAAATCAGGAGGTTTTTGAGGACCTACTGCAGTAACAACCAGCACAACTAGAGCCGCTCCTTTCCTTTGGCCAAATATGCCCAACATTCTCTAATGCACTCTTCCACTGGTCTGACCCACTTACAATGTATACTTGGCTACCAACCACTAGTCTTTCCTTGGTCAGGGGAACCCTCAGATGTATCTTCAGTGAACCAATGGATACGAAAGCGTGAACAAACCTGGAAGGCAGTGCACATCTGACTACAGAGTAACATCCACCAACAAAAAGCCAAGCAGACTGTTAACACTGCCTACAACCTCAAATGCAACAAGGGCAGATGGTCTGGCTCTCCACCTGGAACCTGAAACTCAGACTTCATTTGAAAGTCACAGTTTCATTGGTTCATTTAAGATTTTAAGACAAGTTAACCCTGTAGAATATAAACCAGAATTACCACCCAGATTGCACCCAACTTTCATATCTCCAAGCTAAAACCTGTCTATCCACCCTTTCAAAACCAGGTGACCAGAGCTGAGACACTACCACTGCAGGAGATCAAGGGAGCACGACTCTACAGTATCTGAATACTTCTTGACTCCAGGCAATGGGGGAAATCAAAAGTTCTAGTTGATTAGGAAGGCCACCACCCAGAAAAAAGCCCTAGGTCTCCATGAGAGACACATTTTGTATTGGACCATTGAACCACCCAGCTTTGGGGGCCATCCATCTCTCGTGGGGTCCAAACCACCCCCAAAAAATGAGCCATTGAATTCTGCCTCGTCCTTGTGTGTATGACCTCATTCTGTTTCTTTGTTTACTTTTTTGGATTACCCTTTTGAATTTTGCCACTTGATCTTAGCCTACATAATTTCCTACATGACTTGAAAAATGATTTTGCAGACTCTGTTAGTAGCATGGACAGATTCTGTATTGCTTATACAAGTCCAGAAGTCTGGAATTTGGCTATTTTATTTTCATCTTTCAATACTAAGATGAAAGTTGATGGTGGTAGCTCAGTGGTTAAGAAGTTGGGCTATTGATTGGAAGGCCATGAGTTCAAATCCCAGCGTCGCCAAGCTGCCACTGTTGGGCACTTGAGCAAGGTCCTTAACCCTCAACTGCTCCCCGGGTGCCGCAGCAAAAATGGCTGCCCCCTGCTCCGGGTGTGTTCACAGTTTGTAGTGTGTGTGTGTGTTCAATACTCACAACTCCTAATGTGTGCACTAACTTGGATGGGTTAAATGCAGAGGACAAATTCCAAGCATGGGTTACCATACATTGGCCTTCACATGTCACTTTAATGTCCCAAAATAATTTTGTGCAATAGAAGTATAAACCAGACATCTATATTACTGAGCCTATTGTGTACATTAAAAGAAAAATAAATTGTGAATGTTGAATAAATGACAGTATAAAAGTATAAAGTCTATTTATTTATTTATTTATTTTTCAAACCATGACAGAACTAATGTTATAGTAAAAAAATTGTTTATTGTTCAACCAAATAAAAGCCCATTTAGGTTTCTGTTAAGTAGTTAGCTAGCAAGCAACAAAATTTGGCTACAGTTAGTTTTTTATTTTTTATTTATTTATTTATTTTTAAACTACAAGATTAATAGTTGGAGCAAGAAACGAAACAGAAGTAATAAATCTATTATTAACTATTTAGTGTTTTTGTTTCTTTTTACTAATGTGTATGTCCTATTCTTCTTATTCTCCTTAGTCTTTGTTCAGTACAGATTGGTGTAACTTTTAACCCATAAACAATTGCTTTTTGCGACATATTGCAAGAAATGGCAGTGACAGAAGTTATTATAAAGTCTTACCTTCTGTCTTTTGCCTCTTTTTTTCCCCTTCAATTAAATTTAAAAGATACGATCTGGGTTCTTGCTTGTCTTTAATATCCCAGTATAAAAGCACATTCAGTCTTTCACCCACTTTAATAATATATGTAGCCGAGGTGGTTAACTAATTAGTCTGCTAACAAGGTTTGAATCAATTAGGCAAAGGTCAGTTAATTCCCAGTTTCTCTGTTAATACGTGCTCAGCACATCATTTAAAAAAGGATGACGTCTACTGGAAATCCCAACACACCCAGATCACCCTCATACACAGCAAGAATGGCGTCTATGTTTAATTCATAATCCTCAAACCACAGGTGGTGTCAGAGAATAAACACTCCCTCACTGATGATATCAACAACAGAGCTTGTTGATTAATTAGTTGTTAACGACCTATGTTTCAATTAGCCAAATTAATTAATCCTACGTTATGAGAGATGTATGCTCAGCTAAACAAAAGGTTTCACTATTTTTGGTGAAATCTCTTTCATCGGCAGCATCTTAATTGAACTTGCCTGAAGGAGAATCTGGGGGAGCTGATTCTGAACTTGTTGAGTTCAGTATCCTCCGCCTGATCCACAGAGATAAAGACAACTCTACTTAGGATTGGCCCTATTGGCCCTGAAGAGGTGGGATCAAATGTAGGCAGTGAGAAACAGGAAGCATCTGAGATAAAGACCATTTGGTAGAACATCGATTACAAGCGTACTGGTAGTAGTAGGGTTAGCTTTACAAGTATAGGCATTTTCTCTATGTCTAACAGGTCATAGGACAGATTAATGATTTATTATTAGATTTATCCATGATGCTAGCCAATAAAACTGTCACATTGATTAAAAAAGTATCAACAGTTCCGGTGACAGATGTTCTGATCGCTTCATACCTAGTCCTGGTGCTTCTTGGCATTTTTGGAAATGTCATGGTGATCTTGGTGGTAGGGAACAGTATTATTCGGGAACCTGGAGGGGGACGCAACTCCGACATGATCCTGGTCAACATGGCCTTATCTAACCTGATGGTGTCGATGATGAGGAACATCCTGCTGGTCACCGCAGACTTTGGATACAAGGTACAAAGGAATGTGTGTGTGTGTGTGTGTGTGTGTGTGTGTGTGTGTGTGTGTGTGTGTGTGTGTGTGTGTGTGTGTGTGTGTGTGTGTGTGTTGGGGGTTATACAAGAGGAGGAAGAGGAGGTGGGATGAGGTTTCCCGAAAGCATCAAAAGGTTAAGATAATCTTAACAGGTAGAGAAAGTAGTTATTATGATATTCGTGCTACATTATAACGGTGTTACAAGGCTTTGGGGAACTTAGATTTGAACTGAAAAACAGGCTGGAGAGCTGACTAGTTTTTTAAGCAGACTAGAAAGATAACTGGCTGTTTCTGAAAAGTAGGGATAAACACAAGTTAAATCATCAAAATAGTACACATTGTTTAAAGGATATAATTGAGTTATCATTTATTATTATTAACAGTGCACATACAGTATGTGGGACTCAAATATGCAACTCCTACAAACTAATGTACGAGTTACAATTACAACTTATCACTGGTGATTACTGTGGGTGAAAAAAGGGTGGGAAAAAAAGACATAAACATGATTTATTTTGATTCCATCCTGGCTAGCTAGGATCATTGCCAAGTGTTTGATTTGTGCACATAAATTTTCACTTCAAGGACTGAAAACAGAAAAGGACTGAAAAGAGAAAAGAGAATATCCGTGACAATATTGTAGCACATCTAGTTGCCTCCATCTCTTGCCAGTTACCTATTAATATTGTTTCTCTTCTCATCTCTTGCTGAAGGTGTTATCCGGTAAGGATGGGTGTCAGTTCATGATGGGTGTGTGGGTCTGGCTGCGTTCAGTGAATATTTGGTCGACGCTTTTTCTCAGTGCGTTCCATTTTTACACTTTGAAAAGGATAGGCCCTCCCATCGCTAGTCTAAACCCATCACGTGGTGCTCCCAAAGCCCTACTAATGAGCTTCGGTCTCATCTGGACCCTCAACCTCCTCTACTCAGTCCCTGCTTTTGTGTACTCTACAAATGGAGGCGAGAACGCCAGTGAGGTGAGGGAAGGAAACAAACAGCATATACAATATCTATGTTCCACAATGTCTACATTTACATTCACTTTATCAAATGTGAGCTGCCACTGTCCACATGACATAAAAAAAAAAAATTACTACTCACTATAGTAGTTTCAGTGTGTGACTAATAAATAAGAAGAGAAATCCGTTCAGTTACTCAGCTGATAACAGCTCACTCACTAGTCATACTCATTATCTTTGTTCCTCTACAGACATTGATGTTAGTGAGCAGTACAACCCGTCCATTACTGGGCTGCTTGTGGGATTTTCCCTCCATTTACAGTGGTCTTGTATTTGCCACCATATCCATGGTGATCCATGAGGTCATCCCCATCATCCTCATGAGCAGCTTGAGCCTGGGCTCGCTCTTCATACTGTACACACACGGAAACAAACACAACACCGCCAATAAGAATCAGGATGCTCCCGTCCTACGCAGAGTGCCGGCGGAGAGACGTGCAGCCAAGGTCCGACATTTACTACATTTTATATAACTGTCCATTAACAGAGATTATAGATATAGATGTAAAGATTCTCATAAAACCAGGCCTTATTTACTCAATTTCTATTCATATCCCTGTGTTTATGCTTTTATAATATTCTCTGTCTCTCTAGGTCATTCTAGGTTTGATCATTTTGTTCATCATTCCCTGGGGTGCTAGTGTCATCTCAGTGAACTACTTTAACTACAGCCGTGGTGCCTCATCTTCATACCTGCTGGTTTTTTCGCGTTTCTGCAACAGTGCCTTCATCGCCTTCTCCCCTATCATACTGGCTGTGGGACACCGCAAACTCCGAGAGGTCATAAAGTCTATCATCAAGTAAAGACAGAAAGCTTATTATGCATAAAAGCATGTCTAAAACCTGTCTGTACTTTAGTTTATTATCTAATAGTATCAAAATGAATTAAACATTTTATTGGATTCAATAAACATTCAATGCACATTTTTCTGGAAGCTCTGTGTATATAAAACAAAAATATTAAAAAGATTTTATACTGTAAGTGTTAATTGTATATTACGTAATGCAACATTTCATGTATTTTAATGCAACATTTTATTTATTTTTGTTTATTTATTCATTTATTTAACCCATTAAACAAAGGTGTTCAACAGATATCCGTTTCTGGTCCTGTCAAATATTCTATTTTTAATATAATTCATTGTTAATGTTTATTCATTTATTCACTGTAATAGTCATACTACGTACATGTTTGTTTTTGCAAACAAAAAAGATACTTTATAATGTTATGTATATATGTGTTTTAGATGAAAGGCACACTTATTATGTTTCATATTGTGCATACACTACACGGCCAAAAGTACTGTATGCGGACACCTGACCATAACGCTCATGTGCGCTTGCTGAACATCCCATTCCAGGTGTAATCCACTCTTTGCTGTTATAATAACCTCCACTCTTCTGGGAAGGCTTTCCACTAGATTTTGGAACGTGGCTGTGGGGATTTGTGTTCATTCAGCTACAAGAGCATTAGTGAGATCAGGCACTGATGTCAGGTGAGGAGGTCTGGGGTGCAGTCGGCGTTCCAGTTCATCCCAGAATTGTTCAGTGGGGTTGAGGTCAGGGATCTGTGCAGGACACTTGAGTTCTTCCACTCCAGCCTTGGCAAACCACGTATTCATGGAGCTCACTTTGTGTACAGGGGCATTGTCATGCTAGAACAGGTTTGGGCCTCTTAGTTCCAGTGAAGGGAAACTGTAACGCTACAGCATACAGAGACATTCTATACAATTGTGTGCTTCCAACTTTGTGGCAACAGTTTGGGGAAGAAGCACATATGGCTGTGATTGTCAGGTGTCCCCAAACAGTGTGGCCATATAGTGTATTGTGGTGTATTGAATTGATAATTCGATTTCTAAAATGTCCATGTGTTCTGTTTTTGTGAGCTCTAAAATCAAATATGTTGCTAAAATAAAGTCTCATTACCTGGAAATCATGAAAAATACCCTCTTATCTTTTACTTTATAACTGAGTAAATCCATCACGGTTAATGCTCTTAGCTTGGTATGGGCAGAGGTGGACAAAGTACACAGCTACATTACTTGATTACTTGATTGATTACTTGAAAGTACAGATACTACTCCAAATATGACTCCATTACAAGTGAAAGTTGTTAAGACAGATTTTTACTTAAGTTAAAGTACAGAAGAACTTGCTTTTAAAAGTATCAAAAGTAAATTTCCTTTTTTATGTCAATGCGTTGTTTTATTATTGTTACATTGTTGTATGTAATACTTACATACAACAAGTAGCAACCTACTGAATACACTGACTAGCTTGTAGTATCTGTGGAATAAAGAGCTTGTAGAATGTTATAAAAGCTATAGAAATGATAACTGCTCTCTCTCTGGCTCAGCGGCAGCACCAACGCAGATTTGAATGTTCCAGTGTGATTTTTCTCAAAGCTTTAATAGACAGGTGAATCGTCATCATTTAGGAAAGAGATCGTGTGGGTGTTTGAATCGAGATCGCGATCACTTTTTATGATTAATCGTGCAGCTCTACACATAACTATAGTAATTATGCAAGGTAACAAAAAAAAACAAACTATAAAAGTTACAAGATATTAACTTATTTATCTCTTAATCTCATTTACATTTGACTGTGATTTGCTTTGTTTTAGGCAAACAAAGCAAACATTTCAAACGAAAAGAATCTTTGACCTTTTCAGAAAACTGGAACATACTTTTTAAGTATGGTCATGGGTATGGCCTGCTCTGAGGAACCGTCTTCTTTCATTTTGCCAACTGATCAGTGTTCAAAAAATGCAGGGAAATCATTGAACTTCACTACACGGGACCACACAAGAGTGATTATTGTCTGTCACCTGCAAAAAAACCTCTAAAACATGTTTTAGAGAAGAAAAAAAAAAATCATCCACTGATTTTCAAAGCTGCTACATGGTAACGACTTTCGACTCGAGGACCTCGATAGAAATGTAGTGGAGTGAAAAGTACGATATTTGTTTTTCAAACGTAGTGAAGTTAAAGTCACAAATTTCCAGAAGGAATACTAATACTCAAGTAAAGTACAGATACTCAAAAAGTGTACTCAAGTACAGTACTCAGGTAAGTGTACTTCGTTACCGTCCACCTCTGGGTATGGGAACTCTTATTTTGATAGGGAATATGGAAACGCCTCTTTCCGTGTTTATGTGGCGCGCGTGTCATTTTGGCGCGCTGTGTTTAAAGTTTGGCGTCGCGGTTGAACTGTAACTGTGTGTGTTATAGTTTGTTAAATTGATTGAACTACGGCATGCAGATTTGTCGTGATTAGACGAAGCACCTTGGGAAAAGTATGACATTCCTAAAACCAGCTAATTGCTAATGCCGCAATAACGTATTTCAGCGCGAGCTAAACAGAAGCCTTGTTACTAACATGGACCGATACAACGACTTAAAAATTCTCTTAAAACAGTGGGAACACTCGTTTGTTCAAACACACAACAGAAAACCAAACAAGGTCAGTTTACAACACAATACATTTTGCATTGTTTTGACATTTTGTTTTTGTTCCTGCTAATCTAAAAAGCGTACTGTTTTCACGGTTCGGAAAATACATTAGTGATGTGTCATTCTCTGCGGAGTCGGTTCTTTGAGCCGAATCTTTTATGTGAACGTTGAGAGCCGACTCGCGAATATGAGCCCTTTTTTTGTCTATGCAGGCAACAACACCGTTAAAAATCGAAATTTTGCCGTAGAAAACTCAATTTTACATCTGAGCCGAACAACTGTGTGTATGAGGCAGCATGTCAGTGAGGGTTTAAGAAGAAAAATTGTAATGATCCGCCTGAGAGTCGAAAGAGTCGGCTCTTATTGGTGATTCACAAAAAAAGCCAGAATTCCCATCCCAAATAGACATTGTATGGTTGCACTAAACACTGATCAAATTGCTATTGTACACACTGCTGCCGAGTTGGTAGCTGCTTTGTATCTTTATTTTGAAGATGTATTTAATGCCTTAACATCAAAACTTGAAGCCCTTTATTTTCCAATAACAGCATGTCATGGAGTACTTTATTCCTTGTATACCACACGATATGTCATACTTTTTATCCATTTATTTTTACACCTTATGTTGTGGAACGTCTAAGTTAGTTACAGTTATCACTTGTGTTATAACAGCTATAAACAGTTGTTCCTTCACTAACCCCTCTTATCTTCTCTCTGTCTCTCTCTCCTACAAAGTGTATCTATATGGTAGGTCAACAAATAATGGACAGAGAATGTAGGTATAGTTTTGTTTTACTGGAAAAAGAGTTATTAAAGTCCCCGTGAAGTGCCTTGAAACGCGCAGCGTTATTCGATGTGTTGACGTAATTTCCACTGAAACAGGAAGTCTTGGATTGGACAGAAAATCTGATGAGAAGCTGAAGTGCAGAATGATGTCATCATAATTGTTGAGCCGAATTGGTGGTAGAGAGAGACTGTACATTTTGAATGCGTATATCTTCTAAATGCGAATTTTCATACTAAAAGCCACAAAACTTCCATTTGGATTTAATTGGGACTTTGTTTATTTAAAAAACAGTGGTTAGATTACAGGAAATGGATGTGTGAAAGCTTAACCAAGAACCTTTTACTACTCATAATTTTTATTTTCAGGATGATATTGCTGCAGCTCCAGAAGACACGAAAAGTAAGTACATTGTGGTACGGTATATGCGATAATCTACATTTTTTGCCCCTTTCACTTTAGCGTTAAAATTGCATTTGTGTGGTATTTATTATTACATCCTGTTACTGTTAGCACCCTGAAGTTGGTTATTTTCCTACAGCACTTCTTGAAGTTTTTTTTATTCCTCTTATACCACAGCATTGCACACCCATTGTTTCCTGTATTTATTTATTTATTAAAGAATGACACATCATACATATGCCATCTGTTTACAGTTAAAACAGATTAGTTCCTGTTATCACTTATTCTATAAGTGGCTTCTCCCCCCCTTTCTTGAAGTTAACAAACCAGTTCGTACAGGATTTTGCAGAAAATGTTTTGTGATTGTTGTGGCAAAAAATGATTTTGCTGCGGCCTCTTTTCAAAATTTTCGATGCAATTTGTGGAGAATTTTATTCTACTCGGAAAACTACTTGAATTGAACACGTGAATCGAAGAGGGCTTTTGCCGAATACTTGCTGTGATGACGTCACACGACACGCCCAAAGTTGCGGTAATTTTGAAAAATCGCAAGGAGTTTGCTTGATTTTGCATTAATTTCTGCGATCACGAAATCCTAGAGGGACTGACGAGACAAAAAAAAAAAAGCAGCCTGTCATGTTACTGAGAAACAAAGGGCTAACACTGGAGACTCCTTCTAAAAATGCTAAATAAATTCCTCCTCAAAGAAAAGTTGTATTTGCTATTACATCTTGTCTAAACCTATGTTCTGTTGCAGAACTTTATAAAGAGTACCGCATGCTCAAAGAGGCAAAGGAGAAGACCACAAGTGAGAACGAGGATCACGTGCAAAAGAAGGAAGTCCAGTCTCCAGCCACCGGTGTAAGATGCTGATGTATTTATTTATCTCTTTATTTAGTGTTTCTATGTGAGTTTTTTTTTTTTTACACACAAAGAACAGTGACTCACTATTTGAATTTGTGTAAATTTCTTTAAAAGGACTGCTGGGGTTCTCATCTTAATCGTAAAAACCTGCCTGCAGCAACACCCAAACTCACTTCTACAGATAAAGAGAGTTTACAAGCCTCTGCCCAGTACTTTGGTATGAAGTTGAAGTCTAATCTCATCAACTCTTCATCGAAGGTAAATATATGAAGTTTAACTAACGTCCCACGTGGGGTCCTTTAAACCAGAGGTTCTCACCAGTGGTGTGGGCTGTAATGTGCTTAAAATGGGTGAAACATTTAAATAGAAACCTAACCGGTCCTTCATTTATTATTTATTGGCACATTTTAGAATCGATCATTTTCTCTGAAGAAAGCAGTCACCCCTCGCCGGACTCCAGGAAAGAACTGGAAAGACGGTGGAACCGCTAGCACGGCACCCAAGGACACGACTACTCCTTCCCCGAAACCTGCTAACACGAGTCCAGCGCTGTTCGCCTGTCCTCCAGCTCAGACTGGAAACGAACCCTCAGATCCCTTTCCTTCCTTCACTCCTTCTAAACTGTCCTCACTAAGCACGAAGACTCCAGATAAGAGCCTGGAGAAAGCCCAGTTCCTCAGGCAGTCCATGACCAAGAGGCTATCGTCTGTGGACAGGGGCTGGCTGGAGCGCTGTCAGGTCTTCACTGCGGTGAAAGACGAGCACATACCGGTCACGGGTAATTTAGACCTGCCAGAAAAAGACAGGATACTTCCAAGTAGCACTAGAAGTGAAAAAGTGGCTGGGGAGAATGGCGCATCCAGAGACTCGGCATCGCCACAGGACGCGTCTCCGGCGCGTATTGAGAAATTTCCGGCAGATGTTGATAACAGTTCAGGAACCGTTGATACAGAAATGAAGCTAGATCATGTTCCAGAGGGTCAGAACGGGATTGATGAATCCAGTCCTCCTTTAGAAACTAGAAGACAGACGAAAAAACGCAGATCAAGGAAAGCTCAAGACTCTGAAGGTCCAGATTACGAGCAGAAGATTGTAAGGAAAAAGGGACGGAAAAGGCGGAGAGAAACCGAAGAAGGAGAAGAACTAGCAGGGCAACCCGAAAGTGTCCAAAAGAAACGCAGGACCAAGAAAGAGGACTCTGCGGAGGAGAAGCCTGTTAAGAAAGGACGGAAAAAGAAAGGAAGAGGTGCTGAGGAGGCAGAAAACACTCTTGAGACGAAAGTACCTCCGAAATCAAAGATGCCTCAGGAGAATCTGCTAGGAGAAGTGGACGAGGAGGACGTGAGAGCAGCGTCATCCAGGAAGAAAAACCCAGTCAGAAGCAGGTGAGTCTCAGTAAAACCTGTGTACTGATCTTATCCCAATGAATTTAACTCAAGTATTTAAAAATCCTGTGTTCTACATGCCTAGCGCAAGTCTTAACAAATATTTCCGAAATTCCTTGATTTAGGAAAAAGGGCTCTGATTATTGAACGCATCAATCAGTAAAAACCCTATATTAACATTTTTGGTTTAACTTCATGAAATGAGTTCAAGTAAAATACTTTAGAAGTCGAAAATCTGAGTGAGAAATGGGGAGAAGTGAACTGAGAAATGTTTGACATTTTGTTTTATTGGAAAATAAATTTAGATGCGCGCGTTAAAGGCTGATCCAGATGACGCTAATGAGGAACCGCTCACACACAGCATTCTGTGTGGAATATAGTGCACGGTTCCTATTGCACTTTTGTTACACCCCATGTAGCGAGTAAAAAAAAAAAAAAAAAAACAACACAGCGCTGAGGAAGTGTGATGCAGCCCGACGCGAAATGAATCATTTTCTTATAACTGCACGGTGTAGAGTGTTATTCTGCTTATACCACAGGAATTTGCCAATGATTACAAAGTTTAATTTATGAATGAACAACACACCACATGGTTTTAACGTTTTCGAGTTAGAGTTCATGTTCAGTCCGTACAGGATTTTGCAGTTTTTTTGTGATCGTTGCGGCCAAAAGTGTTTGATTTTTGTGGCGGATTTTTTCAAAATTTGCGCTGCAACTTGCAGTTTTTGTGCTTTTTTTTTTTTTTTGCAGAAAACTACTTGAATTGATGAAATTGCAATTTCATGAAATAGTTTTGCACGGTCTTTCACAGCGATGTTTGTTGGTAAATGAGACCTTTTAGCTGTACTCATGTTTGTCGCACGTGAATCGAAGAGGGCTTTGGCTGAATGCGCATTGTGATGACATCACATGATGTGCCTTGGCCCAAATCTGCAGAAAATCTGTGGTAATTTTTAAAAATTCAACAGTCGTTCCTTCACCAGTCTCTCTCTCTCTCTCTCTCTCTCTCACTCACTCACTCACTCACTCACTCACTCACACAAAAATGCAGTTTGTCATTTTAGCGAGAAACACTCTGTTCTGAAGACTATCCTGTCGTTGCAGACTTGTAGATATCTTTTAGATAAATTGTGTACTTTTCAGTTTCCAAGCCTGTTCTGTGAATATATTACAAATGAAATGTTATTCAAGCTACTTTTATTTTTTCTCATTTGCATAAGGGTGACCAAAAACACAGACGGAAACTTCGTGAAAATCAACCTGAAGAAGAAATCTCATGTTAAAGGGTATGCCCTGAGAGGTGCCGCTCTCCGCAAGCACGTGAGTGGAACAAAAATGAAAACAACCACTTCAAATCTCGTTCTCATTTTGTAACTCATCCAAAAAAAAGTGAATGAAATTGTATTTGTGTTTGTGTGTTGTTTGCAGATGTACATGCAGAAGTTCCAGCTGAAGGGCGAGAGGTTTGGCGGAG
This sequence comes from Cranoglanis bouderius, assembly GCA_023630585.1. Classification (NCBI taxonomy): domain Eukaryota; kingdom Metazoa; phylum Chordata; class Actinopteri; order Siluriformes; family Cranoglanididae; genus Cranoglanis; species Cranoglanis bouderius. The sequence continues at coordinate 6,107,695 of CM042551.1, read as the reverse complement.
GCGGTGGGCGGGGCAGAGGCAGATTCGGAGGGTTTAACCGACAGGGAGACGTCTGCTACAAGTGTGGTGGAACAGGACACTGGGCACGAGACTGTCGTGGAGCAGGTGAGAAATCAGAAAAGTATGCAGGAAGCTGGTGGAAAGCGTTTTAGCGTAGTGTTAATTTTGTTTTTGGCGAAAACGAAGCTGAAACGTTTATCAGAAACAAAAACTAAATAGTTGTATTCAAACTACCAGAGGAAATCTAATGATATTTTCCTTAAGAGCAAGAAAGAACATTTAAGTCCCCGTACTTTTGTCCACTCACTTTGCAAATTAAACAAAGGAATTATTTTTTTTCGACCTCAAGGCTAGGTAATGTCTAGACCTCTTTTCTTCTCTGTACATGTTAAAATTAAAGTTTCGTGGTTGCAGAAGAACCGTTTATCGCCTGGAAATAACACTATTAGACTATGATATGATGACTTTCTTCTAGCTAGATCTTGTGTGCCATAAAGTCAGGGAAATGAATTCATTGTAATCAAGTGAATGCAAAGTAATAAATGCATGCATTTCTCTATGAATAAACTGCTGCATGTTAGAGACACAGTCATAGCCATGTTATAGTTTCATGTTTATTTAACTGGCACGCATTATACAAGGGGAAAGGCTTTGGGAATCCAGTGAAATAAAAACAATGGAAATTAAACTGTTTTTCGGAAAACTAAAAAGAAGCCTTTCATTTTCATTGATTAAAGCTGTTCAATTTTAGTTGACTAAAATAGCTGTAGTTTTTCTTTATGAGCTAAAAAAAAAAGTATAATTTTATTTTTCAAAAGACTAATGCTGTGTCTCAATTTGCCTACTTATATTATGCACTAAAAGGATGTACTCTTTGTGAAGAAAAAGTACTTTTGAGTGTGTAGCAAAAGAGTATGCAAGCACTTGGTACATACTAACACGTCATGTAACGGAAGCACGTCGTTGCCTAGTTACGCACAGCAGTCACAAAACTCCTTCGTCCTCGTGCAAGGAGTTGTGGGCCATATTAGCTGAAAAAGTGTTCACGAATCCACGCTCCGAAAATATACCGGAAATTTTAGACCATCCGGATACCTTTGGGATACTCATTTGAACATACTACGATTTGGGACACACTAATTGTCATCTCGGATACTATTTAGGACGGATAGTAGGCGAATTGGGACGCAGCGTAAGTCTAAAACTAAATTCGAATTAGTTCCCAAAATTAACCCAAGCTCCATGTGTCTTTTCTGACATACTCACTCAGAGTTCTCACAAAATAGGATCATGATCATTTTTTGTTTGGAAATTTTGTCTGTCTTAGTTTTGGCTCCTGGTGTGGGAGGGGTGTCACAGAAGGACAAGGCCCTGGAGGAGGAGGAGGAAGAGGAGCCATTCGAGCTGCCCACCTTGGAGGAAGTAGCCAGAGCGACGGGAACTCTCCGCTCTGAGCCTATTGGTGAGCCATTTGTGGTTAAAAATATATTACAAGTCAAACAAGGGCAAATGTAAAGTACATGGAATTTCACTGTTTTAGAAATAGAAACAGCCGACTGTGAATTAACTCATTTGTAGCATAATAAACAGTGTTAAATTCATTATCTCTGTATGAAAGCAGTACAGTTCTGCTCTTGAAGTTGATATGACAAAAAACAAGTGCAACGTTCTGTAGACTTTCCCGTTTCGGAAAACTTAATGTTACAGCATTATCTCTGACTCTGTTCATTCAGTTCAATCCAATTTTATTTGTATGGCGCTTTTAACAATGGACATCATGGTCAGAAAGCTGCTTTACAGAAATATATAAATTCAGGATATAAATTTTAAATGTATAAGTTCATCCCTAATGAGCAATCCAGAGGCGACGGTGGCAAGGGAAAAACTCCCTGAGACGATATGAGGAAGAAACCTTGAGAGGAACAAGACTCAAAAGGGACCCCATCCTCATCTGGGTGACACCGGATAGTGCCGTTATAAATAATTCCCTTCTATAACTGTGTACTACATGGTCAAAAAGTGCAATAGTGTAACCAGGAAATTCATAAATATGGCTTCACTCTGAGAATCGATTATTCCAGTGCATTAATAAAGTAAAAGGGTTTTTTTTTTTTTTTTTGAACTCTAAAGACTCTGACCTCTTTCTCCAACAGTGTCCTCGAGTGTTGGAGACGAGGCAGACGAGAAAGAAGAAGACAGAGGAGAGGAAATCCTGCTAAATGTTATAAGACCAGACTACGAGCGTCCCGCTCCTCCTCCACCCATGGAGCCTCTGTACAGTCCCCGAGAGGACGGCAAAGTGCAGGGTAAATCCATCTATCTCACCATGCTGAGAAACAAATTAATAACAACTGGTGTGTAGTGAGTCTAGTGGAATTAAAATTTATGAAGCAGTTGAGAGAATTATACCATCTCTTCTACAGAAGTTCCTCCTGAGGTGTACCAGGCTCTCCGGGACTTTGGGTACAAGTCATTTAGGCCCGGCCAAGAGGCGGCCATCATGAGAATCCTCTCAGGTGTGTGTGAGAGAGAATATATATATTAAAAAAAAGAAAACAATGGAGGCATGATGATGATTCATGCTAAAACAGGAAGCACAGTATTTTCTAATTAGAATTGAGATGGGGATTCTAACTCACGATTCTTTGACCAAGGAACGTCTTCATCTTGCATTACTGATTTACTGCACATTTGTACGTTTTGTTAAATTTGTAAGCAATGGTTATAGATCATATTAAATTATAAAATGATATAATCTGCCATTTGTTTTTACCAAACTCTATTAGCAGTTATATTGACGAGCCAGTTAATGAAGCTTCCAGACTAGTTTACAGCCTCAGTAAAATGTATTCATTTGGCTAAATAACAATATTATTTGCTTTGTTGCATATATACAAGACACTTAGTGGACCTGCTTTTTGCAGCTGAGGAAATGACTGATATTAAACTTGAATATTTGAAGCAATAAAACACTCAAGGTCGTGTCTTATGTGAGTCTGTTGGTGGTCCTCTTTTCACAGGCCTTGCTTTGTTTATTATGTTGTATTGTTTAGGTTTATCTACCCTTGTGGTTCTGTCCACTGGCATGGGAAAATCTCTGTGCTACCAGCTCCCTGCCTACCTCTACGCACAAAGATCAAAGTGCATAACCCTGGTTGTGTCACCTTTGGTATCGCTAATGGATGACCAGGTAATACTGCTTCACAATGTGTTTCTCTAAGATATTAAGTACAGTGGTGTATACACTAAAGAGCTGCTGTCAGGAATACAGTTCTGTATTTAGTAGAGAAGCATGGGAAAGTCGGACGTACACCATGTACATCAGGCTAAAAAAGAAGAGCGTGCACATGAGTCATGGATAAATAATTTCTGGTAGCAGGTATTGGAAACAAGCATCTGATTAGACTAAAAAAAAAAGCAACATATAAACAGCCAAGTTAAAAAAAAAAAGCATTAGGTACTTCAATTGACAATCTGAGCTTGAACCCTTGGTGTGGATGTGTGTATATTTTATATTGTAAAGAAGATGTGATGTTTGTTGAGCGGAGGGATGGAAATGTAAACACAGGGAGTTTTTAAGTACTCATTGTGTCAGTGGATAATCTGTAAATGTAGGTTGTTGTTGTAATCTTTTCTCAGCTCTCTGGGATTCCACCTAAGCTGAAAGCAGCGTGTATCCATTCCAACATGTCTCCGAAGCAGAGAGAGACCGCTATTGAAAAGGTAAACGTTATTATCAGAATGCTATAAACGCTGAATGAGGCTATGTAATTCTTATATGATATGCATGTTATTTCTCTTAATCTCTCTCTGTGTGTGTGTGTGTGTGTGTGTGTGTAGGTCAAAGCAGGTCAAGTGCATGTTTTACTGCTGTCTCCGGAGGCTCTGGTCGGTGGAGGTCACTCTGGCTTCGGTTGTCTCCCCCCTGCTGATCAACTCCCCCCTGTGGCCTTTGCCTGCATTGATGAAGCTCACTGTGTGTCTGAGTGGTCACACAATTTCAGGCCATGCTACCTCAGACTGTGTAAGGTGAGGACTGGTCACTGCGGTTGTACATTATACAGTCTGATATTACACTCACAAAACCTGTGAGGTTTCTGTACTAAACATAGCCATGGATTAAAGAATCCTTTTAATGAATTTAGTCATTGAATAACTTATCAGATCATAGTTGAGGAATAGTAATCTTATTTCTTATTATAGTAACATTACCTTATTCTATTCCATTTTTTCCATTGTTGGTCTTTTACTAATTTCCACCCAATAACAGGCTCTCCTCTAACACACAACAGCAAACAACTGGCCACTGTATGTTTTCGAGCTGCTGCTCATGCTACATCACAGCAGAACACACGGAGAGGAAAGCATAAACATCTTACAGATAACTTTGCTTTTTCAAGGTTTACACTTCTGTTACAGAAAACGAATCAACACCTTCTGACCAATCAAAACCAACCATTCAGCAATGATGAGGAAAATAAATTAAAGTCTAGCACTAAGGATATCTATTTGTTTGAAACATGGTGGTGGTAGTCAGCTGTCAAACAATGTAGCTGGAGCTTATACTGTAGGTCCCAGGTTGGCAGGAGTGTGATTATCTTACTCTTAATGATTACCTGGTGTGTGTGTGTGTGTGTGTGTGTGTGTGTGTGTGTGTGTGTGTGTGTGTGTGTGTGTGTGTGTGTGTGTGTGTAGGTACTGAGGGATCGTCTGGGTGTACGCTGTTTGCTGGGTCTGACAGCCACTGCCACCCTGTCCACTGCACTGGACATCGCTCATCACCTGGGCATCAGCGATCATGAGGGCATTGCTGTTCGCTCGGCTGCCGTCCCACACAACCTCCAGCTCTCTGTGTCCATGGACAGAGACAAAGACCAGGTACACTCAGCAGTACATTTCTTCTGCGATGAAACTGGTGAATTGAATAACTTTTCTAAATATGGTCTTTTCATATGGAATATGATCCTAGCTTCAAGACAGGAAGTTTCTTAAACTCTGGGGTTAATATTTAATATTGTGTTTTCCACCAGGCTCTGGTGTCCTTGCTGAAAGGAGAGCGCTTTGGTGCACTGGAGTCCATTATAGTGTACTGCACCAGACGAGAGGAGACGAGCCGCATCTCCGCGTTGCTGCGCACCTGCCTGCAGGGGGTGATGCTGAGAGAGTCCTCACGGCCTGCCAACGAAGACGAGGAGGACAATCCTGTGGGCAAGAAGAAGAAAGCTTTGGGTAAAATCCAAAGCTGTTGTGCTAATGCTTTTTTTAAAAAAATATGGAATGCAGACCATGGAAACATGATTAAATAGGTTTATTGTAGTAGTGGGACAAGGCTTCCCTTTTTGGAATTGGTAGAGGTTATATTGAAAGGTGTGTGATGTGCTTAGCGATTCCGGTGCTAATTTGGTTCTTTATGCTATATTTTTGTTATTCCCGTGAGAGGTTAGGGGTTGTGTGCCGTGCTGACATCGCAAGAGGACGAATAATAGGAGAATAAACATAAAGGATAATGCTCAGGTTTCACTGTTACTGTGACGACTTCTCAGTTTCATAGCAATGAGAAATCCAACGTAGAATTTGTGGAGACAGCAAAAGTTGGAGTCAAAGTCCCAGAATGCAATGCAGCTATACGACGCTGAGTTACAGCAGAGAGTCAGCTCGGCTAGTTAGTGATCTATGAGGTGAAGTGCTCAATGGCGTTAATGCAGACATTTACAAACTAAATTACTAAAGTGCCGCTGCATCGCTCTCTTTAGGTAGAGATGACGCAAGGGTTTTTCTCCGATTTTAAATTTTCGGCTTAACATGGATAGATTCTGCAGCATTGTTGCAGTAAATCATAACTTTACCTTGCATTATGTTGCCCAAACCTCAGCCAGGAAGAAGATCCGGAAGCCGCTGAAGTGGATCGCTGAAGCGTACCACGCGGGCATGTCAGCCTCAGAGCGCCGGCGTGTGCAGAATAACTTCATGTGTGGCGAGCTGCGGGTGGTGGTGGCTACTGTGGCATTCGGAATGGGCCTGGACAAGTCAGATGTGCGCGGTATCATACACTACAATATGCCCAAGAGCTTCGAGAGCTACGTGCAGGAGATCGGACGAGCCGGGAGAGACGGGAAACCCGCACACTGCCATCTGTTCCTGGATCCAGAAGTGAGCTTAATAATGTCGGCATATAAGGACTAGGGATGGGATTGGTGCATTATTTATTATTTGGTGCATATAAAAGTAGTTGATAAGCCCAGCTGTTCTCATTGCATTTTTTGCCAAATGTAATCCATGACAAACTGTGATTGCTAAATTAGAGATAAATTGAATCCAGTGACCTTCAGTGAAGACATTCATGTCTATTTAAAGATCTAACACCTTCCTAATCAGAGCGTTGTTTCTGTCCCAGTGTTGTTAAATATAAACTTGAAGAATGTACGAGGAGGAATCGGCAGGCTGTACCTGATTTTGTGATTTGCACAGGGTGGAGATCTGCACGAGCTGCGCAGACACATTTATGCAGATACCGTGGACTACTTTACTGTCAAGAGGCTGGTGCAGAAAGTTTTCCCTCCCTGCAAGTGCAGGCGCATCCATCAGCACCAGGAATTGGCCCAGGTAACTGATTCGAGCACTGTGATCGGCCATGTTTGTAATTTTACTTACCCACTGGTTCATTTTAGACGTGTGCATCGGAATCCCATGTGACCCAAAGGACAGCTGTTGATGTGAATGCATGTATCCATCCAGCCATTCAAATATCTAATCATCCATCTGTCCATCCGTCCATCTGTACCATCCAGTCTTGTATGCAATCATGCATGCAGTCATCTGTCTGTCCATCCATCCAATCATCTATCCATCCTGTAGTCCATACATCCAATCATCCATCCATCCAATTGTCTAACCATCCATCCTCTAGTCCATCCATCTAATCATCCATCCATCCAATTTTATAACCATCCATTCATCCATGTAACCATTTGACCCATCCATCCATCTGTCTATTGATCTATCCATCCAATCATCCATCTAGCCATCTGTCCATCCATTCATCGGTCCGTCCATCCAACCATCTGTCCATTGATCCCTTTATTCAATCATTCATCTATCCATCCAGCTATCAATTTATCTATACAGTCATGCATCCAATCATACATTTGTCCAACTCTCCATCATTAGTAATTGATTTATCCTGTTCAGGGTCGCTGTGGTTTCTATTGCTTATTTGTTTAACCTATATTTTGGCAGGTACGAATACCCTACCAAAATTTAGGCAGAGGGTCTACGGGAGTGAGTGGAATCGGTTAAAATTCCTTTGGGAACAGATGCAATTGGTCAGGATTTTTTGGGAGCACGCAGGATTGGTTAGAATTTCTTGGGGAGTGAACATGAACAGTCTCTTTCACAACTCCGGTTCACATGTTCTTCCATGTAACTTGTGTTATATATGTAGATTGTGCCATTTTATAGCTTTGCATATATTACAAATTTCATTATAAAAAGTTTGGTCATCATCTGGTGCACAAATATTGTAAATATAGTGATAATGCAGCTCACTATGATGCACTGAACAGTAGAACCTTCAGATTAAATGTGGATGAAGCTGAGTGCTTCTGTTCCTTCTCCAGGCCATGGAGATGGATGATTCTGAACTGATGGAGCTGATGGATCACTGTGAAGCTTCAGGAGACAACCAACAGGAACAGCGAGACGCAGCAACACCCACCCACATCCAACAAACAGAACCAGAGCAGACGGGAACCACGCACCAGAACCCAGCCCAGCCAGCAAGCTCTCAAGAGTGGACCAAACCAACAATGCAGGTAACCGAGGGAGAATCAGAAGGTTTCATTACTCAACATGGGGGACAGGAGCAGTCACAGGAGGGACAAAACGGTGAGGGTGAGAAGATGGGAGGAAGTGAAAATGGTTCCGAGATGCAAGAGAGTGAAGGCGGTGTGTGGGGCCAGCGTGTGTGTCACACCCACGAGAGAGCGGTTCCAATGCAGGATACGGTGGACGAGCTGGACATCACAGAGGAGGGTACGGAAGTAATGACGATATAAAGACAATAACGGAACACTCACTTTTTCTTAGCTGCATCTTTGTGAGTTCACCACGGTTGATTTTTGAGTGTGCTTTTCTGCTCAGGTTTGGAGACTTTGCTGTGTTACCTGGAGCTCCACCCTCAGCGGTGGGTGGAGCTGATGCACCCGACCCTCTCAATGTGTCGCCTGGTGTGTTATGGAGGACCTCGGGAGCTCCGCAAGCTCACCAAAGTGTATGTACTCGAATTGAAGTTTTCTAACTGGTTTAGCTGTGGGATGTGTAAAAGTTTTTTCACAGAGAGAACTGCAAAAAGTTATGAACCAGGCAAGCAGTAAGACTGAGATCTTGTTGGTCTCCAAATGCAATAAGAGAGTTGCAGTAGTCAAGAAAGAGGTCGACCGATTTGATTGGTTTTGCCGATTAATCCGCAAAAATCCAGACCAATTGTTTTTCCCAGTTGCATCCGTTGCGGAGTGGCTGAGAAGGGTCTGCTGTCATTATACAGTACGAGAGCGGCCTCAAGAGGCGAAATAAACACAAACACTGACAAATTCCATCCATCCATCCATTTTCTGTACCGCTTATACTACACAGGATCACGGGGAGCCTGGAGTCTATCCCAGGGGACTCAAGGCACAAGGTGGGGGACAACCTGAACGGAGTGCCAATCCATTGCAGGGCACGATTGCACACACACTCACTCATCCATTCACACACTATGGACAATTTCGAGATGCCAATCAGAATACAGTGCATGTCTTTGGACTGGGGGAGGAAGTCGGAGTACCCGGAGGAAACCCCCGAAGCACGGGGAGAACATGCAAACTCCTCACACGCTGGGCAAAGGCAGGAATTGAACCTCCAACCCTGAAGGTGCGAGGCAGATGTGCTAACCACTAAGCCACCATGCACTGACAAATTTTGTTGTGTTATTTGAAGTGTTTTTTGATTCATTTTGGATGTCTCTCTTTTTATTTGTTATTTGGAGTGTTACTTTTTGGTTCAGTTTGGCTGTATATCTTTCATTTACTTTAATATTTATTAATAGTTAATATATATTAATATTTCTATATTTATTTCATTTTAAAAAGTACAGTACATTTTCATGATACAGTCAGTACTGTTTATTTTTATAATAACGTTCAGCAACATTTTACTTTGAGTGTTATGTTTTCATTCAGTATCAGTTTTATTGGTTGATTATTTGGTTATTGGCAGGTACTGCCCAACTTAGTTATCAGTATCGGTAAAATCTTTCAATCTCTAGTCAAGAGCTAGGGCTTGTGCAGAAGTAGGGTGGTGCAGGGAGCAACATTACATCCTCGCAGGGTACCCAATTCAATCTTGAGCTTGGATTACTGTCTGTGTATTGTGTTAGTAGTTAGTACAAAAATAACCAATTAGAACCAGCACATTAATATAAACCAGTGATTTGCCTTGTAACTGGAACTTGTGTAGCTGCTGTAGTTCAAATGAATCTGATTGGTCAGAAGATTGATTAATCAGAATCGGGAACTTGACAGCGCATTGATGTAAATGCTAATATGTATGTAGCACGGTCCCATTCTCCTCGGTGTGTCAGGTGCGCTCCTGTGGCGGTGGTCCTGGCGAGGAAACGGCTGGCCGGCGAGAAGGTGGAGGACTGTGACTCTCTGGAGTTTGACGTGGTGGAGTTGGCAGACACTATGGGCTGGCAGCTCCCGCTGGTCAAGAGAGGGCTGAGACAGCTGCAGTGGAGTGGTACGTACAGTACATACACTGGATAAATTGTTCTTTATATTAGTTTTGTATTGAAGCTACATGCTTAATATAATTAGCAAATCAGAAACGTATAGCTATCAGTTTTATTATTATATTATTGTGCAAACTGCATGTCTAAATCATCGCACTCTCGCCTCAAAACACTCTTTTGGACCACTTATACTATGTGTATAGAAACAGCTTCATGAAATACCAAAACGTCTGCATGTGCTCAGGAAGAGTTTCTGGCTTTAATGAATCTGTGACCTTTTATCTCTGTGATGTCCTTTTGTAAATATCCATCATTTAAACTATTTTCTTAAACCGTCCCATCTTTTTGTTCTCCGGAACATCACAACACAAACTATACATTAGTCTACGCTTGAACATGAATTTTGGAATATAATCTGCGTTTTAAGTGCTTTCTTGTTGCTACTTTTGTGAAGCTCTCGGTCCGTCCATTTTGCCACTCGTCTTGTGTAGTTTTGCCAGAGTGTTATGATTGACGCGGTGTGTGTTCAGGTTCTTTTGGAGGCTCGGGTCGGAGCGGTATCCACGTGGAGTTCTCCGCTCTCTCCTTCTACTTCCGCTCCTACGGAGACCTGGCGGCTGAAGAACTGGACGAGGTGTGTGCGTTTCTGTACGGCAGGGTCCAGACGCAGGAGAGGACGCAGCTCTATCAGCTGAAAGCCTCCTTTAAAGCTTTCCGCAGGTCACACAGATATATACACACACACACTTTTTCTTCACCGTCGATTATTTCAGCTTTGGAGTTTATCTTGTTTAACGTGCGAGACCTTGGAATTATCTGGCATTTCAGTGATGATAAGATGCTGAACCATAATCCAGTAATTCTTGCTAGTTTCTTCTCTATTTACTGTATGAGCAAGTTACTTCAAAGCATTCTTTAGACTTTTGGAATGCAGATGAAATAAAAGGATAAATATAATACTTGGGGTGTGCTGTTATAATAGGAAAATAATCAAAAATGTGATGCAACACCAAAGTTGATTCTTTTTTTATAACAGCATGTAACAGTGTTTTATTCCTCTTCTGTTACAGCAATTTAGTCAATGTTTCTATTTTTATTTATTAAACAGGACATGCTTTACTTTATATCCGTTTATAGTTACATTTAATGTCTGGAATGTCTGTGTATTTCCTGTTATCACAGCTATGAACAGTTAATCGCCCACCACCCTCTATTTTTAAAAAAAAAATTTCCACTGTCAAGAAGACAAAAATAAAACGCAGCTTGTGATGTTACTAAGAAACCGGAAAGTGCAAACTGATCTGTTTCGAGTGCTGACACTGGAGACTTCTTCCCTAAATAATAAATAAACGTCTCCATACAGAAGGATTCACTACCGTTAAATAGTATTATTTTAAAAAGATCAATTTATTATTATGCTTAGGTCATGTGGATCGTCCGACGTTCAAGTACTTGTGGAAGTTGTTACTATGGAAACGATAGCGTATAAGAATGTATTAGAGCGCGTTAATATAAACCTGTGATTTGGAGTACAGCTGGCACTATTGTCTGAGCTGACGTTCTGACCAATCAGAATCGAGAGTTCAACGGCGCTGTTGTGGAAACAACATTGTTTTTGATATTTTCTTTTTGCCTTAGAACCTTAGAATTCCAAGGTCTTGATATGCTCATGTTTCTGTGAAAATGGTTCCCTTGTTTGTTTGTTTATTTGTACCTACTTATTATTTAGACTTTTTTTATGTTGGTGTTTAGCCTGTTAGATTTTTATTCTTAAGTAAAATAGTGTTGATGTGCGTGCAGTGTTGCGTATCGGAACTGTAGCTTCTGCATGGATGAGCTGGATGAAGCCAGGAGCCTGAGGCTGAAAGAGCTTTTGGCTGATTATTTTGAGAAGAGGCGAGACCTGGACATGAGCAAGTACGAGGAGGAGCAGGACGACGAGGACGAGACCTTCAGCAAGTTTAAGGTGTGTGTGTGTGTGTGAGGTTATAGCCATGATTTATCAGCATGAGCTTGAACAAGGAGTAAACCAGAACAATCTGATCATTGCGCTGTTTATTGTGTGTCAGCTGAAGGACTGCGAGGATCAGATCCGTGCTGATGTGAGAGCTTTCCTGGCCAATCGGAGTGATGAAAAGTTCTCAGGCCGCGCCGTGGCAAGGATTTTCCATGGGATCGGTGTGTTTCCTCATTTTTGTCTCTCTATAAGAACATCTGCTGCAAGTCATAATTTGTCTGTAATTACATTTTCCATCCCTATATTTAATCAAAAGACATCATGGACAGTGAAATAATACTAACAGAGTTAATCATTATTATTAATAATTCATTATTACAATTAATTAAAATAAAAATCGATCTATTCTGCTGTAACTTGTTCCTTTGTAGTAATTAAAAAAATGTTTGTTTTTTTTTTTACTCCGGATTCTCAGGAAGCCCGTGTTATCCGGCGCAGATGTACGGCCGAGACCGGCGTTACTGGCGAAGATATCTCCAATTCGACTTCAATGAGATCATCCGCTTAGCCACTCAGGAGATTATTAGAACAAGGTAACTGAACAGAGACTCAGCGACTCCTCCGTTATTCACTACTGATTCAGTTCTGTGTAAGATTTGTCAGTTTATCTGTACATTATATCTCTGTGCTTTAATAAATGACCTGATTTATTGGTTTTACTGGATATTGAATAAACTTTATTTTTCTACATATTGTGTATCATCGCTCTAAACTTTTCTTTACTACTAAACTACAAACCGAAGCACAGAGCAGAACTGCAAAGCCGTTTTACTCTGTTTTCTGGTAGAGTCACGACTCTTTACAGACTTTTAAATATGGGTCAGAGATGAAAAAGGATTCCACTGTCAGTAAAATAATAAAATGCTGAATACTATTAAATATTATATATATATATATATATATATATATATATATATATATATATATATATATATATATATATATATATATATATATAATTATTATTAACTCTGGTTTCATAATATAAAAAGAAAGTGTGTTGTATAAAATAATGTAAAAAGTATATATATAAAAAAAGATTTTAAAGTAGAAAGGGTTTTTTTTTATTATAATGAAAAACAGACTAGTTTTTAAAGTAATCTTTAATTAAAATGCTTTAATTAAGCTTTAAAACCTGAATAAATGATTACAAATTATGCAACAGTACAAAATACTCCTCCTCCTCTTCCTACTACTACTACTACTACTACTACTAATAATAATAATTTGACGTACCCTTTTAATGTTTTAAAGTATGAAAATTTGACATAAGCAAAATTAAACTGTTTTAAAGCAAAATATGCCAATGAAGACATTTAATCATTGCATATCTTTTTATATTATGACACCTATTTTTGGGATGTTGTCTGGTTGCATAATGAAGTAAATTCAGTTGCTGAAGTCTCTGATTGTTTGCTCTGCCAGTAATCAGTTCATTCTGGCATGCCTGATGGCCATTGTTTCAGTTTTTGATGTCTCTCTCTCTTGATTTTCTCATGTTTAGTTCTAGCTTTCCAACCCAGAGCATTAACATGGCATGTACACGAGAGGGCAGTGTTGCTTAACGGTGCTCTTTTTGGCCTATATCGCCTAGTTAGTAGTAGTCTTGCAGGTCGATGGCTGTTCTCGGGCTTCTGCAAGAAAACCTTTAAAGCAAGGATGACATGAACAGCTTATAAAAAATACCATGGAGAGCATAAACGGTAAACTAAATCAAATGAATATTTTATTATGGCCATGCTTTTGACTTTAAAACCGCAATAGTTCTCTTGGGTTGATTGGTCAGAAAGCGTTGATTAATTATTTTATAACGGCAGCTCTGACAGTAGTGCCGTCTTGTAAGGCAAATCACAGGTTTGCATTAACGCACTCATTCTAATACGTCACTGTTTCCATAGTAACCGCTCATACAACAGGGACTTGTATGGTAGAAAGTTTTTATAATCTATAAACATTCTGTTGTTTATCAAAGAAAAACGTGTACATCATATGCTGAAGTTTCCTGTAAGGAGATGTTTGTTTAACATTTATGGAAGGAGTCTCCAGCGTCAGCACAGTCAGACATTTGGAAAGTCTTCAGGATGGAGAAGTTTGCGCTCTCTCGTGACCAGCAGCATTTTTGTCTCATCGCCTTCGAGAGAGAAGAAAGAGACCTGTGAGGGAATGACTGTTTATAGTTGTTATGATGCAAGTTTTTCACAGACCTTCCAAAACATTAAATGTAGCTATAAATGGATAAAAGTACAGTGTGTGTCGGTCTTTTAATAAATCAAAATTGCAATCATGGGCAAATCACTGTGTTATGAGAAGAATAAACACTTCAAGATGTGATGTTATCATGAAATAATCCATACCACATGGGTAACAATAACACCTCTTCATCGCTGATTATTTTCCAATAACAGCACACCCCATGTGTTTTATTTCTGGCTTATTTTGCGCACATTTGCACTGTGATATTCCCTCCGCCTCATTCAGGTTAATTATGCCCTACTTTCTCGATCTAACAATCCATAGCTCCCACACCAACCAGTGTTTATCTTTGCTCAGGACTGATTTTCATCACGTACTCACTTATTTCCTTGTTGGAATGCTCAGTTGTTGAAACCTCAGTAATGTACGTGATCTCTTGTGCTTCCCTCTCAGCATTTCGTAGTTTTATGCTTATCAGTTTTTTGCAGATGTCTCAGTGACTTTTTAAAAAAAAATTTTCAGACTTTATTATGAAACACAATGTTTCCCAGCACATCTTCCTTCCTACTGAGAAAATACGAGCTCATTGTCACACACACACAGGCGAGTGAAAGCCGAAAGCATGTACGATAAGGAAACTGACAATTGTGTGGTTTTCCATCATCATTGTTCACTGGGTTTATACTTTATGTAAACAGCATTGCTATCAGTGTGCAGATTTTTTTTTTTTTTCCTATTGAAACTCTTGGATGATATTTGGACCTGAAAGCTAACACCAGATTGTAGATTAACTCTAAAGTAAGCACAGTTCAAGTTCAAGTTCAGTTTATTTGTATGGTGCTTTTAACAGTGGACATTGTCCCAAAGCAGCTTTACAGAAGTATATAAATTCAGGACATAGATTTTAAATTTATAAATTTATCCCCAATGAGCAAGCCAGCGGCGACGGTGGCAAGGAAAAACTCCCTGAGACGATATAAGGAAGAAACCTCGAGAGGAACCAGACTCAAAAGGGAACCCATCCTCATCTGGGTGACACCGGATAGTGCGATTATAAATAAATAAATCCCTTCTATAAATGTACCAGTACAACACGGTCAGAATGGCAGTTGTGAGACCATGAAAAATTCATTACAGTTTTTATATGAAGTCTGTTTTGTTGAACTTCACCACTGTAATCTCAATGATCTTTAGGCTGCACCGTGTGGGACCATCCTCAGCAGCATCATGTGACCTCAATTGATGAGGTCTCCAACCAGAAGTAGGGCATCTACTTACATGGTCTTACATGGACAGCTGATTAAAAATACTCCAGGATTGTGAAAACATCTGGTAAATTCAGACTTCCTGGTGTTTCACTGGGTTTAATTGAACAACTCTGGGACCAACATTCCATGTGTGTAGCATCATAAGACAGTAATTTATGCAAGGAACAAATCACTTACATAAAAAAAAAAAAAAAAAAAAAAGACTGGGGTGGGGGGGTGCTGTTATAATATTACCTCCCTGAAGTGGGTTATTTTCCTATAAAATCCTGTCTTTAAGTGTTTTATTCCTCTTACACCACAGGAACTTGCCAACATTAACACTTTTTTCATCTACTAAAGAGCTTGTCAGGTTTTTATCCTTTTATAGTTATATTTAATATTTGCATTGTAATCACTATAAATACCACAGCGAATTGCCAAACGTGACATTTTTTAAATTAACTATAGAACAGCACATCGTACTTTTTATCCATTTGTAGTAACATTTAATGTTGTGTTCTTGTTCCTGTAAAGTTGGTCCTGTTATCACTTATGCTATAGCAGCTATAAGCAGTCATCATCCTCTTTTTTTTTTTTTGTCTCTTTCTTGATGTTAAGGCAAAAAAAAACAGCATGTTGTGTTACTAAAAACCCACAACGTGCACCATTTGACTGACACTGGAGACTCCTTCCAAAAATGATAAATAAACATCAACAAAAACTTCAGCATGTTAACAATTACAAATGTTTTTCTTTTTTTTTCTCCTTTTTAAAAAAAAAAAAATTATGTTTATGTGCAGCGTCCACCTAAAAGTCCCTGTGAATCAACCGTTACTATGGAAACGATAACATGTTAGAACGAGCGAGTTAGCATGAGCCTGTGATTTGCCTTTCAGAGAAAACGACACTCAGAGCTGCTGTCTTAGAAAAAGAATCAGCACCTTCTGAGCAATCTGATTCAATAATTAAACAGCACAGCGTTGTGCTATAAAGGAATTTACTTGGCTGACGCTTGAGTTTTAAGCTCAGCTGCTCTGGAAAGATCAAAATGAACATTGTTGATGATGATAACTTTTCCCTGTGAAGTTTTTTTTTCTTCCTCAACAGATTGAACATTAAAGCCGTCTGACACACAGGAATCCATGTTGTGACTCTGTGTGAGTCTCCTGAGGGCAACACGATTGTTTTTATATTACTTGATGTTGCTAAGTGATCATCAGCCGGTGTTATAGCACAGTAGACCTGAGAGTTTTGCAGTAGTGAAGGCCGTTCAGAGAATCATATACTAATTTGATCATGTTGGACCCAATCCACTTTTCCAAGGACACACAATGCGATCTGACATCATCTTGCTGACACACACAATTCGAGTGCAAGTCTAAGACGCCATTTACCAACCAAACGCCTACTTATCTTGCTTTGTTTTCTTATTTAAATGAACAGAGTGAACTGACCCAAAAAACATTGTGCATTGGATACATAGTGCATTGGATTTCTAAAAAGTGCTGTTATAAATAAAGAACAAAGGCGTATGTATTTTCTAAGTAACAAAATGTACAGGAAGTTTCCAGATGTCCGCTGAAACAATATTACATGAAGCTGACTACTAAGCTTTTATTTTTAGGGATTAATTGTACAGTGTGACTAATTTTGTACTAATACCTTAGAAACTGAACATTTGAATATTTTCATTAGCTCTAAGAGAAAACCTTGAAGCTTTCTATTAAATGTAGGTGGACAGGTATGACATTAAAACAAAGAAAATTAGTAATAGATGTATACAAGGTGTCCCAAAAGTCTCCATACATAGGGGTAATTAACACTTTTTAGCCAAAATGTCTTCCAAAATGTTTCATACTTAGTTTATATTAAATATATTTTTTCAGATAGCCTTTAAGAACGCCTCTGACAAAAGAAGAACATATTGAAATCATTCTCATGGCTGGATCGTGAAGCTGTCGCAAGGTTGCGATGGACTTTAACAGGAAACGTGGCAAGCACATCACACACAACACTGCTGCCAGACTTATAACCGAATTCAAAAAGACTGGAAGTGTCGAGGACCAACCGAGAAGTGGACGTCCACGAACATCCACTGACGAAGATGCAACCGACGTGGTGCCGGCAAACACAGTCCCCTATGTATGGAGACTTTTGGGACAACCTTGTATAAATAATAAACGTATACGAAAGTGAAGACTATAGAAAAGAATGACTGATTTGTGGTTGTCTATCAAATTTTCAGACGTTAATGTGTATGAAGCTTCACCACTTTAATTATGCTAGTTTAGATTTGAATTCCAGTGCATTTCCCAATTCATTATTACTATTTTATCCAAATTACTTTTTTATCTTATGGTTACTTTAATATTATTTTTAGAGTTTCTATTACATTTTTATTTTCTGCATCTTCCCGTATACTGTTATTATTCTATTTATTTGCATTTTTAAAGCACGTTGAACCTGATTTTATAAAAGTGTATGAACGGTCCTGTATACTTACCTTTATTTGCTGTTATATTATAAACCAGTTTACATGGTGTTGGTCTCATCTGCACTAGATATATAGCGTAACTGAGAGAAATGTGTAGCTTTTCTGTATCTATGTAGCTATAGGAAAAACAAATCAATATATATAGTTATAGTCCAGATCAAATAAAATCAGGAAATGAATGCTGATTTAGTGATTTAGTGATTTTGGAGATATTTTGTTCTTATCTGCTGTCGGTGAAGAGCAGGCGAGGTTGATGGAGAACGCAGGAGCTTTATAGCTGCTGATAAGATTGTCAAAGGTGAACTTTGCGATCCAACAGGTCCTCACTGCTTGGTGATAATAGTATAGCTTTATTACTTAATGCTTTCCAATGAGGGACAAAGATAATGTTCGGTAAAGGCAATCAACTGTTACATAAAGGATTACTTTTATTTTCTGAGGTGAAAAATAAATAATGACAATGCGCTATGTATTCAGTGTTAGGAATCTTAACATCACGGATGGTTTAATTCCTAAATCTAGGTTTCAGTAAGGATTATGACTGTGTGTGTTAAGTGTTACACAATATTTTTACGACAGATTTTCGTTTCAGTGTGAGGAAAGGAAGAAGAATACAGAAAAATTCCTTCATTCATTGTCTGGTACCGATTGTCTCATGCCCAATATTTAGTTCTACACCCACCAGTTTAAAGATTTTTTTTTTAAACAGTTGAGTCACCCAAGAATTGCACAGTAATACTTCTCAGAATTCTGTGGCTTGCTAAATCAGGTCAACATCCATGTTGGCGTGCTACTTAATACATTTACAGCCCCGTGCGAACATCTAGACCCGAGCACATTGCATTATCGTCTCTTTGACATACCGCTGCTGAGCTGAAGGCCGTGTGGTCAGGGTGACCTCGCATGACGTAGCGCAGACTAGATGAGCAATTAAAGCTGTTGAACGTCACTCTAGTCCTACAGAGACAAGCCATAATACTGATTATCTTGCGTAATAAAAAGTATTTAAACATCTCATTTAAAAGCACAGAGTTTGACGTCATTTAAATCATTTTCAACTAATTATTTTGTCCAGGGAGC
Organism: Cranoglanis bouderius; assembly: GCA_023630585.1. Lineage (NCBI taxonomy): Eukaryota > Metazoa > Chordata > Actinopteri > Siluriformes > Cranoglanididae > Cranoglanis > Cranoglanis bouderius. The sequence continues at coordinate 6,088,895 of CM042551.1, read as the reverse complement.
TTATTTTTATCAAGAGGTAAACGGAATCATTGGGTTGAAGCTTATGCCAAGGTTCCATAGTAAAGAAGAGTGTTTGACAATTACCGGGCCAAGGAAAAAAAACTTAAGACTTGGGGTAAATAATATTTCAGTTTTCTCAGGGTTCAGACTTCAGACCATCCATAGTTGTGTCACAAATACCCCAATGGGTAAATGATTGTGAGCATGTGGTAGATGGTAGATTCTGAGCTAACATAGACCTATGTATAATCAACATGTCAGTGAAAACAGGGAGTGTTACAACCATTATGGCCCGGGGGTGGCGTTTAAATAAAGACGAAGAGCAAGCCAAGGACTGATCCCTGAGGAACACCTTGAGTAAGAGTAGCAGTGACAGATTGTGACAGATGACACAGTGATGTTTGTTAGTGAGATAAGATCTGAACCAGGCAAGAGCCAAGCATGGGAATTCCAGGACCAGGTTAGAAAACAGTATGAAAGCAGTACTGAGATCAAAAAGGAAGGATTCAGAGCTCCAGACACAGAGAAGCAAATTATGTAAGACATATAGAAGAGTGAAGTCAGTGCTGTGCAGTGTTCAGATTTAAAAGGTTCAGAAAGGTTATTGTTGTCTAGAAAGGTTGTAACACTAAAGCTGCCACACTTTCTAAGGATTTAGTTAGAAATGGTGGTTCAGAAATCAATACTTTCAGTAAAGCAGGGTCAAGACTAGGTTTCTAAAGAACGAAAAGGAAACAGCAGTAGTTTTAAAGACCTGAAATCAAAACTAATCTTTTTACCTTCTTAGCTCATCTTTGATTAGACTGATCATGATTTATCTGTACAGAATCACTTAAAATGTAAAATTCGTCTTTATCCATGATCTTCCACTAGAGTGCAGTGACTTTTTCCCCACCTCTGAACTGCCTCTGAATTGTTTGATTACGTTACAGCAGAATTGTGGATGGGACGAAAAACCAGAATAACCAGTCATTTTATGTCACGCTTCATCTGTCCTTCCCACCTTAATTGCTCGAGTTGTTCATGAGGGTGAGCATAAATGTTGGATTCAGCATTCGAGTCACTAAGCCAATACCACCTCAAATAAATATGGCCTGGGGGGCTGGGACAAACTTTTCGTCCATCTCATTTCCTCCACTGGTGGTGTGGGAGGTGAAGAGTCCTCTACAGGCTCCCATCTCCCTGATTTGAGACTGAATATCACTTCTATGTTGTCTTAAAGAGCAGTGAGAGTAAATGCAACAGAATCACAAGCAAGTGACCTGTTCAACTGATGACAGCTGGCAGTATACAGGACCGAGACACACTCCTTAAGGCAGAAAGCTACATTCAGTTTAGATATTTGTTTCAGGATAAACAGCTCAGTTAAAGAAAAATCCTTCAAAAATGTCCAGGATTTTATTTTTAAGGAAGCTTAGAAAAACACTACCCTGATCAGTAGATCAACAGATTTTTGTTCTTTAAAATATTTAACAAACCTGTTAATTAACTGCTCAGTTCTATTCAATGTTTCTGAGCTACAAAATAACCATATAGATATAGAGGCCTATATGCAAGGTACAGCCATGATGAAACTAGAGCTATCTTCACTGAGTTTTTAACCAAAAACACCACCAGTGTGAAATCCACAAAAATAAAGCTTCATAAGTAAAATAAGAACCAAATAAATCATTTAAATCTATTTGTATTTATTTGCAGTTGTCTTAAAAAGCATGCTTCATATATACACTAGCTACATACAAAAACTGGAAATGTTGCCTTATTTAATGTTTTGCCAAGCTGCTGAGCTTTTACCCATATGTTCATAATTTTATAACAGAACAAAAATAAACATAACAGCATTACTATCAAGCATAGTAGTTATACATTTGGAATGTTATTAGTATACTTTGAAATGCTTATGAAAAAATATAAAAATGTATTCTGCAAACTTCAGAAACTACAATGCACATCTACCTTTTACTTAATCTTATTGGCCATTTTATCAGGTAAACCAAAACTATACAGTCTGTGCACTTGTTTGTATATAATTACTGACTGTATTGTATCTGCTGCTATGTACAATGCATTGTGTGTGTGCTTTTGCCGGTATGAGTGTATCAGGTACAGCATCACTGTTAAGGTACATATGGTAATTACTGAGTGTACCTGATAAACGGGCCAGTGAATGTGAATAAGCCTAAATATTAGTATAATATAAACCTAATAAACTAGCTACCCAGTGCATAAGAAAATGTTGATGACTGTTAGTAAAAGAAAATGGGACACCAAATGACTTACCTTCCAGTAAATACACCAATTAGTACAAAAGCAGGAAATGGCTTTGATAGATAGATCTCAACTACCAAATGTAGACCTGCCAACCTTTATGAATTTTATGCAGAGGTTCTGCATTTTAATACTCAAAAATATGGACACCAGACCATCACACCCATATGTGGCTCTTCTCCAAACTGTTGCCACAAAGTTGGAAGCACACAATTGTTTAGAATGTCTTTGTATGCTGTAGTGTTACACTTTCCCTTCACTGGAAGAGAAGGCCCAAATCTGTTCCAGCATGATAATGCCCTGTGCACAAAGCGAACTCCATGAAGACATGGCATGCCAAAGTTGGAATGGAAGAACTCCTGCACAAAGCGCTGACCTCAACCCCACTGAACAATTCTGGGATGAACTGGAACACAGACTGCATCCCAGGCCTCCTCACCTGACATCAGTGCCTGACCTCACTAATGCTCTTGTGGCTGAATGAACACAAATCCCCACAGCCATGCTCCAAAATCTAGTGGAAAGCCTTCCCAGAAGAGTGGAGGTTATTATGACAGTAAAGGAGGACTAAATCTGGAATGGGATGTTCAACAAGCACATATGGCTGTGATGGTCAGGTGTCCACAAACTTTTGGACAACAACAACAAAAAAGATTAAATAAGCTTACAATGATGTATAAAATCTAACACTTTACAAAAATGTTAAAGGCAATGATAATTCCACAGTGTTTAAAGGCACTGCTTTTTACCTTTATTTTCCTGTGCTGAGACGAATTAACTGATTAACAGTGAAAATGTTGGCCACATGGAAATATTTCAGTGTCTGTGAGGGACATTAGACAAGTGGTTTGTATAAGGAATAGGCCTATATCAAAAAGGTACTGTTTTTCTTTTACTGTTGTAGGTTTTTTTTTTAAATTTATTATTATTATTATTCCTCTTTGGGGTGGAAGGTCTGATAATATTTCAGTTAAATCCCAATTGACTTATGTGTATTTCTCTAAAATTGTCGTGTTCTGATGTCCAAATATGAGTCTGTTGCCTTTTTAAATTCACATCACCAGTCAAATTCAACTGATGTGACCCACTTTGTGTATCTGTCCCTCTTTGCATCTGTCTTCATAACAGTGTGTTTTCTAAAAAAAATCTTAACTATGAAACTACAAGCGAGACATAAATTAACCATCAGGGGTTAAAAAAAAAAGTTCTCTAGATGCCTATCCTGTCCTCATACAAAGAGAGTAGCAGTAGGATGCCCCAGCCACAAAGCAAACCCAGGTTCTGCAGCAGAAATGTCATCCATGGCCTTTTGCTGTCCACGTGGATCATGGTGGGAAGCTGCAGATGAGAGGAAACAGATGCAGCAGTGCTTTAGTGAGTGACTCTTTTACTTAGTAACCATCTTTCATACAGTTATACATTAATAGCGTGACTGGTATTATACTGACAGGATGATGGATTATTGTAAGATTGTACTTACTCTGCTTGCTTATGTAAGGTGGTCTATATTTAGAACCATGAATATGGTGCATTATGTTTGAGGCTCAACATATCATACATCATATCATATATGTGGGTCAAAGAAAAAAAGGGTTTTTAAAATAGAAAAGAAAATCCCATAGAATTAAAAAAAAAAAAATGCCACAGAATTAATTTAAAAATGAGTGCTGTTATTGTAACTTTTTATTTTTCTAACATTTGGTGTTGCAATTCAGATTTTTATTTTTAATATAACAGTATCTCTGCTAATCATGTCTTTTCCCTCTCTGTAATGAGAAGAGTTGAATGGTATCATTAAACATTGTGTGTGTGTCTATATATATATATATATATATATATATATATATATATATATATATATATATATATATATATATATATATATATATATATATATATATATATATAGTATCTCACAAAAGTGAGTACACCCCTCACACTTTTGTAAATATTTTATTAAATCTTTTCATGGGACAACGAAATGACACTTTGCTACAATGTAAAGTAGTGAGTGTACAGCTTGTATAACAGTGTAAATTTGCTGTCCCCTCAAAATAACTCAACACACAGCCATTAATGTCTAAACCGCTGGCAACAAAAGTGAGTATACCCCTAAGTGAAAATGTCCAAATTGGGCCCAAAGTGTCAATATTTTGTGTGGCCACCATTATTTTCCAGCACTGGTTGCCACTGGAGTCCTCTTCCACTCCTCCATGACGACATCACAGAGCTGGTGCATGTTAGAGACCTTGCGCTCCTCAACCTTCCGTTTGAGGATGCCCCACAGATGCTCAATAGGGTTTAGGTCTGGAGACATGCTTGGCCAGTCCATCACCTTTACCCTCAGCTTCTTTAGCAAGGCAGTGGTCGTCTTTGAGGTGTGTTTGGGGTCGTTATCATGTTGGAATACTGCCCTGCAGCCCAGTTTCCGAAGGGAGGGGATCATGCTCTGTTTCAGTATGTCACAGTACATGTCACCCTACACTCCCCAGTGCCGGCAGCACTCATGCAGCCCCAGACCATGACACTCCCACCACCATGCTTGACTGTAGGCAAGACACACTTGTCTTTGTACTCCTCACCTGGTTGCCGCCACACACGCTTGACACCATTTGAACCAAATAAGTTTATCTTGGTCTCATCAGACCACAGGACATGGTTCCAGTAATCCATGTCCTTAGTCTGCTTGTCTTCAGCAAACTGTTTGCGGGCTTTCTTGTGCATCATCTTTAGAAGAGGCTTCCTTCTGGGACAACAGCCATGCAGACCAATTTGATGCAGTGTGCGGCGTATGGTCTGAGCACTGACAGGCTGACCCCCCACCCCTTCAACCTCTGCAGCAATGCTGGTAGCACTCATACGTCTATTCTGCAAAGCCAACCTCTGGATATGATGCTGAGCACGTGCACTCAACTTCTTTGGTCGACCATGGCGAGGCCTGCTCTGAGTGGAACCTGTCCTGTTAAACCGCTGTATGGTCTTGGCCACCGTGCTGCAGCTCAGTTTCAGGGTGTTGGCAATCTTCTTATAGCCTAGGCCATCTTTATGTAGAGTACCAATTCTTTTTTTCAGATCCTCAGAGAGTTCTTTGCCGTGAGGTGCCATGTTGAACTTCCAGTGACCAGTATGAGAGAGTGTGAGAGCGATAACACCAAACTTAACACACCTGCTCCCCATTCACACCTGAGACCTTGTAACACTAATGAGTCACATGACACCGGGGAGGGAAAATAGCTAATTGGGCCCAATTTGGACATTTTCACTTAGGGGTGTACTCACTTTTGTTGCCAGCGGTTTAGACATTAATGGCTGTGTGTTGAGTTGTTTTGAGGGGACAGCAAATTTACACTGTTATACAAGCTGTACACTCACTACTTTACATTGTAGCAAAGTGTCATTTCGTCAGTGTTGTCCCATGAAAAGATATAATAAAATATTTACAAAAATGTGAGGGGTGTACTCTTGTGAGATACTGTATACACACACACACACACACACACACACACACACACACACACACACACACACACACACACACACAATGTTTAATGATACCATTCAACTCTTCTCATTACAGAGGGGGAAAAGACATTACTAAAATCAAGTTAAATACAATTTTAAAAACTAGTCTGAAAGTTAGTGCAAAAGGAGGAATTCAAAAGAATACATTCAGTGAAATAAAACTTAGAACCAGTCACAATGGCATCAAATATACTGTACAGACAAACACCACATATACAGCTGAAAACTGTATAAAACTTTATCCCTTCTGCTTTCTGAGTGCACCATTATTTTTCACAAGAAAAAAATTCATGTTTACTTAATGGTAAAAACATATTACAATGTACAGCTGAAATATTAATCAAGCACAACGTTTGCAGCCCCACTGAGATGTTTGATGTATATCATCCTAAATAAAGTGTCTAATTTAAAGTGTCTAAAAGTTTAAAGTCAACATTTGTTTAATTGACATTCAGACAGGTGCAATCAATTCAAGTTAAATTTCATCTGTAGATACATCATACCACATACATACCATATCTGTGAGTCCTACGTAGAGGAAGAGGCCTGCTGTGACTGCTGCTATCCACTCTTTGGCTGCAGAGTCGGTGGAGATTGAGAGAGCAATGTAGAGGCCGATAAAGGAGGTCAGAGCGCTGCCCACGTTTAGCAGCAGAGCTTTCTTCACCGACACGCCGCAGTGCAGCAGCACAGCAAAATCACCTGCACACAGCAGCAAGTACAGTTAGATATTAAGACAACTGACTGCAACATTCAAATTCATTTAAAAAAAATTCTTATTAATAGCAGTAAATTTACTTTATATGATTTATATGATATATGGTCAAAAAATGTTGATTAGTTTTCTATAATAGCAGCTCTGACAATAATTCCAGCTACAAGGTTTATATTAAAGCATTTGTTATAATACGTTATCCTTTCTATAGTAAAAACTTACACAGTGACTTTCACAGCGTTACACAGATTTTAAAAACATTTAATTGTTGATATGGTGAAGTGTTCTGTCAAGAGACATTCATTTAGCATTTAGATAAGGAGTCTCCAGTGTCAGTACTTTGTAACAGTAAGAGGTTAAGCTGTAACTTTAGGTTTTCCACCACAGGAAAGTCTTCAGGACAGTGTACTTTCTGGTTTCTTGGTAACAAGATGCATTTTTTTCGTCTTAGTGACTTCAAGAGAGAAAAAAGAGACGCTGGTGAAGGAATGACTGATTACAGCTGTGGTAAAAGGAATTTAAAAAGAAAAAAAACCTTGGGGTGTGCTGCTATTGTAAAATAATCCACTTTGGGTAACTCTGCTTCATCACACCACCCTGTTGATTATTTTTTTTTAACAGCATGCCACTAAAGCGTTTTTTTAATTCTTCACTTAATGGAATGTGAACTCGTGAAAATTTCACAAATTTTCAAACACGAAAGTGATGTAGATGGGTTTTGATCAGTATTATAAATAAAGTCATAAGAAAAGGTGGACTAACCCCACCAGTGTCAGTTAAGTATACTTTTTAATCAAGCTATATTTTGACACAACCACATACATTCACTTAAATCATAATGTTCTGTACTTTTTCTCCACCTGTTTATTCCTCATGGCAGCTCATCTTCTAGGGTTTGGCTAAATATGAAAAGCAGTAGGACGCGCACTAGCATCGTTTTAAATGAGCGACATCCTGTGATACGCATCCTGTGTGCTCTGCGCTTGAAAACCAATTTGGAAAAAGAAATGAGGAAAAGATTGAATCACTGTGTATCAGGCACAGCTTGGTATATTTAGATTTGTGTGGAAAAGAGTAACTGACCTTCTAATTAAACCCTCAGTCATACCGTGTAGTGGTCACCAGCAGTGCACATTACACAGTCAATAATGTTTGTTTATCCAGCGCACGTGTTAGTTACTGTATTTGCACTGATGACATTAACATGGTGCTATAATGAAGCACTGGGATTTAGGAGATGGAGGAGCCCTACTTCACAGGTGCCAGTTTTTATATTGTTTTATATTTGTTATATGTTACAGAGAAACTGGAAAACGAAAAGACCTCCGTCCTGACAACTAAAAGTTACAGCTTTACCTCTGACTGTTACTAAGTAGCAGTGACACTGGAGACTCCTTCCATACGTTAATAAACATCTAACAGAAAATTCGCTATTTTTTGTTAAAAACATTTTTAAATCCAGGATACGGTAAAGTGTCTAAACTAGCAAACACATTTTATGATCAAACATATTTACACAGCAGACTGAAGGAACATATTTTACAACAAATAAAAGAAATAATTTCTCTATAAAGCAGTGACACTATTGCATCATCATTATTATCACCATTACACCATGCTATGATTTATATTTCCATCCCATTACAGTTCTGAAGCTCAGTTCTACTTGCTGTCCAACATAAGCCAAATATGAGACTCACTGCTTTAACCCCTGGCTATAATTATTTTGTGTTTTGGTGAGTAAATGTACAACAGAACTAAAAAGGCTCATCTAACCCAGCTCATGTGGCAGTTCATGGCAGAGCACAGCCAAAGACGTAGCCAATCCTGAGCGCCAGGAGAGTGAAAAGGCGGCGCCGATGGCCAGGCCGTCTGCAAAGTTATGAATGCTGTCGCCGATTGTAATCATATATGGAAGCAGGCGCTGCTCTGGATGGGAGGAGAGAGAAAAAGTGAGGCACATTCTATGATCTATGTAGCCCTACCCATTTCTACTGTATAACAATTGACATGTAATTATCTGTGTGATCATCTGCCAGCAAAGCTTGACTCAGAATGATGCAGCAGTGGAGCGTTACCTCTTGTGCGAGGGGCTGCTTCTGCTTCTGGGAAGGACTTTTTTTCCCCATCTACCTGCAAGCAAAGAAAAGCCACATTTCTTACTGAGACAAGACTGTTATTCACTCAGCAGGATCACTGCCAGAGGAAAAGGTCTTGAACCCAAGGAGCGTAATTACTGAAGAAAAGGACACTCTGTGAGTGAGTCACAGCACAATGAGCTAAAACATTCAGTCTTACTGACTCCTTTGATACAACAATGGATTGTTTTTTTTTGTATACCACAGTGCTGCTCAAATCAGAATTTTATTTTCTCTAACAGCGCTTACAGTAGTTCCAGCTGTAACATGAATGACAGGTTTATATTAATGTGTTTGTTCTAATTTTTTAAATTTATTTCTATAATAATAACTCATAATATGGACTTGTATGGCAGATGCTCCACATAATCTAAGGCTAATAATAAACAGATGTTAAAACACCTAACAAAAAAAAAAAAAAAATCTAATAATTTACAGTATATGGTGAAGCTTTCTGTAACAAGACATACATGTAACTTTTATGGAAGGACTCTCCAGTGACAGCACTTTGCAGGGGTCACTTAGCACTTACCTCCAACAATGAAAAGAGAGAAAATTACATTTACAAACTACTATGTAGTTAATTAGCATATTTAGATTTAATTAGCATAGTTTTACATTTTTTAAATACATAATTTGAAAATGCACTTAAAATTTAGTGAGTAACAGTATAGAAATACAGAAATATCTGTATAGCTCGTCATTTTTTGGCTGTTTGCCAGAATTCAGCCACAGCGACATCCCAAGGGTTTCCCCAAACTGTGCACCCCCCCCCCCTTCCCCCCACTCCCTCTCTCTCTCACACACACACATTCTACTTTCACTGTACAAGCCTGTTTGTGAAGCTGCAGGCGGTGGCACATGTGCTATTCCACTACACTGGGTCCATCTATTTTATAGTTTCTCAATTATATTACAGTTTAAAATCTTGTATCTGGAGACAGATCAGTCAGTAAGTCATTAAAAATAACAGCCATGCTGTCAGCTAATAAAATGTTAAATTACTTTTATTTCGGTACAAGTTATTACTATATTATTATCCCACTTTCAAAGGGAGCGCTTTAATTATACGTTTATATTTTATTTTATACTTCTGATTAGTGAACATTTTCAGCACTCCCGCTTGCTTTCTCTTTCTCTTGGGATTCCACAATTTCCAGTTTGTCCTCTTCTCTCATTTCCTCTCGCTCCGGCCCAAACTTTTCCTGTCTCGTATTTCCTCTTAATGAGGCCGTGTAGAGTGAATATCTTACCAGGTCTGCTTGTGATGTGGAGAGTTTGCTCTTTTTCTCTCTCTGGTACATCTGCAGGACTTTGCCATGGTCACAGTGGTGTGGTTCGTCGTCCTCCTGAAGCGGAAACACAGCAACGATTGGAGAAAGGATTGTGATTTTATTATGATAGTGGCAGGCAGCCAGATCATTCTGTTTGAACCAGGATATCAGGTCAAACTCCAAACCTTAGGATTTAACTATATGGATGAATTGCCACTTAATAAACTTCCTGAAAGGAAGGCTTTACATAAGCAATATTCCCACACTGCAAATGTGGCCTAAATCTGATTTATGTGACAGTGTGAACATGCTGAATCAATTTCAATTCCAATTTGGGTGCCTTCCATATGTAGTAGTGAAATCCAATATACTATAAATAACATGTGCCCTCACTCTGTACAGTCAGATCAGATACTCGTTCATTATAATTTCGTGCCACATATACTGAACGTCTTATAGTAATAGGCAGCATGGCAGCTTGAATTTTACCTCCTCACCCTTGTATGATTCATTCAGCCAGCCTCACAACCTCACAATTAGCAACTTACTCCATGGTGATGAGAGTGTTTGTCTTTGTGAGTGATGATTGAGAAGATAGTCTCCATCAGGTAGAAGTAATAGATCCCTCCCAAAAGCACCAGTAGTTTAAAGATGTACGTAGAGTCATGTGCTTGTTCACTCGCTCCATCGCTGTGCACATGTATCCCCAAGAACTACACACACACAGACAAAAAACATCACATGGCTATCAAATCATAACCCTGACGATGCAATTACCTCTAACCAAAACTCTGTATTTTCCCCTGTTACCCTCAAAAGCCCTGAAAAGCAATTTCAGCCTTCCGTTCAATTAGACGCTGCTCCTTTTTCCTGCCATAATCCTGTTATTTCTCACTCATGCTGTTGACATTGTGTGACAGGTTGCCTGTTATGTTCTTATGACAAGCATCAGGACGGATGAATTTGTGGAGGCGTTATTGCCGGGAGAGGCAGCCCCAGGGAAATAAGAGGTAGGAAATCTCATACGGGCCCCGTGAACGATTTTCCCGCAGTGAAATGGACGAGAGTGATCAGGCTGAGCTCTGAGGTGGGAAGCAGTTCAGCAGCAGTCGTGTGGAGCTACGATGCTTTTTTGTCTCACCCACAGGAAAGCATTAACATTAAGAAGAAGCAGGCACTTCAGTGGGCCGGAGCGAGCTGGTGTTTAGAGCTTGAGCTCTAATCAGGCGATCACTGCAGTCTTATTTAATTGGTCACAGATTTAAACCACACACGCCCAACATGTCATTCACTCTGTCTCCACTGATTTAATATAATCTTAAATCTGCATGCAATCTGATCAATTCTGCATGCACTTAGAGTGTTTCAGGATATTTACAAAAAATAATTGTGTAAATGATACACAATCTGAGATTTATATGAGATTTCTGCATGCACTTACAGTATTGTTCTTAAAACTCAAACTGTCACACATTCATAATGCAAAAAAACATTTCTGCATCATAATTATAATATACCGTTTCATTACTTTGAGACATCATTTTGAAAAACTTTCATTATATAATAAATTATTTTTGTCTGGTAGTTGCAGAAATGGATTTCTGCAAATGTAATACCTGTCCTTCAGTGGTACTAATTTGCACATGCAATTGCTGTTCTCGAAGTAACATGGCTGCAGTAAATCACACTGTTGGTGATAAATTTATATGCACTGACATCATCCTGTATTTTGCATTTTTATGGTGGATGCATATAAATCACATAGTCATGAAGACATAATGGATGTGTTATTTTGCTCATTTGAATAACAAAAGATGCTCTGAGTGAATAAGCTTGTTGTCAAGTGTGCACATGGCAAAAAAATATATCACAATACTTTGTGCCAGCAAAACAGCAGCGCATTTAAACATTTAAAAATGTATAAAGAATTATGATTCAAATGATATTTTACAAGGAAAAGAGGGAAAAATAAATAAAACATACTAAATAGATTTTAACATCTACTCAGCTACTCTAAAGCTTACTGTGACTTTATTTATCGTGATAATGTGAACAGCCTTACATGAGTCTCATTCATTTCATCTTTAACAATTTAAACTACAACCTGAAGTGTAATACTAGCCAGCTAGCTATATTTAACACCGTACATGATGTACTTTATCAGGTATGTAACAGCAGTTTTGAGCCAGAAAATATTCAGAAGATTCAGGGTAGAATATTCTAGAAAAAATGGCAAGTTGTACATAAACATCGGATCATTAAATGTTCCAGTGTTATAAATGCTAATCTGCAAAAGTAATGAAATGCATCTACTTTCTCAGTTCTAAGTTCCACATACTGTACAGTTACTGAATGTCAGATAAATGTCACACACCCTAAAACTGTACAAATCAATAGTCTCCTCTGGCGCTCTCACCGTGGGAAGGAGGTGGAGCAATGCGTCACCCGTCAGCGAGCCCACAGCGAGACTGATGCAGAACTGAATACACAGCTGGAACAGGCTGCTGCAGGACGTACACAGCAGCATCACGATCCCAAACATGGCCACCAGACAGATCACCATGTTGGCCAGGGTAGCGTACACATATCCTGCAGAGAGGAAGCATTTCATATTTTAATTCTTTAAATATTTCAGATGAAATTGTAGATAGAAATATAGTAGATGGTTGAAATTATAATCAAGACAATCAATGTGTCCTCCTTACTTGTCAGATGACATACCATGTATGAAATGATTTCTGCTTATCTTAATTCTATTTCCAAACAATCAGCAGATTCATACATATTTTCAAAAGTGAAATTCAAGAATCTTTGCAGTACTTCTAAGTCGAGTAATCACACTTTTTTCCAGTATAACACAGATCAGTGTTTAAACTCGAATGATGTCACATAGATGCTGAATAGAGAAAAAACAACAACAAGAGAGTAAAAAAAAAAAAGTAGCTACATTTCTAACTAGAAGGACTTGAATAACTTTAGGTTCTTAGATTCTTAATGCTAGCTAGTTAGCGAAAGTTATGCTAATTGTCAGTTTGGTTGTAAGCTTTGTAGGCTGTTTAGCTCAAATTATACGCAACTCTCAAAATGTCGTATTCTTCCATTCAGGATTTGAAATTTGCTTAAGAAATACTGCTAACATCATACTCCACTGAGAGAACTTTTTTGGCACTGCAGCCTCTTGGACACAAAACTTGAGGAAAGCCCAAAGACATTATGAAACTATAAAATAATTTTAATTAAACATAATATAATAATGTTATATAACAGAAAAATCAAGCATATTGGAGTAATTTATTCACAAAAATCCACATCACAAAAGAAGACATCTAGAAATCAAGCATTTATTGGATGCAAGACTTTATACAGATGCCACAGTAAGGACACTGCACAACACTGAATGTAACTATATATGGACTAAAATATGACCTGCAATTTTATTATTATTATTATTATTATTATTATTATTATTATTATATTATTTTATTATTTAAAAAAAAAAAAAAAAAAAAAAAAAGGGTTAATTGGGTAATTGCTGTGGTATAAGAGGAATAAAACACACCAGGACTTCAGGATGTTCTAGGAAAATAATCAACAATTCGGGTGGTAACAGTAACACCAGTTAAAGCAGAGTTGCCTAAAGTTTCTGCTCTACTAGAATATAAGAAATGCATTATCAAATATCAGTTTGGATTATCAAGTCCGTACAGGAGTTTTTTTGTGTGATGCAATTTGCTGAGTTTTTTTCTTTTTTGCGGAAAACTACTTGAATTGGTGAAATTGCAATTGCACAAAATTGTTTTACGGTCTTTCACGGTGATGTTTGTTGGTAAACAAAACCTTTAAGCTGTACTCATGTTCGACGCACGTGAATCGAAGAGGGCTTTGGCTGAATGCACGTTGTGATGACGTCACACGATGCGTCTTGGCCCAAATCTGTGGAAAACCGTCGGTGATTCTGAAAAATTGCAAGCTTCTCCGAATATCGTGGAGTTTGCTTGATTTTGCGTTAATTTCTGTGATCGCAAAATCATGAAATCCTGGAGGGACTGATTATCGGTCCAATTTATAGATTAGACTGATATATATTTATTTAACAATTATCTGCTGATTATTGGAATGATTCTGATATTATCATGTCTCCCTTGTTTTGAGTTTAACCAGAATTAACTGTGAAGGCATCACATCAGTAGAGACTTACGCTCTGTGGTGCTGAGAGAGTCGGACACCACCGTCGGGGGTTTGGTCTCAGTACAGGATTTACTGAGGAGCTGCTGGATCAGAGCTGGGCTCAGCCGAGTGAACTGATCTCTGTCCAGTCCCGAGCTGTTCATCTGGTAGATCTTCAACAACTCCTCGGCACGGAAACAGAACTGTACGCAAAAAAATAATAATAATACTACACTCAGAAGAAACTCCAAAAACATTATTTTTTATTAAAAAAAAAAAAAAAAAATTGTATTCCCCAGAAGCACATATGTTCTAAATAAAGTAAATAAATAAATAATTATATTAATAATAATATCCATTGTCATTACTTATTTTGTATTTTATAAAGTGCTACACTGAAAGATTAAACAAAGTAATAACGAAAACACATTCATGAAAACTACAAATCTATGAAAATTAAAAATTTTATTAAACACAATAAAATGAAAGACCCATAAATTACAAAAGTGCCTGGATTTAAAAACACCCAAAGAGCTAATGTTCTCAGTTATACTGTAACACGTGTTTAGAAGTGGCATAAGAAAAAAAAAAGGGTGCAATAAACAAGACTTTATACATGATTATAAATATTCAGGATTAAATATTAAAAAGTAAATAAGCATATAAATCTGATATTAAAGTAAATGAGAAAAACATTAGTACAAAATGGATGACAGTGCCCTACATGATGCAATTCCATAAGACGATAATCACACAGAGCGAGATTAGAACTCTGTAAACACGATGCCACTGAGTGCTGTTTACACACACTGCAAATAACATATTTCCAAAATTAGACACAACATTATGCAGATTTTTAAGTACTCATCATAGACTGGTTGGAAGATCGCATGTGTGTCTTCATTTAACACGCTTAAACTGTGATTACTGAAGACAGATGAAATTGAATCCTCGGATGAATCGCTATCATCTTGCAACACGTGTCTCAATATCCGTCCGCGCTGATCAGCCACTGACACGCCGTGTCAGAACCCGGAGCGTAATATCATGCTCTGCCAGATGACTGGCCCCCTCATCACCACTAAATTACGTTTCCTTTGCCCTCAACAAAATGCACTTCATTTATATTTCTGTCATGTACATAAATTTTCCATGTGACCACACAGAGCCAATGGCACACGCTCTGAAAGCACTTTATCATTGCCCACTTACACTTGATCTGTACGCAGCTGGACGATTGCGCTTATAATAGCTACGTTTAGGGTTTGGATCAGCCAAATCAAAGCAGCTTGATCAGCGTGGCACGTTTTGCCAGGGCTTCAGCTGGCCGTGTAATGACTGACGCTGACGTGCCAAGACTAAGAGGCGACGTCGATGGAGCTGAACGACCCTGGACGTAATTACTCCAGTGGCTCAGTAATTACCGCGTCCCAGCTGTTGTTAGAGGCCCGAGGCTCATCGCGACTCTGCCTGAGGCCCTCTTCATCATGTTGGATGACTCGCATGTCTTCAATTTGGGTCTCGTGGCTGTGGTCATGTTCATGGTCATTAGCCTTATTCTCTCCCAGGTCCAGAGTTTTCATCAACCTGTCGAGGTCTGTATAGAAATATTGTTAAACAAAAGCATGAGCTCATTAAACAGTGTATATTGCAATTAGGGATGCACTGAAATTTCAGTGAAATGTACATTTTTTGGAGGCTAAAATTATTTGATTTTGTTAAATTGGCTGTTGAAAAGTTTCCAAATAACCCAAAGGCTTTTCAGCCTTTTTCACAGGTCTGAAACAACCTCTCAAATTCTGGTCAATGTGCAGACCACATATAATTATTTATGCATAGAATATTTTATATTAAATAATCAATCATATATAATCAATTATATTATTATATTAAATTTTTTTTTTTTTACTTCTTTGTAAAATCTTATTATTAGGACAGACATTACTATGTAGTTCTATAGTTAAGCATTAATAAATATATTATTTTCATTCATGACATTCTGATTTTTAAAAGCATAAAATTCCAAAATAAATCGAATTTTGCAACAGTACAAAAAGCTAATTTTCCCATTTTTAAATCACAACTAGTAAAAGACAGAATGATGTTACTACGATGATGACACTAAAACAACAAAGACCAGATTATGATCTGCGTCATTCATGATAATGACAGGTTGCTTTGCTCTTATTTAGCATGAAGTGGTCATACCTTGAACAGTGATGTGGTCAGGGCCAAAGTGGTTGAATATGTAATCCAGGAAGAAGTCCTCTGCAGGAAGGCTGTGAGAGGTGATGCAGTCTCCTAGTAAGACGTGGTAGAGTATAACACCGAACACAGTATGGAGGTCAGCGTGAGGGTCAGCGTGATGGTGGTCTCCATCAGGCAGAGTCACTTCGCTCTCTTTCAGGATGTCAGACAGAGTGAGGCAGTGCTGCAGACGTGATAAACATTGCCAACAGAATCAGAACATGCTTTGGGCCATACATACAGTATACAGTACAGTATACATCGGGGTGGACAAATCACACATTTATTAAGTGCCACTGCTCTACTAACTCTGATGTTTTTGGTGTTATCGGAGTCTGGCTAGCATCTTTAGTTCCTCTATATATTTAACCATGAGGTGTCATTGTCAATTATAGCGCTGAACTTTTCTGACAAGATTGTCTGTCGTTTGTTTACGCTAATGAATCAGCCTAGTAAACAGTTCTTCGGTCAGTCAGATCACACTGCGGCGGATGTGTGTAGCGCAGCAGGTGGTGAGATTCAGAAGCGTGTGCTATAGCTCCAGCACTGAGCTGCGACACATTACCTTGTAGCACATTATGTTTAAGCCTAGCTACATACCAAATGAAACCTTTTGCAAAATTCAATAGGAGTTGGGTTTATTTTCTTTTTCTGGTTATTGAACCTACTTGTTCTTTTCTAGCTAGCTTCTTTTAGCGCTTTACCAATGTCAAATGCAGAGAAAAAAAGTGTAAACTAGACCTTGAAGTTCCTTCATTTACTAACTGTAAATGTACTAACAATTACACCCGTTAGTACTAGAATGAACCACGAACACTGTACAGGAAATGACCTCACTGCCTCAGGAAGCTCCTCTTACTTAATGTGTACTGCTATATAATCAGGAACTCGAACAGTGCACAGATCATTCTGGATTTCGGTTAGTAATTTGGGTAGGTACCCAAACTAATGGTTTCAGTCTGCTTACATTTTTCTGACCCTGAAATTAGCTCCACCACAACAGCTTTGTCTCTTATGTTTAAATTACAACTAATGAGAGCCATTTTCGCACATTTGTTTCTGAACCTGGTGTGTTTTCTCCCTTGGTTCGGTTTAGACATAACTCCAAAACTCTGGACCAGTTTGCCTTGTGGTGAGAAAGCAATCCAACCCAATGGACCAACAAACCAACCTGTATAGCAATGCTTAATGGGAATTGAAAAAAAAAAAACACATTTGTTTTGCTACTGGTTCGCATCATGAATCACGGTTTAACTTGGACCAAAGATGAGGTAAAATGCCTCATTGAAATTTGGTCTAACAAACATATTTCTGAACAACTTTCAAAAACATATAAACACACTGAGGTTTACAAAGTGTGAACATATAAATTTGATAAATTATAATAACTACAGCTAAAAAGAAAGCCACAATAAGCTTACGGAGCTGCTGTCTATCTATCTGGATTGGTGAACGCTAAGAACCAATGACCAATGAGAGGACAGTTTACTCACATGTGACACATTTTGGTACACTCTGAAATGTTGCCTTGTGAAAGCGAACCAAGCCAAGGAGAAAATACAACGTTGTAACAATTTGAGTCCCTGTTTCGGAACAAAGCACAAATCTATAGGTCTGAAAACGCCCTTCGTTTCAGAGTAAGTGGGTTTAATTTTAAGGGGAAAAAAAACTTTCAGTTTGGGTGAATTGCATCTGTATTATGACCCATAATTTCAATCCAGGTAATAATTACAGTATTTAGATTTGTTATTTTACCCCTTATATTTACCTCATTGTGATGTTCAGGCATATAATGCTCTTCGATATCATGTAACAGCTGCTCCAGGCTGTGCTCACTGTGGTCCAACAGCATGTGGATAAAGCGTCTTGTATCCTGTTCCCAGCGTCCCTCTGTGATGGCCGTGCAGGTGTTTGAGGGGGAGCTGAGCAGCAGAGAGCATCCAGCAGCCAACCTGAAGAAACCCTCCACCTGCACACCACTGGAGCTGGAGTAGTTGCTCACCAGCTGCCCTACACTCTCCTCCAACAGGCACTACACACAAACACAAACACACACACACAAACAGAATGACAAACTAAATTACCCACAAGTTAATTGACAAGCTGTATTGTAATACTGTGGAGGATTTTATTTGTGATTTGTCCTAAGTGTACAATGTGTCACTATAGAGAAACTGTTTTAATTATTTAGGCAGGTGTTAAAAATGCTGTAAAGTAAGAATGTTTTCAAAAATGGACATGTTAATAGTTTATATTTATCAATTAACAAAATGCAAAGTGAGTGAACAGAAGAAAAAGCTACACCAAATCAATATTTGGTGTAACCACCCTTTGCCTTCAAAACAGCATCAATTCTTCTAAGTACACTTGCACAAAGTCAGGGATTTTATAGGCATATAGTCAGACATATGATTAAACAATTATACCAAACAGGTGCTAATGATCATCAACTCAATATGTAGGTTGAAACACAATCACTAACTTAAACAGAAACAGCTGTGTAGGAGGAATATATATATATATATATATATATATATATATATATATATGTGTGTGTGTGTGTGTGTGTATTTTAATGAACACTACCATTGAAAATTTGGACACGCATGCTCATTTAAAAAAAAAAAACAAACAACAACTGTTATCTACTATTTTTCTACTATTTTATACTAATAGTGATAACATTAACACAATGTTATTATGCATTGAGCACGAAAAGCGTTCAAACAAAACTACTTTTTTTTTTTAGTTATTATTCCTGATGAAGCTGTGCACAGTCTGGGCATTTTCTAATCCAGCTTCTTGGTGTCTTGAGAGGCTTTTCTTAAACATCCCAAATACTACAAGCTTCTCCATGATTCTCATAAATCTACATCTCTGAGTACTTGTTAAGTGTAAAAAAGTGTTTACATTTTTTTTTTTAAATTATTAAAATGTACAGTTGAATTCAGAAATAACAAATTAACAATGAACAAATAACAAATAGCAAATTTTGACCATAAACCTCTGGTGTGTAGCTGAGTATCCAGGGAAGTTTTTTAACATAGAACACTAGTTCATAAGGTATAACTTTGTACATTATATTAGTTTTTATATTAAAGGTACATTTAGGGTAGTCTATATTTACAAATAAAAGTTCTACAAATGGTTTAAAAATGTGTAAAACACAATGTAGGAACTTTGAAAGCATTAGAAGTAAAAAGACAAGCAGGTCTTGAACAATCCAAGCGGGGACAGCTCTAAAGGATTTGGGGGTCAGAAACGAACAATGAATGATTTCTTAATCCTCTCTGCCAATCCCTGATCTTTCTAATGTTAAATAATTAACATCAGATGAAGAAATGTTAGCTGATGAGGTTTTGCTCTAAGAGTTTGTTATTCGTAATGATTCCTCCAAAATACTATTTTATATATCCTAAGTGACTATTCCTGAAAGAAAAAGTTAGTAATGGGACACTTGTAACAGAAACAAACTCCAATAAAGAAACAAGAAAAAAAAAGGTCACACAACAGTCACACTATAATATATAATTTTAAGGAAAAAAAAGTTTTAAAGAAAAAAAAAAAAAAAAAAAAGGAAGGATTTGACAAATAAAAGAAAACTAATTTGTGATAATGAAATTGTCTGTAATAAACAACATTTATAGTAATAATTGTAATATTACATAATTGTAATAATGTGTATACATGCTTTGTGAGGATCGCTTTAATAAGATCTGCTCCTCCAGAATATAGCCATTCCCGCTGCCAGAAAATTACCGTCATTTAAAAAAAAAATTTTTACAGTGTACTTTTATCTTTTCTACAAGCTCATATACCTGAAACAAAGAAACAAAGTTATGGAAGTCTTGTTCCTGAAACAAACTCCAGTGAAGAAACAAAAATCAAACTACAAAGCATATACTGGTGTAAAGAAAAATCTGACACATTTAAATATGAACATTATATTGAAAGGTTGTACATGGTCTATAATAATAAATCTACTCATTTGTTTCATAACAACAAACTTTATAATCTTTCTTTTTTTTTTTTGTTAATAAACACATTCTCTTTTTTCTCTAAAATACACTTTAATTTTCACTACTACTCCTGAAACGTTTTGAAACAGGGTTATTGGACCCTTGCACCTGAGACAAACTCCAGTGAAGAAACATTCAATAGAATAACAAATTAAACTGTTTTAGTGTGAAGAGAAAACATTTTTATAAATGTAAGGATTTGACAAATGAAAGATATTTTTTGTTTGAAATTAAAGTTTTACCGTTTATATGTGTTTGAATTATTTAAGTGACATTTAGCTATTACGCTATCAGTCCTAAAATACCTCAAATCAAACCCAAACTTGGCCATTTTTAAGTCAAGGTTAAAAACTTTAATGTTCTTTTGTGCCTTTGAATGAGCATTTAGAGCTAGCATTGCCTTGTGCTGCACTTTATCTTTTAATTTTATTGTCTATTTTACGTTTTTTTAAACTGCTAACTGCACTTTTTTCATTTCAATTGATTTTCACGCTTATATTTATGTTACTATTAATATATATATAATTTTAGGATGTGTAATATATTTTACTTATGTTTTACTCTATTAGCCTATATTTTGTCTTGTTGTTTAGTCATTGCATGTATGAATTGTGCTATACAAAAAAAAAAAATGCCTCTCCTTTTACTGCTTCTTCATATTTTTTTTTAGCAATAGCAACCCATAAGAAACAGCTTCTTAAGTTACACGGTTTTAATTTAAACATTAGGTTTAAACGTGTAAAGTGCTGAATGAACTCTTATCCTGTTTCAGTGTCTTATAGGCTAAAGTACACTGCTAAATAATTGTATAAAATTTTCAAACGCGTTAAGAGTTACTTCAGGGTTGTTGTTTTTTTTAACAGAGTGAAATGTACCTGTGTGTGTGTTTGAATTAAACACAGTGTGTTTAGTGTGCTGTGTAAAACTCCTGCATGGCCGAGGGAAAGTGTAGCACACGGTACCACACCGGGTGTGTTTTGGACCTCGACCCCTTAAAAGTGCGCTGAAGCATGAAGCTAAAAAAGAGCCGTACCTTTCCACACGACACACCGGCACACTGCACACGTTTCTCCAGAAGTTTGAAAAAGGAGTGAAGCGCGGTTTCACTCAGGTACTCTTCCCCCGGAGACAGCAAGCGAACCACCTTGATGTACACGTCCTCCGGAGCGGCTCGAGAAACACCGAGCAAAGCGAGACAAAACAACAACATAACCCTCACGCTTACCATGACTGCTCACTGTGGTGGTTTTTATTATTATTATTATTATTTTTTTTTTTAGCTTTCTCCAAACTCACAGAGGCAGGATTTTAGAGGAGGGCCAGGTGGCTGGAGGTGACCGCGACACTGTCCGCTGTTTGAGTTTGGACTCGTGCATTTACAGGTGAAGGCTCCTCAGGTACAGGCTTCTCGTGCCTGTTCAACTCACACCTGATTGGTCCCCTGATGCCTCGCGCTCCACTACGTCTTATAAAAGAGGGAACACGTTTGCCTGGTCCAATTTACCTCACAAACCCACATGATCTCCACTCTGTCTCACAGAGTCAATAGTACTGGATCTAAAATAAAATTCTGAGTAAAAATGTATAGCACCAACTATTAAACATGACCCCCCCCCCCCCCCCCCCCCCTTCACCACACACACACACACACACACACACACACACATACACACACACACACACACACACACACACACACACACACACACACTATACCATTATAGGAATACTTCAGCTTTTTTTCAGCATAATATGTATTTTCTGCATCTGTAGTCCCTGCGGGGAGAAAAAAAACAATAGAAAACCTCATAGAATTTGTAATGGTTTTAATGGTCATAGTGTAAATTGTATTGGTTTTAATGGAAACTGTAATGGTCCCTGTGGGTCCCTACTGGTAATTTGTTGCCTTCTATTGGTGGCATGTTATGTCTAATAGATACCATTAAGGACTAATAATGGTAATGGTTTTAATGGTTAGCTGATGATTTGTAATGGTATTTGTAGTGGAAACCATTAGAATTTCTGTTTCTATTGTTTTTTTTGTTTTGTTTTTTGTTTTTCAGCAGGGGTATATGGGTGATTTCAATAGACATGCTTCCCAGTCTAGAGAAACAACCAGGGAAAAAATGCTGGTCCAAAATGAACATACACTGGAAGTCTAAGGGCAGGTGTTGGGGCACTTGGAGTCGATATCCATTTAAAATACATGACTTACATGACTATATTCAAGGTCTATCAGCATACAGATATTTTTTTGAAAATGTTGTGTTTTATCTCCCTCATTTAAAAAAAAAGTCCATCCACATGAACAGTGTGAACATATATCTGAAAAATATATCTAAATATATAAAATGCACACAAAAACACAAAATGCACATGAACACACAAAATAAACACGAAAGCACAACATGGACACACAAATGTTTTGAAAATGCTCCCATGAGCACGCCAGCACAGCGATAGTATGTCATAAACTGCTATGTCAGACCCCTCGAGAGTAAAATTAAGAGCATGCATATTGAACAGTAGAGAAGGAAAAAGTAGGAAAATAAGGAAAAATAAGCAAAAATGACAGGCACAAGGATTCATACTGTATGCGTGTACTGACAACGAGGTGGAACTACTGCTTAAAGCCACACTTGAATACAAAGTGTTCTTTGTATTAATCAAAATCTCAGTTCACATTTTGTGGTTTGTAGCATTAGAGCGGTGGATTTTGGAGCTGTACAGTGCGTATCATATTCTGGCTCCTCTGCACGATGGAGTCTTACTAAAACAAAGTGAAATTAACTTGCAAACTCGTTAGGAAAAAAGAAATGACAGACTACCTAGTAACAACCTGATTATCAGACATGATGAATAGAACCCTATAGCACATTTGTAACACATGCGAAACACACGCAATATGCATGAGCAGGTTGACGCTATGAGATGAGCGTTTCTAAAAAAAAGTATGTTTTTCTCATCCATAAGAAAAGTTTTACGTAAGTTAAACCTTGGAGGGGTGTTCGAAACATTTTTTTTTTTTACTATGCACTCTGTATGCAGTATCATGAAGGCTAAAGCATGATTAACACAAACTGTGCATGAAATAAATTGCTAGAATTTCTAACTGTACATCTACAAGGGTTGGTAATATGATATGAGAGTCTAATAAAGTGACTGATATGTGCAGACACTCTTTAAACACCCCAAAACTGGAGTTTTATCCACATTCGGACACTGGATCATTAAAGTACAAAGTCATTTTGATTGCTTATACTATTCTGAAGGTTTTGTCCTGTCCATGGTTGAAGAAGAAAGTTACTACATTGGTAATAAACAAGAAGTTATTCCCTCTGGAAAAAAAAAGTTTCAGATTTAAAACATAATTTACAAATGTATTTGAGTGTATACATACTCATGCTGTCACAACAACTGCCCCTTGACTTTCAATATGCTACAAGTTTTGGGTTAACAGGCTTTGTGTTATTTCCTTCTTACTGGTAAACATGTTGAAAGTTTTGTCTATAATAATCACACAAAAGCTACAAATGTGGTAGCTAGAGATTAGGTTTAAAAAGTCTGGAGTATTTCTTTAATAGGCCTTGGGACTTTATGAAGAAGTCACAATAGCACTGCATAGCTTTAGAATGTAGCCTAAAAACAGTGATGATTACCTAGAGGGCCTGCAGAAATTTTTCCTTAAATATATTTTTCACTGAATTTCAGAAGAAAGAAATGAGCTAATACGAGCGATGAATCTCTCTCTCTCTCTCTCTCTCTCTCTCTCTCTCTCTCTCTCTCTCTCTCTCCAATGTAAAATAAGCCTGACCCCTGACATTTCTACCAGAATGCGTCCGATCCTCATTTCCCTGATAAACAAAAAATAAATATCTCTGATGTCATATGTATTGTGCTTTGCTGCTGATCAGAGTTCAGCTTCCTCCTTGCAAAACTACACACTTTATATGATTACAGAAACAACAGCAAAATTGGCCTCATATCAGCATAAAAGAGCAATCTCCTCTGCTTCCCCTCCCTTCACCCCACACACAGAAGGCTGAATCAGCTGTTACAGGGCAATAACAGCAGAGTTTTGCTATAAGTGTAACCGTCAGCTGTTTTTGACAAGTCATAACACCTTCATATTATAGGCTGCTACCAGAGACAGGTGATTATGTGACCTAAGGCCTGGTGAGAAGGAAAAGTGTCTCAGCCTTAGTGGATACTGTATCATCTGCTGTTTTTGTTTTCAGAAGCTGCTAAAAGTTCCAGATGCAAATTCATTTCACCCTCATCAGTGAAGATGAAATTTATAATTCTAGCATGAGGTTTGTTTTGAACTGTTTAATGTACCAGATGGGGTTTACATGGTAAGTTAAACCAGGGCTATACCATATTTGGTATATTAAACATTCCTAAACCTTCCTAACTTATATGCCCAATATGGTAAATTAACCCCTCCTAAGTTAAATATACATTACAAACCCAGTTTGGTATACATAATAAGTTAAATTTATTGTAAACAACCCATTTGGTAACCCTGACGTTCCTATTTTAATTGTATATATTTAACTTAGGATGGTTAAGAAGCCAAGAACATGAGTCTGAGGCTACATTGGGTACAGGCTCAATGACACTGGACAGCTGAAGATTGGAAAAATGTTGCCTGGTCTTTTTTCCAATCTTAAACTGTCCAGTTTCGGTGAACCTGTGCCTACCGTAGACTCAGATTCCTGCTCTTGGCTGCCAGGCCTTCTGCTCTTGTAGCCCATCCACCTTAAAGTTTGACATGTTGTGCATTTTCAGATGCTTTTCTGCTCACCATGGTTGTAAAAATGGTTATTTGAGTTACAGTACTGTAGCCTTCCTGTCAGCTTGAACCAGTCTGGTCATTCTCCTCTGGTCTTCCTCATCCCGCAGACCTGCTCCTCACTGGATGGTTTTTGTTTTTCGCACCATTCTGTGTAAACTCTAAAGACTGGTATAAGTGAAAATCCCAGGAGATTAGCAATTTATGAAATATTTATGAAAAACCAGACCATCTGGGACCAACAACCATGCCACTGAGATCACATTTTATTCCCCATTCTGAGGTTTGACGTGAACATTAACCGAAGCTCTTGACCTCTATCTTCATGATTTTCTGCATTGTGCTGTTGCTACAGTACATGATTGGCTGATTGGATAACTGCTATGAATGTGCAGGTGTACAGGTGTTCCTAATAAACACTTGGGTAAACAGTGGGTAAAATAATCTTATCTGGTAAATTTAACCTTTCTACCAAAGTTTGCTATTACTATTGCAAAAAAGTATTTTTGCTTTTCTGTATATTTGTTTAAAATTCTTAATTATGTATACTCAAAAATCTGATTTGTGATCACATTGTGATTTGAGACACAACTCAGTAATCTCTTGGAACAACTTTTCCGGCTTTGCATTAACAGCCGTCACAAATAGGACAACCTTGGTTTTACCATTACGCATTTTCTCTACTTCCTCTTTCCCTCATATTTGTCCACCTTTTCTGCATTGGGAGAGTTAATATCCTCCAGGTATTGATTTTGCTTTACAGTGTCCACACTATGCATTTATTTTAATCCATACCTGCATCCATATCATTGTTAAATGCATTGTAGTAAGTCAAATCAGCTGAACTTTTTAGTTTTACTATTGAATACCTTCCCTCAGAGAAGTGGCAAGATGTCTTTAAGATAAAAACACATGTTTATTCACTATAGTCACAAGAGGAATTGGCTAACAGTGGCTGGGATGTGAACAAGGGATAATTGAACTCTGACTATAAAGTCATGCACCTGCCTTTACTTCCTCATGCGAGGCGTTCACACCTCTGTGTTGTCGGCTCTGCTCTGTCCTGCTGAGGTACTTGAGAGTACTTATTACTCCTTTTTAACGGCTTTCTAAACACTGTCACAGAGGGTTATTGCCCTAAGTTTTAAAGCCTGTGATATTATATAACTCAATTTACATTTAAAGGGACAATACAAGTAGTAGTTGAAGTGTGTATTTGTAATGTGTGCACAAGAGGGAGCCCTCAGCCCTCATAACTCAATGAGGAATCATCATTCAGCTTTATGAACTCCGTCTTTACAAGAGTACACAAAATGACATATTTAAATGAATGTATATTATTTTTTAATTAAGTCTTGCCTGATGTTGCACTGTACCATATTTTGATATGCAAAGTAAACTAATAAAGGATTAATGCAGGCTACTTTAAAATGATTATAATTTGGCCAGGGGCAAAGTTAGTCTGGCCTTGTGCCCTTGGTCAACGGATGTCATGCTGTGAACGCTGCTTACTTTCTTGTAGGCTTTTGTTCATTAAGTGGGCACAGGGCTGTTTTTTTTTTTTTTTTTTTTTTTTTTAAATATGTACACATCTTTTTTTTTAATCATCCCCATTTTATAAAGTGGTAATAAACTCACAGTTTGCATCATGAAAACAAACCAGCTGAGGAATACTGGCCTAAGTGGGTGATATGAATACAGTTTATATGGTTTATAGTGACATTAGACAGGAATATCATAGTAATGGAGTAGCAGAAAGTTTTTTGTTGTTGTTGAGGGGCCAGTGCGAGTTTGGTAATGCTTAGATTGAAGGGGTTGCATATAAATGATAAATACAGCATATTATCATAACTGTATTTGTGTTATTTTTCTTGTCTTTTTGTACATTTATGTAAGTTTGAATTCTCTTTCATTATGGGCACTTCATACTTAGCAACTTGAAATAAAAAAAGTAGTAAATACAGAAGTTTTTGGCAAAATTCACAGCTTATTTGCATATTTGAAACTACTTTTTCTGGAAATACTCAGGCTAATTTGTGATTAGTAAAGTTATTATAACACTAACTGTGCTTTTCAAACTCATCTCAACACCATACACATATGAGGGGATAATACTCCATAAATGGCTGCGCCCGATGCTTGTATTTTTTCTGATACGTTGCATGTCTTTAGAGTTTTGAGGCTAGACTTTTAGGCCCAGCTTTAAGAAAGCATCTATTCCTCAATCAATTTTGCTATTTAATAAATATGTTATTTAGACAGGAGCAACTGTAGATATTCAACATACTTACTCAAAAGTTTCAATAGTTAAAGGGTATTGGGCAATATTGAGACTGTGTAACATGTATAGTGTCCTGTGTGTAAAATAATCCTTGAAGGGATGTGTACTGTATGTGTTTTACTTTCTTTTGTGTGTGTGTGTGTGTGTGTGTGTGTGTGTGTGTGTGTGTGTGTGTGTGTGTGTGTGTGTGTGTGTGTGTTATGTAATAGAGCTACTGTGTTGCAACAGAATTTTTAGAGAAATCTGACAATAAGTGTGTGTATGAGTGCATCCAATCACATTTAGAGAAACTAAACATGAAGAAGGATCAGGTGACACCTATGACATAAGAATACTAAAGAACACTAAATGAAATGCTAAGAAGTTGCTAATTCTCGATTCTGATTGGTCACAAGATGTTGAGTGGTTCTTCTGTAAAGCAAATCATAGGCTTATACTAATTTACTCTTTCTAATACGATATTGTTTCTATAGTAACAACTTACACATGTAATTGCTGAAGTGGTGAAGTTTTCTAGGAGATGGTGCCTAAATTGCATTTATGGAAGGTGTCTCCAGTGTCAGCACTTATATTTAACAGCCTGTAAATTTAAGTTTTCCTACACAGGAGAGGCTTCAGGATGGAGGACTAGCTGTCTTATAAAGAAAAAGAGATAAGGGAACGAGTGTTTGTAGCTACTATAATGTAAGTGAAAACAAGAATTAACTTGTTTCACAGACTTTTCACAGCATTAAACATTACTATAAATGGATAAAAAGTACAAGGTATTGTTCATTAATAAATATAGTTTGGCAAATTGCTGTGGTTTAAGAGGAATAATACACTTGGGAACATGCTGTTCATGGAAAATAATCAACATTGATGTGGCAACAATACGTAACTCTGCTTTGTGTCTCCCTTAAGCTGTTGATTATTTTTCTATAACAGCACACCCTGGAGTGTTTTATTCCTTATTTATGTGATTCTTTTTAATATATATATATTTTGTTTGGTGCTTCTAGGCAGTTAAGAAACACCACTGCACTTGAACATAGATATTCATAGATGCTATATTATGACATATAACTTTCCACCGTGACCAGCCGGATGTGACAGGACGAGAGTGCATTAACACCAGCTCATAACATTTCCGTATTGACAGTGCACTATCTCACCTGGTCAATAACATAAACAGTGCAGCCCTCAGAGCTGGAGACACAGCAACAGTAAGATATAAGCGACCATTCATCACATCGCTTTATTATAAGCAAGAAAAAAACCCTCATCCATTACACGCTAAACGTAGTCGGCTCCTTTTTCTTAAAGCATCTCCACCATGGACAAAGTGCTCTGCTGGTAGCCGGTGACGTAACGGAGGAGAAAATGAGCTCGTGTAGCATTGATCTTGTCTTGAGCATTACTTTTGCTGAGGCCAGTGAAAAAAAAAGGGCCTAAAGAGACGACTGAGCGTACAGAATGTCTGACTGTGCTGATTAGTTCCTGTAGATGTCTGTGGTCCTTTCATCCAGTAAGAGGACATGGCTGCTATTGTTATGCTAAAGATTATTGCAGACTTACTGTTTTTTTTTTTTTTTTTTTTTTTGCAGAGATATTCAGAGATGCAGACGGGAATGGAATTTATGAGCAGAAGGCTTTTAGTGTAATATGATATAGTGTTGTTGTTTTTTTATATGCCAATTCACGCACAAACATATTTGTTATTTTAATTTTATGTAATATTACCTTTTTTTTTTCAGTAAATGTAATATTATGTGAAATAAGTAATCTGGTGTTTTCAACAGATGACAAGGACAAAGCATGCTGGTGGATTGCTACCAGTTGGGCTTTTTTTTTTCTTTTCTTCTTCTTTTTTTTTTAGTACAACAGTACAACAGTATTTTGCATTATTAGAAGCATAAATCACTTTGCAGTTTCTGCACCGAAATGTCACTTTTTCATTAAATAAAATTTCTCCGGAACAAGAAAACTCTTATCTAATTTCAAATTCCGAGTCGGAGTTTATTTTTACGCGGTGCTCATTTGATTTTGCTTTGTGTAAATGTAAGATTTATTGTGTGTCGTCCCCCCCCCCCCCCCCCGGGCTCGTGCTTGTGAGGCCGCCGGCAGCCGTGTGTTCATCTCGCTCCTCCAGTTAATGATCCTCCCATTAAGAGACCTTTAGGACCCTGCAGTGGATAGGGACACGTCCCACGTGGTGACAGCAGCCTTTGTGTCTGGGTAGACAAGAGACTGACTGAAGATATTAACGCCATCCTCAGACGAGACCTACCCTCCTCCCTCTTTGAAAACACACACACACACACACACACACACACACACACACACACACACACACACACACACACACACACACAAACACACACAAATTCATACATGATGGGCTCAAAGAGTAGACACACACATATACACACACAGACTTATCACGGATGCATGCAATGCAAATACATCCCTGTGTGCTATTTCAAAAAGTGTCCTCTCTGTCTCACTCTCTCTCCCACACACACACACACACACACACACACACACACAGACACACACACACACACACACACGCAGGCCCGGTTTGACAGCAATCACAAATGAAGCGTTAAATTAAGAAACAGATAGTGCTGTTCCCCAGAGAGAGGGGCGTCCCTACACAAAGGGAGAACCCGGCTGAGACCACACCATCATTAGCCTCAGAGAGACACCCTCCGCCTTGCCACTTCAACACCCATTTAAACGCTAGTCTCTCTCTATCTCTCTCTCTCTCTCTCTCTCTCTCTCTCTCTCTCTCTCTCTCTCTCTTTCTCTCTCTCTCACTTTCTCTCTCCCCGTCTGTCTGCCTGTCTTTCAGAAGGGACTGAAACCCCCAAACTCCTCCCGAAACCTCAACATTGTCTGCAGTGCTCTATGCAATATCGTTGCCAA
This sequence comes from Cranoglanis bouderius, assembly GCA_023630585.1. Classification (NCBI taxonomy): domain Eukaryota; kingdom Metazoa; phylum Chordata; class Actinopteri; order Siluriformes; family Cranoglanididae; genus Cranoglanis; species Cranoglanis bouderius. The sequence continues at coordinate 6,058,559 of CM042551.1, read as the reverse complement.
ATATGGCTTTCAAACAGTTCATCTTGTTCTAATGAATGATAACCACACTGTTGCCCAAAACTTTGCCATCATTCTTCATACACTAATACACTTACTGTAAATCTGTAACAATTCACACGGCTTTCGGATAAAAGCCAACAAACTTCAGTAGCTTCCGAGATGTATTTTGTAATCAAATTCTAGGTTGACTTTTTTTAGTTTTAACTTCTTTCATCCTTCTTTCATGTTGGTCTATTTTCACTTTGGTTAACGGTTTCCTACATTACCCACAATGCCTTTCAACTCCCTGCTGATAGTGGTGCAGGGGGAATCGGCCCTTGTTTCTTCATCTATACTTAAAGAGAGTGGCGCGGTTTAGTGCATTAGTCTGTCCAGCTCTCTTACTTCCTCATATGTACAATCTACTCAAACAGATCAACATTAGAGCTTCCTAAATTTCAGTTCAAGAATTCTTCCTGACTTCTAGGGCAGGAGATGCAGCTTCCTGAATTCTAAAACGAGAAGCGGAGCTTCCTGAATTCTAAAATGAGAGACGGAGCTTCCTGAATTCTAAAATGAGAGGCGGAGCTTCCTGAATTCTAAAATGAGAGGCGGAGCTTCCTGAATTCTAAAATGAGAGGCGGAGCTTCCTGAATTCTAAAATGAGAGGTGGAGCTTCCTGAATTCTAGCATGAGAGGTGGAGCTTCCAGAGGTTCCTGTATTCTACTAAAAGATGTGGAGCTTCCAGTGCAAGTGGCAAAGCAGAGCTTCATAAATTTTACTGAAGAGGTGAAGCTTCCTGAATTCTAGCGCGAGAGGTGGAGCTTCTTGAATTCTAACATGAGAAGCGGAGCTTCCTGAATTGTACAAAAAGAGGTAGGGCTTCCTGAATTCTAGCACAAGAGGTGGAGCTTCATGAATTCTAATCCAAGAGGCAGAGCTTCTTGAATTCTACTAAAAGAGGTGGAGCTTCCTGAATTCTACTAAAAGGGGTGGAGCTTCCTGAATTCTACAAAAAGAGGTGGAGCTTCCTGAATTCTAGTACAAGCAACAAAACACAGCTTCATAAATTCTACTGAAGAGGCAAAGCATCTTGAATTCTAATGCAAGAGGTGGGGCTTCCTGAATTCTATTAAAAGAGGTGGGGCTTCCTGAATTCTACTAAAAGAGGTGGGGCTTCCTGAATTCTAATGCAAGAGGCCGAGCTTCCTGAATTCTAATGCAAGAGGCTGAGCTTCCTGAATTCTACTAAAAGAGGTGGAGCTTTCTGAATTCTGCTAAAAGAGGTGGAGCTTCCTGAATTCTAGTACAAGCAGTAAAGCAGAGCTTCATAAATTCTACTGAAGAGGCGAAGCTTCCTGAATTCTAATGCAAGAGGCGGAGCTTCCTGAATTCTACTAAAAGAGGCGGAGCTTCCTGAATTCTACTAAAACAGGTGGAGCTTCCTGAATTCTACTAAAAGATGTGGAGCTTCATAAATTCTAGCACAGGAGGTGGAGCTTCTTTAATTCCAGTGCAAGCGGTGGAGCTTCATGAATTCTAATGCAAGAGGCAGGACTTCCTGAATTCTACTAAAAGAGGTGGAGCTTCATGAATTCTACTAAAAGAGGTGGAGCTTCATGAATTCTACTAAAACAGGTGGAGCTTCCTGAATTCTACTAAAAGATGTGGAGCTTCATAAATTCTAGCACAGGAGGTGGAGCTTCTTTAATTCCAGTGCAAGCGGTGGAGCTTCATGAATTCTACTAAAAGAGGTGGAGCTTCATGAATTCTAGAGTAAGCAGCAAAGCAGAGTTTCATAAATTCTACTGAAGAGGCGAAGCTTCCTGAATTCTAATGCAAGAGTTGGAACTTTCAGAATTCTACTAAAGAGGTGAAGCTTCCTGAATTCTAGTGCAAGGGGTGGAGCTTCTTGAATTCTAGCATGACAGGCGGAGCTTGCTGAATTGTAGTGCAAGAGGCGGCGCTTCCTTAATTCAACTAAAAGAGGTGGAGCGTCCAGAATATTAGTGCAAGTGGCGAAGCAGAGCTTCAAGAATTTTACTGATGAGGTGGAGCTTTCTGAATTCTAGCACAGGAGGTCGCACTTCCTTAATTCTAATGCAAGAGGTGGAGCTTCTTGAATTGACAGGCAAGTAGAGAGGTCTCCTTATCCTGATTGGTTGGATTCTGGTAATCCAAATTGTTTATTTCTGATTTTTTGCTGCTCAGGGCACCACAGAAACCAGAGCTTCCCAGATTATATTTCATTGAAGCTGAGTAGAACTACAGTACATATTACAAAAAGTGTTCTGATTTACAAATAACTGATTGTACCTATAACCACTGAAATTCAGACATAATAACTAAAGGGACATTAAAAGATGTGTTAAAGTGTGTAAGTCCCAAATTGACTTTATATTGCATAAATGTGTAAATGAGTGTAGTTCCCTATTCCAGATATACAGTTTAATATACAGAGGAATTCTGACAGTCACAGAGAGAGAGAGAGAGAGAGAGAGAGAGAGAGAGAGAGAGAGAGCTGGTGAAGGGAAAGTTCCTGAGGCAGAGCATTAATCTTGCTCTGTTAGCATTAGCATTAGTCTCAGAGTCACCGCAGTACCCACAGTGTCTCCTGCTCCAGTCAGCAGATTCATCATCTCTATAGCTGATTAGGACAACAATACTAGTTGTGCTAAAAAACTTATCATCGCACACTTAGCCTTCATAAATCTTCCCTTAAGTAGACAGCACATCCTGTGGAATCGGGTACTAGCTGGAATGCCTTTCCACACAAGCAGGATATGGCCTGAGAGGCCACCTTATGGTCCAAATATATATCGAAATCACGAGGCTTTATTTTAGTTTCTGCTTTGCTAAGCAACCATGAAATATTACAATTCAAATACAGCAGCGAGCTTCGCAAAGACTGGCAGCTCTTAGACATAAAAGTGGAACAAACGAAATGAATGTGTGGATGTAATGTGACAGACATCGAGTCTCATGTCTCACACACACTCGCAGCCTGGAATTTTATTATTAGGGTTTCAGTAGAAGTTGCCTTTTACGTCAATGCGAGATCCGTCTCGGGGATGAAATGGGAGCGATGAAGAAATTGGATTGGTCAGGATGGACAGTGAGCTGCTCAACTACAGGCACCCTACTTATTCACCTCTGTCAAACACACACACACACACACACACACACACACACACACACACACACACACACACACACACACACACACTTCCTTTTCTCTTCTTAAACAGCTAATAATTCTGGCGGGATTAGGGCCTTCTCTTTATCAGAGAGCTGTCAACGTCAGGAGATTATTTCTGCTCCTCATCATTTCCATGCCTTTAAATCAGGGTTATTATAGTTAAAGTCAGGGTCAGTGATTTTTAAGTCAGAATATTCAAATGAAATATCTGCTCAGAGGAAAATTTCCAGTCCCTGTGCTGCCCCAGGCTGAGAGGAAAAAAAAAAACCCCAAATTATATAGACCATCAGCATCCAGCCAGTCAGAACAAAGGAGGTGTCTCTACTTACCTGTCAATCCAAAAAGTAGCAATATTAAATGATAATGACTGGTTACAGAGGATCAGTCTGATAAGTAGGAACTTGCTGGCATGCTGTTATAGGAAAATAATCAACTACAGGGTGGTGGGATTGGACTCTATGTTATGTCGACTTGCCGTTACCACCCTAAAGTTGATTATTTTCCTATAACAGCACATTTGCACCAAAATAGTTGTGCTATTGGTTGAAGATGCAAATTCCTCTGTCATACAGTACGCTACATTAAAAAAAAGTCATGTAACATATACAGTATGTTTACAAGAAGACTCGTGTGGGATTCACAGTTTTGGAAACAGTTTGGTAGCTTTGATGTTTGTTAATTAATGGCTGGAGTTTTGCTCAAACACTACGTGTTATTACAGAGAACTTTTGGTCAAGTCTTTTGTTAGTATTCGATGAATATAGTGATATTGTAGGCAGTTTTCGCTCATTTTTCTTTTATTCACCTTTTACACTGTTATGTCTAAATGACTTGCTAGCTAGCTAAATCATGGCCCTTACTTATTAGCTAGCTCATGCTAGTATTTGTAAATATCTCACAGTTATTCAGTCCGTACAGGAGTTTTTTTTGTGATTGTTGCAGCCAAAATGCTTGATTTTGCTGCTGAAGTTTTTTGGGGCCTTTTTTTTGGTGGAAAACTACTTGAATTGGCGAAATTGTAATTGCACAAAATGAGACCTTTTAGCTGTACTCATGATCGACGCATGTGAATTGTAGAGAGCTTTGGCTGAATGCGCGTTGTGATGACGTCACATGGCCCAAATCTGTGGAAAATCTGTGGTAATTTTGAAAAATTGCAAGCCCCTTCAAATATTGTGGAATTTGCTCGATTTTGTATTAATTTCTGTGATCGCAGAAATCGCTGAATCTTGGAGGGACTGATTATTACACCGTGTTCTCTAACAGTGTTCTCATGACTTTAATGACTTGAACACAAGATTATTGTGTGTTTGTTTTTGCATGTCCTGTTCACAAGCTGCATTTTAGCTTGAAATATCTTTGGAAGGAGATGAAGGCAGACACTTAGATTTCGTTGACAAGAGGCAGCCAGGAACAGACAAATTTATCCAATTTTGTCTTTTATTAAAGGGTCCAGCTAATATTACAGTCGGGCACATCTCTTGAGTGTTTGTGTGTGTGTGTGTGTGTGTGTGTTTGTGTATGTGAGCGAGCAGAAGGAGTTCCCTGCTCTGTGACTGCATGAGTTCCCTTAAAGGCATGGGACTCTGGACATCTGTACACTCCTGCCAAGCATGATTAACCCAGTATTCCTAATCCTCTCCCCTCTGTCCTGTCACGTTCTCCTGTCCAGTGACCTGCTTTCTCTCTTTCTTTCCTCTTCCTCCTCCTCTCTCTCTCTCTCTCTCTCTCTCTCGCTCTCTCTCTCTTTGCATCCTCACCTGCTTGACTAAAACCAAACGATTTCTGCTACAGCTGTGTAGATGAAAGCCACTGTGAGTCACTTGTGGAAAAATAAAGCATTTGGTGACTACATGATCTGTGTGTATGTTTTATAGCTCCCTCTGAGCGGTCCTGCCCTTATGCATAGTTTGCTCTCAGCCCTTTCCGGAGATAATGTTACTGTTACTAAAATAATGCATGACAGTTAATCTGTTTAGCTGCTCATAAACTGTTTTTCGCAGAAAAGCAGAAAAGTAGGGGCCTTGTCTCTGAGCACTGGCTGGGCTGATTGAAGCTGGAACCCCCTGCTGCGCTTTCACACAAAGCCATCGCTACCTCCAGAAATAAATAAAAAAACACTGGTAATCTCAATAGGCCGCTTCTCAACACACTGCCTAACACTGGAAGGGTGGAGAGGAGGAAAAGTTTTTCTCTCTCTGTCTCCGTCTCTCTCTCTCTCTCTCTCTCTCTCTCTCTCTCCCTCTATCTATCTCTGGTGATGTGTTCCACTTCCTTTTGTTTTTGGAGAGTGTTCAACTGACGAGGCTGTCGTGCGCAAGGAAGCGAGGGAAGATCGGAGAGGACGATTAACTTCATTAACTGCAGCTCCTTCTGACATGTCAGAGGAGAGAAAAAACAGGACAGTTGTTTTTATGGTACAGACAGTATGATTGGAGGAAGAGAAAGACTTCTGTGTCAGCTCCTTATTTCTAATAGAGCTTTTTCTTGTGTAAACTTTTGTGCTCATGTACACCAATCAGCCATAACATTAAAACCACCTGCCTAATACTGTGTAGGTCCCCCTTGTGCCACCAAAACAGCCCTGACCCGTCAAGGCATGGTCTCTACAAGACCTCTGAAGGTGTGCTGTGGTATCTGGCACCAAGACATTAGCATCAGATCCTGTAAGTAGTGAGTCCGTGGATCGGACTTGTTTGTCCAACACATCCCACAGATGTCCAATCCAATTGAGATCTGGGGAATTTGGAGGTCAAGTCAACACCTTGAACTCTGTCATGTTCCTCAAACCATTCCTGAGCAATTTTTGCAGTGTCTCAGGGCGCATTATCCTGCTGAAAGAGGCCACTGCCATTAGGGAATACCATTGCCATGAAGGAT
>CM042551.1:5365000-5447500 GCA_023630585.1 Cranoglanis bouderius | reverse complement strand
CAGATTATTATGTAAAGCTACTGAGAGGAGAGGTACTTTTGGGGTGAATCATGCCACAGAACTGCATGTACTAAGCACAATCCAATGTAATTGAATAATAGGGGAAAGACACATGCTGAGATGCATGTTAGATTTGAATAATATTGTAAATGTGTAATATGTATACATATCGATCATTTTGATTTATTATAATAATATGAGTGATCAGAAAACCTTCTGCAGCCCACAACAGGACAAACTCGACCTGACTGTTTAAAATGCAGTATAAAATAAAGGCAGCCTGAGTAAACACAAAATACAAAGTCATTTTTAAATGGTAATGTTATTTACTGAAGCAAAAGAAATATCCAGTGCCAACTGGGCCTGTGTGAAAATGTATTTGCCCCCATAGTTACTGATTCCCCAATTCTATGAAACTGCATTCCTAAATGGGGTTCAGCTGGACTAGACACAACCAGGCCTGATTACAAACACTGTTCAAATCAAATCAAGACTTAAATAGAACTTTTTCAACAACATGAAGTTGGTTAAAAGGTCTTACCCAGTAACACACTAATTCAACTCCCAAAGTTGAAAGAAATTCCAGAAATGATGAGGAAGAAGATGATGAAACCCACCCGAGTGTGATTGCTGTGTTCTCACCTGACAAAAGAACCACACCAAGGGGGAAAACACTGCAGTATCACTGACTGAAACAATTAAGAATATTTAAGGTGCAAAATCTGTCATTTGTAAAATTGAAGTATGACCGGTAATCCCCTTTATTAGTTTCATACACTGATGATTTCCACTGTGCTGAGCAGTTGCTCATTTGTGCAGCTGCTTTCCTTTTTATCAGTGCCGTTCACTCAAACACTTCACTCACCTCTCTCCCAACAGTCCTGATGGTGCTCATTCAGATGAGAGCACCCCCGACCCCTCTCAGGCCATCTACGCTGAGTTTGATGATGACTTTGAGGAAGAGGAGCTCTCCACTCCCATCGGCCAGTGCACAGCTCTGTACAGCTTTCCAGGTACAAAAAAAAATGGTTAACATCACTATAGGAGAGCAACATAAATAATTCTGAGCATTCACATGTGTTTTTATATACAGCACTGTGCAAAAGTTTTAGGCACCCTAATTTTTTTAATACAAACTTTGTTATAGATTTTTTTATTTTATGACTTCTATATTATCAAGTCAGTGCAAAAAACATTTTCCCAAACATTAGTTTTCTAGCACAAAATTAAATGTTACAAAAAATGTTTGTATGTCATTAAAGAAAGCAGCATATTACGTAAGAGACACTTTTCAGATGAAAAAACACAATGAAGGCTGCTGGGTTTTGCTGCAAAAATTAGAAGCAAGTGCGAAAGTCAAAGTCTCCAGAAGAACTGTGGCTGGTTCTGCAAGATGCTCAAGAAAACTTACCAGCTCATTTCCTTATAAAACTGCACAAATTGTACTGGAGACTACTATTTTTATTTGAATTTTTATTGTTTTGTCACACCAAATATTGACTTTTTCATTTACTACTGTTTACTGCTCTTTACGGTATTTTTTCTATGTAGAAACTTTTAATTTCGTTATTTTGAAGGCATCTTTGCTCTACAGCATTTCTTTGCATGTGCCTAAAACTTCTGCACTGTACTGTATATCCAAGGAATGACTGTAGTTTACTTCAGCGTTTCATTAGAGGTGGTAAAAATTGCAGTGTAATGCACTGTTTCCAGAGAGACTGATGTTTTTGAACAGCAGTGCAAGCAACGTGTTTCTGAAGCTATAAGAGTTCAAAACCAGATGACACCAACTCTATTCATCTCCTGCATTTAGCTTCAGATGGATTTGTGTCCAAAATATTGAGTCAAAAGATGTTAATTTTTGTGTCTGATAGTGGATTTTACCGTTAACTAAGTTGGGCAGTACCTGCCGATGACCAATTAATCAACCGATAGTTTTTAAAATTGATACTAAGTGAAAACATAACACTCAAAGTAAAATATTGCTGAACTTTATTACAAAAATAAACAGTACTGACTGTACAGTGAAAATGTACGGTACTTTTAAAAAATGAAATAAACATTAATATATAATAACTATTAATAAATATTAAAGTAATAAGAGATGGAAATAGAGACATCCAAAATGAATCAAAAAACACTTCAAATAACACAACAAAATTTGTCAGTGATAGTTTTTATTTGTAGAGGCCGCTCTCTTACTGTATAATGACAGCAGACACTTATCAGCAGCTCCCGCAACGGACACAGCCGGGAAAAACTGTGTGGATGTTTGTCGATAACCGATAGTTTCAGCAATCGGTTATCAGTGCCGATTAATCGGCAAAACCGATCAATCGGTCGACCTCTAATGTCTAATAAGGTGTTTACAGGACAGTAAAAGTAAACATTTGATGCAGCTTACATTTTTGTAGAGTAACTTGTAGCTTACTACCTGCATTTTTAAAAGTAGCTTCCTCATTATTAAATTATTTTACTGATTTTAGTGCATATAACGATAGCTTGTGTTTTTGTTCATTCCTCTGTTTAGGCTCTAGCGAGGGCACAATCTCCATGCAGGAGGGCGAGGTGTTGGCCGTGGTGGAGGAGGACAAAGGTGACGGATGGACACGAGTGAGGCGGAACAATGGAGACGAAGGCTACATCCCCACTTCCTACGCCAACATCACACTCAACAAGTGACCCAGACAGCGCCGTCCCTGACACCAGGAGCAACTCCCCACCATCACGGCATATCATTTGGCACAGAACACTGTAGAGAGAGCGAGAAAAGAGAGGGAGAGAGAGAGATAGAAACATGCTATGCATCTGACAGATTCCCGTCAGGTCAGCCAGAAAGAGCATGAGAATGTTATTAGCGTTTTTTTGTTTTCCCCCTACTCCTCCTCCTCCTCCTCCTTCTCCTTCGCCTGCTCCTCCTTGTCTGGACGTCTGAGCTGCGGTGAGCGTGTATATGCTTGAGATGCTGTTCGGGTCTTGCTCAGCCTGTGAGACGTCAGCCGTCTGCCATCATCAAATAAAGACAAACCACAGGGGAGGATGTTTGAGTGTTGTAGCTGAACAGGACGTACGCGTACAACACACAGTTTGCCAAGTGTGTATGTGGAGAGAATGGAAAGAAAGTGAAATGTTGTCTGGTGCTACCAGGAGGAAGAAAATAATTAACCATAACACTTGCTTCTCTCTGTCCTGATCAGAAGCCTGTTATTCCTTGGCCTTCATGCTTAAACTTTCCTTTTAATGGACAGTGCACAGACCAGCGAGCACCAATTCTTTGCAAATGCTTGCCTGTGTGTGCATTTATAATGGAACGAATGTGTGTATGTATGTTGGAAAGAGCGAGCTGTATGAACCAGTTAATATGGTTTAACCTTTCTGTTTTAGAAATATAGAAAAATATATATTTTGTCCTAAAATTGAAACGCTACACACTCTGCAGTACAAAACTTTTAAGACAATCATCATAGACAGGTATATGTAAAATTTAAAGACCTGGCTGCATATTACACAAATACGATAATGTTTGAAAGATCATAATTTATTGTTTGTGTGGTCACATTTGCACGAGATGTAACTGTACACACATACACACACACACACATACACACACGTACACAGTTTATCATCTAAGGTCTAAATAAAAAAGGAAAACTCTAAAAAGATGTGCCACATTTAAGACTTCCATATTTATATGTGTACAACCCCAATTCCAAAAAAGTAGGGAGGCTGTGTAAAATGTAAATAAAAACAGAATGCAATGATTTGCAAATCTCATAAACCCATATTTTATTCACCATAGAACATAGAATGTTTAAACTGAGGAACATGGTAATTTTTAATTTGATGGCAGCAACACATCTCAAAAAAGTTAGGACAGGGCCACGTTTACCACTGTGTAGCAATCCCCTCTTCTGATCCGGCGTTTCTGGATCATGTTCACATATGGCTTCTTCTTTGCATGATAGAGCTTTAAGCAGCGTTTGTTCAGACAATGAGTTCTGGAGGTGTTTCTGAGCCTAGGCATGATTTCCATTACAGAATCCTGCTTGTTTTTAATGCAGTGCTGCTCAAGGGCCCGAAGATCACGGGCATGCAATATTGATTTTCACCTTTGTCCCTTGCCCCTGGAGATTTCTCCAGATTCTCTGAATCTTTTGGTGATATTATGTACCGTAGATGATGAGATATTCAAAGTCTTTGCAATTTTACGTTGAGGAGCATTATTCTGAACTTGTTCCACAATTTGTAGACGCAGTTTTTCGCAGATTGGCGAACCTCTGCCCATCTTTACTTCTAAGAGATTCTCTCTCTAAGATTTTATACCCAATCATGTTACTGACCTGTTGCCAATTAACCTCCAGCTGTTTATTTTTTAGTAACACTTACTTTTCCAGCCTTTTGAGACGTGTTGCGGCCATCAAATTCAAAATTACCTTATTTTTTTCCTTAAAATGGTACATTTCCTGTTTTTAAACATTTGATATGTTTTCTATGTTCTGTTGTGAATAACATATGGGTTTATGAGGTTTGCAAATCATTGCATTCTGTTTTTATTTACATTGGAATTGTATTGGGGTTGTATAAGAAATAAGATATTTTAGATATTGCAGCACCACAAATAGCTTTTTATGCTTAAGGAATAAATATTGTGTAGTCTAAGCTCATTCCTGTATGGAGTAGTTAAAGCTGAGCAAAACGATCCGAATTGTTTTAGCTGCGTCTGCGATGTCCACAGGCCTCACAAATCTCATGCACATTTTCCAAAGTTACGTTGTCATGTCTTCTCGGATGTTTTGTCTCTGTTCCTCTAGGACGGGAAAAGCTTCATCCTGTAGTTTCCTTTGAGTTGTCTGTAACAGGCCTACTGCTGGTCATGTGACTGGTCACATGGTGTGCTGTGGCACCATTCGCTTTGGAAAAGAGTTTTTCCGGGACATCGACAGCCATTTATCAGCCACTGCTTCTTGTGTCTCACACATTCGTTCTGTGTGAAACTTCTTGAGGTAGTCTTTACTTGCTTTAATACTGTTAATTGGAACACTCACTTATGGCACATATGGCAAAAAGGTTTTTTTTTTTTTTTTTTTTAGGTTTTAGGTGATAATATACTGTATATTTTATTTTATTTTATTTTATTTTATTTTTTTTAGATATCTAAGGAATATTGACCGAAAACCTGGAATGTTTACTAATTATTCTTGGGGGGGGGAGATATTGGCATACAATGTTTACCAGGAGAATAAACAATTAAGTGTTCTTAATTAAAACAATAATTATTTATTAACATAATTATTACACTGTACCAATATAAAGAATGAGCTCTGCTGATTTTATGATTGATACTCGATGAGGAAGAAGAGTGGAATGTCAGATCAGCCAGTCCCAGTGGTTCATGTACTCCCTCTGCTGGCGAGGAAGGGAATTGAGGCTTCTGTAGCCTCTTTCATAGAGGGACCAATGACTCGGTGTAATTGCTGGAATTCTTATTAGTTTGTGAAGAGGCAAAATCACTGAGAAATGCAAATGCTCATCACCCAAGTGGTTAAAAAAAACAACAACATGCCAAAACTATTAGAGGCACAGTGTTCCTGAGTCCTGATCCTGGAGCACCACTGATCCTGCACATTTTAACTCGCATGATTCAACTCCTCAGCTAATGAACTAGGTTAAAATATATGTTAGAGGAGGGAATAACCACAATATGCAGAGTGGTGGTACTCCAGAAGAAGGACTGAGAATGAGTGGTGTTAACGGAAACATCCTGAGAGTTTACAAAAAAAAAGAAAAAAAAGAAATGTATCCCACAGATGGCAGTGTTGCTCCACATCACACTTTAAGAATAACACATTAAATGGGCTGAGATCTTCCTGAAGAACCCGACATGCATGCACAATGCAGTAAAACCTAAGGCTGGTTCAGGTAAATTAGGAAATAACCCCACTGAAGGCAAAAGTAATGGAGATAGTATTAGAAACCTGGTTTCCATTCCAAGTAAGCCGAACAGTGTGGACCTCCCTGAATAGACGCGTTCTGCCTGCATGGTGGTGCAGCAGGTAGCATTGCTGCCTCACAGCTGCTGTGTCTATGATTTCATCCTGTCCAGAGGTCCACATCGTGTCCATGTGGGTTTCCTCCAACCTCCCAAAAACATGCCAGTAGGTAAATTGTCCAATCTAAACTGCCCCTAGGTGTTCCAGGGTGTATTCCAGTTTCACACCCAGTGTTTCCAGGATAAAGTGGTTACTGAAGATGAATGAATGAATGTTTAACATTAACCCATTGCAGGAACAAGCCTCTTGGAAAGTTGTGTCTAAACACAAGTGTATCTCCAACCCTTTATAATAAACCTCAACAGTAAATAAAAAGGTTAAAAAGGGAAAGGAATACCCAAAATGAGAAGATCCACTGTTGCTGATTAAGTAAAGCTGTCACTCACATTTATTTGATGACTTTCAAACTATCAGAAAATACTTTTTATGTTACTATTCTAAGTTCTGTCAACAACAACAAAAAAAATTAACTACAGTACACATGATATTTTCGTTAAATAAAGGGGGGGGGGGGGATAGAGGGAATACTCTATAATCTGATGTATGCTGCTGTGAGTCACTGTGACAATCCTGAAATAGTAACTCACAGACAGCATTGTTTCAGGGGTATCGGGTCAGAAATGGTGGAAAATTTGTATGTGTATGTCATCACACCCCAGCTTTAGTCATGGAAGAAATCAGATAGCTTGAAGATGACCCATTGGAGCAAAAATCACACTGGACCATGTTCGCTCTAAATATTTTCATTGGAGGAGGAGCAGCGGAGAGCACAGTTAATGACAGGGTTGCCAGATTGGGCTATTTTAAAATACTTTGCAGCCAGCTATATCTTATTTTTATAGCAAATAATCAGACTGAAATCTGGTAAATTTGAACTAAAAGGCAAACCGTCTGCACTTTGCCTTTTAGCTGGGCTAGTTTAAGTTCACTAGATACTGTTGTCAAGTGTAGTCAAGCCTCTTGACTTCATTTTGTTTGAGGCTATGCATTTTAAATGTTGTCCCGCCCCACCAAAATCTAAACCCAACGACCTAAGCATATACAGTATGCATTTATTTGTAGTTTCCTGTGAGATATAGTTCCCTGAATGTTCAGCATTTCCCCCTGGGGCTGAGTAATTAGTATGCCCTGTCACAGCTTAGCGCAGCACCTTAAAGGTCAGTTCTACCAAAATACTTAGCCTGCATGAAACTGATAGGCTTTTGCTGGCGGTGATGAAGGTTTCAGGGAAACAAGCTACTTTAAGATAAGCTGCTTTTACCCTGCGAGTATTTCTTTCTGCAGTAAATACTCCAAATGGAAGTTCACAACATAAAAAATGGGGGAATGCACAGTCTTGTAATAATGAAAGGCCTCTTTGTAGTTGTGGTTTTACATCCTGAAAATGTAACTTTCACTTGCAACTTTAAATCACACAGTTATGACTTTGTTTCTCGAAATCGGGACTTTATTGCATGCTGTTGCACCTTTATATATAGAATCACAATTTCTGATTTCACATCACATCTGTTCCAGCAGCGATAAAATCGCATAATATACATTTTATGACACTGAAAAGGATTAACAATAGAGTGAGGATTTTTGCATGAACCATTAAAAAGCTTGTACTTGCTCTCACCATCTCCCAGCGGCAAATACTAAATCTTTTTTTTAATTTTTTTTATTTCTGCTTAGACCAATTTCGTTAGAAAAAAAACTTTTCATGTTTAATATCGGGTGGTGAGCAAAGTTCATTTTTATGTATGTTCATTTTCATATAAATTATTTGTGTTATGAGAAATTGCTTAGCTGCTGGAGACAAAGCTGCCGTTATTACAAGTTAGTTTTCCATTTAGAACACTTTTCACTGTCCCGACTCCTTTAATATTAACGTGTATATATTATTTATGGCTAGAAGCCCATTCCAGGCAGTTCTGTCATGTATCGCTCATCATGCGCTGATCTATCATGGTTTCATATAGTGATGTTTTGTTTTTTTGTTTTTTTTGAGTGCAATAAATAGAAACGTTACTGAAGTAGCCAAAGTGCCTGCATTTTGCAAGGCATCTTCTCTAAACACTGCCATCAGTAACCTATTGTACCTTGTGAGCTTTCCTCTGGCGCCTATGAACACATCTACAGAATTCAGTGGAATACCTACAATAAGTCATAAGGCACTCAGAAAGTTTGTCTATACTATATAGCTAAATCAATACTCGTGCAGTAGTTTCTTTACCGTGTACAGTTGAGTACAATTCAGATTTGATTGTGTATCTCTCAGAATTCATAATCACTACCATGCAGGGGTGAAATACTTGAGTAATTGTACTTAAGTATTGCACTTGAGAACTGTTGAAATTGAATACTTGTACTCTTACTCTTTTGTTTAGACCTTCAAAATACTTGTTACAGATCTCAAAGGACTTTACATTAATCGAATTGGCTCAGATTAGCGTCTGTTCATTTCAATTTAACGTTCAATCAAGTTCATAAATACAGAAAAAAAACCCATGTAGAATCAAGACAATTCATCATCTGTGGTGACCTTCTCATGCTATGCAATGTAGTTAGTGCTATAGCTGTCTGTGTGTGTATGTGTCTGAAGATGAATAAACCACCAGACAGCAGTGTGGAACTTGAGAATGAGCGCCCCTGCTGAAGTAAGCAAAAAGTCTCTTTTAACTCCCTAGAAGGCATGAACTTCATCTAATTTGGAAAAGCATGTTACGGTAAGTTTTACTAATTTACTGACATTAATTGGCCACTCACTAAGTTAACCTTTGCTGATGCCTGGTTAGACTAGCATTCATTCCAGTAGCGATAATATACTACATGACCAAAAGTTTGTCACCTGACCATCAATGTGCTTTTTGAACATCCCATTCCAGATTTAGTCCCCCTTTGCTGTTATGATAACCTCCACACTAGACTTTGGAACATGGCTGTGGAGATTTGTCCATTCAGCCTCTGTGCAGGCCACTCGAGTTCTTCCAATCCATCCATGTCCTCAAACTATGTCTTCATGGAGTTCGCTTTGTGCAGGGGGCATTGTCATGCTGGAACAGGTTTGGGCCTCTTAGTTACCCTCTTGAAGGGAAATTGTAAAGCTACAGCATACAAAGACATTCTATACAATTGTGTGCTTCCAACTTTGTAGCAACGGTTTGGGGAAGAATCACATATGGGTGTGATGGTCAGGTGTCCACATACGTTTGGCACAAGATATAGTCCCTGGACTGAAAAATTAAAAGGGATCCTGTCTTTAAGGGTGTTTTCTTACATATGAGGTGTTTAGTCTGTTTGAGAGGAAAAAAACACACCAGGGCTCCATTCAGTGTTCTTTAAGCAGATGAGAACACAGCACATCAACAGAGTGAGGTGGTCTCAATCTGCTTCCAAGTGAACTCTAGTGCGGTTCGATTGCAATCAGAAAGTGATGTGACTCTGAATCGACCCGACTGCAGGAAGTCAACCAAACATGCCACGTGTTTTGGGTTGCAGCTTTTATTTTTGCCAAATCACAGAGCTCTAGCTAATCATTTGCGTTTCATTTACATCTCCATGTTCCTCTGTACTTGGGTGATTTTTCTGATTTCTATACATACTTGGAAAAGGTTTGTTTACCATTTTCTATCATGTTTTATCTCTGAACAATGAATGAATGAATGAATTTGGTTTGTTTCATTATGTGCAGTGTGAAAGCAAACCAAATCAAATAGCATACAAACCACAAGTATCAATTTCACTCTGATTCAGATTCAAGACCAATAGGTATGATTTTGCGCTTAATGTTTTTAAAGAGGCAATTAGTTGTGAGTAAATGAGATAATCTCACATGTTTGCTGACAGGCTATGAGAAAAAAAAAATGTCCATGTCAGTCAAATTCCCTCTGAGAAAGTGGCTGTTCTTGCTCACATTTACTGAAGAATTGTAGCAGACTCGTTAGCGAAGTCAAGGTTGGAAAACTAAAGCCAGGTTTATACTGAACAACCCCAATCCGAAAAAGTTGGGACAGTATGGAAAATGCTAATAAAAACAAAGAGGCGTTATTTGTAAATGTACTTTGATTTGTATTTAAACAAAAAACGTATAAAGACAAAGTATTTGATGTTTTACCTAATCAACTGCATAGTTTTTTGAAGATAAACGTTTATTTTGAAATTGATGCATGCAACATGTCCCAAAAAAGGTTGGGACAGGGGCAATTTAGATGTGAGGCAATCGTCTAATCATAGTATATAAGGAGCCTCCAAAAAAGACTTAATCCTTCAAGAGCATGGATGGGTCGAGGCTCGCCAATCTGCCAACAGATGTGTCAGTGAATAATCCAACACTTTGAGAACAACATTCCCCAAAGACAAATTGGTAGGATTTTGGGCATTTCACCTTCTACAGTGCACAATATAATTAAAAGATTCAAGGAATCCCGTCAAATCTCGGTGCGTAAAGAGCAAAGCCAAAAACCACTTCTGAATGCGCATGATCTCTGATCCCTCAGACGTCACTGTCTTAAAAACCCTCATGAGTCTGTAATGGATATCCTGACATGGGCTCGGGAATACTTTGGTAAACCTTTGTCAGTCAACACCATTCGCCGCTGCGTCCACAGACGCAAGTTAAGGCTTTACTATGCAAAGCAGAAGCCAAACATCAACGCTGTCCAGAAGCACCACTGACTTCTTTGGGCTCGGTCTCATCTGAGATGGACAGTAGCACAGTGGAATAGTGTTTTGTGGTCTGATGAGTCAACATTTCAAATAGTTTTTGGTCAAAACAGCCGTCGTGTTCTCCGGGCCAAAGAGGAAAAGGACCATCCAAGCTGTTATCAGCGTCAGGTCCAAAAGCCAGCGTCTGTCGTGGTATGGGGGTGTGTCAGTACCCATGGCATGGGTAACTTGCATATCTGTGAGGGCACCATTAATGTAGAAAGATATGTACCCTTTTTAGAGCAACATATGCTGCCATCTAGAGCAGGACAACGCCAAACCACATTCTGCCCGGATTACAAGCGCATGGTTGCGTAAGCAGAGAGTGCGGGTGCCAGCATGGCCTGCCTGCAGTCCTGACCTGTCTCCAATTGAGAATGTGTGGTGTATTATGAAGCGCAAAATAAGGCAACGAAGACCAGTACAGTTGCACAGCTGAAGAAATGCATAATGAATGAATGGGGGAAAATTCCGCTTGCTAAACTTAACCAACTGCCGTCTTCAGACGCTTAATAAGTGTTAATAAAAAAAGAGGTGATGTTACACAGCGGTAAACAGTCGACTGTCCCAACTTTTTTGGAGTGTGTTGAGGTCATCAGATTTGAAATGAGTGTATATTTTCAAAAATAAATTAATTTCACAAAGTAAAACATCAAATAATGTGTTAATAATGTGTTTTCAATATAGTACAGGGTGAACTGAATTTTCAAATGACTCTTTTTGGGGTTTTTTTTGCATTTTCCATACTGTCCCAACTTTTTCGGAATTGGGGCTGTACGATTTTTCCATCTGATGTTGCTGTCACAGGCAAAACACGCACATTGTAAAAGAATTCTTTGGTCGTTTAATTGAGATCGGTGTTCTTAGAATGCATAATGTGATGTCCTTACTGCAACTGAATGAGTTCCATTGTGATTAAAGACAGTTAACAACTTTCAGAAAGTCTCAGACTGTGGCCGCTGCTACAATGCTACAGGATAGCACAAATCTAGTAATACAGTACTTGTACAAAACCAGCTAATGAACATCCTTATTTCTGCACAATCCTAGATCATTCTGATTGATGATGTAAGCTGAACGTAGTACTTTTCTTTAATCACAGCTCTTATCTTCGTTGTATAATCTGACATGGAGAACACACATTATCACAGTGTGTTATAGAATTCAGCCAAAATTTTACTGGGATCATCTCGTACAGTGTGACAACTAATAATCTTAAAAGACTGCTACAATTGCACAGTGTAAAAACTGTTCTTAAAATATTTTGAAGGTAAAATGAGTCATTATAGGTTAATATATCTCATCACTCTTCCAGGAAGCCCGAGATCAAATGTATACACTTGAGCTCGGGCAATGTATTTTATGTATGTACTATACAGTATGTGTCCTTCCACTGTATGCATACATAACAAGTTTGCTTAAATTGAACACATAACCTTTATAGCCAGTGTACTTCAATGTAATGTTACATTTTTGTTTGTTCCATATGCTGTAAGTCTTCAGACAAATGTCAAAATGGCTAAATTATTCCTATCGCAATGCTGACACACTGTCTCATGTAGATCACTATTTCAGGATTATAGGTTTCCTGAGGAAAAGGAGCATTCCATTATACGAAAAGAAAATGCAGTGAACACGATATTTATGGGCCTTATAAACACAGATCAGCCATAACATTAAAACCACCTGCTTAATATTGTGTAGGTCCCCCTTGTGCCACCAAAGCAGCTCTGACCCTTCGAGGCATGGACTCCACAAGACCTCTGAAGGAGTGCTGTGGTATCTGGCACCAAGAGGTTAGCAGCAGATCCTTTATGTCCTGTATGTTGCGAGGTTGGGCCTCCATAGATCGGACTTGTTTGTCCAGCACATCCTACAGATGCTTGATCAGATTGAGATCTGGGGAATTTGGAGGCCGAGTCAACACCTTGAACGCTTTGTCATGTTCCTCAAACCATTCCTGAACAATTTTTGCAGTGTGGCAGGGCGTATTATCCTGCTGAAAAAGGCCACTGGCATTAGGGAATACCATTGCCATGAAGGGGTGTACTTGGTGTGTAACAATGTTTAAGTAGGTGGTACGTATCAAAGTAACATCTACATGAATGCCAGGACCCAAGGTTTCCCAGCAGAACATTGCCAAGAGCATCACACTGCCTCGGCCAGCTTGCCATCTTCCCATAGTGCATCCTGGTGCCATCTCTTTCCCAGGTAAGTGCTGCACACGCACCCGGCAATTTGGCCTTGGTCAAAGTCACTCAGCTCCTTATACTTTTCCATTTTTCCTGCTTCCAACACATCAACTGACTGTACACTTGCTGCCTCATATATCCCACCCCTTCACAGGTGCCATTGTAACGAGATAATCAATGTTATTCACGTCACCTGTCAGTGGTTTTAATGTTATGGCTGATCAATATAGATGTTGCAGCACACTGATATTTTCATGTACAGCAGGTATTTTCACTTGGCATCTCAACAATAGTAACTCACACCTCTATATCAGCATATTGATTGACATCCTGCACTGCATACAGTATTTTCATAACAGACATTACAATTTTATTTGCAGATCGATGAATGATGGACAGATGAGAAGATATTTGCCTTCTGTTGGAGGACAGCATGCACAGGTAGGTGGGACACTGCACAAAACAGGAGAAAGAGGGTAACTTTAGGTAACTGAACCTTTTTCAGGCACCAAATTGAAATCTGAACAAAAGACAAGAGTGTAATCATGTAGAAATTACCACTCAACGAGGGGTGATGCACCGACGACAATGAAGAAGGTGGAGTTGGGCTCGATGCAGTATAATGAGTGAAAAGAACATGTTATCCAGGTGAGAAGCAAAAAG
Source organism: Cranoglanis bouderius (assembly GCA_023630585.1). Lineage (NCBI taxonomy): Eukaryota > Metazoa > Chordata > Actinopteri > Siluriformes > Cranoglanididae > Cranoglanis > Cranoglanis bouderius. The sequence goes on along the minus strand of CM042551.1, from coordinate 5,433,909 downwards.
GATGATGAAAAGTGGAAAGTTAACATGAAAAGAGGAATAAACAAACAAAAAAAAAAAAAAGATCCCACAACACAGACATTTCAAATGGAAGAGATGGAGCTCTGTATGAGGTCTGACTGTGAACCAACATGAGCTACTATCTGTCAAAATAAAAAGCATAACCACTGACAGTGTAGGCATAAAAAAGATAAAAGTTTCTCACAGGAAGTTAGAACGTTAGAAGCATTGATTTTAACATGGTATTGATGACATGCCTCACTTTGAAAGCTGTGGCTGTAACATATGTTTCCAGTTCAGCTCAAAACAGTTCTGCTCTTTACACTGGACAAAAGTTGGTAGACACCATTACAAAAAGTCACCAATTTTTCTTTTCCTATTAATTAATTTATTTATTTAGCTGGGATACACAATGGTTTTACTCTGGTATTCTGGTTATCAAATTACCATGATTATCCTGGGGCACATCATGGGAACTATGGTTAGTGTATATTAAATTAGAGTACTACTTTTAAACTATGGTAGTGCCACAGCTTAACTATGGCACCTTATGGCATCCAATTGTGGTTGTTTTACTCATTAGTTTGGATTTTTCTTCCTAATTTGGTCATTTGCCAATTCCCGATCATTAGCTAGCTCTCTCATGTGAAAGCAACGACACAAATAACAACAAAATGGGACTCCTGAGTGGCACAACAGAAAAACATTTGCATTATCATCCCGAGACTGAAGTTCAGAACTTCGAATGCATCCCGAGGGTGCCACAGCCAGCTGTGGCCAGGTGTTCAAAGAACTAAACTGGCCATTCTCTCTAGGTGGGATAGATGGCATTACTCTCACTCCTTTGTCAATCAGTGGGACACTAGCCAATCAGGGGAGTCTGTGAACTCATGTATACTGGAAGGCAGATAGCGTTGCCCTGTGACGCAGCATGCATAGCAGTTTAAACAAAATAAATATTTGGCTGGCTTCACATGTGCCAGAGGAAGCCTGTGCTAGCCTTCACCTTAACTAGATGGTAGGATGGCTCTTGAATGATAGGGAGAGGTAGTTGGTGGGTGGGAACTGGCCAAGACAAAAAAAAAAAAAAAAAATAGTTAACAGCAAAGCTAACTAGGATACTCACACATTTAATGTCCATTTGACAAGCCTTCCTTTCAAATAGTGGCATTTGCATGCACTACAACAAGACAGATCAATACATCATAATCTTCAGCTGTTAACTAACTAACTAAATACTAAGTGCATTAAAAGTACCACCTCATTAGCCTTTACTAACTGTGTTATTATAGTTTGCCACTTGTCAGAGTTCATTGTTTATGAGGGAGATGAGGAATCAGATGCAAAAATGTTCTAATCATGATAGCTTTGTGCTGTCCAATTCGTCCTCTTTCCTCTCTCTTTTCTTTTTGCTCACTTTTATGTTTATATTTGAAAAGCTTTCTGATATTTTTGACAATTAAGCTGGTGGCTGCTGCACTGTTAGAAATGATTAACTTCAAACAAAGCAATTATCCTGCTGGATATAATTCACATTTCCCAGACAAAATCTGGAAAACCTTTTAATTTCCACAACATTAGCTCAGAATAATGCTATATGTCATGAAGGAATAGTCTCAGTTAAGTGTAAAGCTGTAATGCATTAGGTATAATAGAAAAGTAAATCGTAACTATGAAGCAGCTTTATTTGTCTTTCATTGTGTACACCTAAAAGGCAGAACGAATGAGCTAGATGTGTTAAATGGTGTAATTTAGTTGATGAATAGTGCCGGTCTACAGAGTTCAGTGCAAACAATTAGCCCCACAGTGGCATCAGCACCCACACGGGTCATGGGCATGACTATTGTCAGCAGAAATTTGAAAGCACTGTTATAATTTCTTTCAGTTTGCAGAAAAAGAAGTACTTGTCCATCAAACTCTGCTTAAATCTCGAAACCAGGCAGCTTGTACAAGTGAAGACTTTATAAATTATGTCTGAGTATCTGACTGTAATGTCTTGGAAACCTGCCACATGGACCAAGGCAAATTACTGGAAGTGGTACAGTTGGTGAAAAGTGCCATATATTGACAGATTGTACAAGAACTGGATCTTAAAACCGTTATCCAACCCTCACTCTCTTCAGAAATGCCCTTGAGCTAATTGGAACTGTATGAAAACTTACAGCTGACAGGAAAAAAAAAAAATATACATCACTGAAGTTTCCTCACACAATGAAGGATCAGGGAAAGGTAAAATCAAAGCATACCTGCGAGGGTGTGATGGAAAAAAAAAAGTGTCAGTTTTTGAGAGGCTCTGATCTTTTTTTAGGTAAGAATGTCATTATTGACTTCTCAAAAACACATTCTTGGAGTATATCTCCTCATTATATTATCTGTCTCAAGTCATGCATGAAAGAAACCGTGTAATGGGCATAGTTTTGTGTGTTAGTGTGTAGACCTTATGTGTCAAACTCAAGGTCCACAGGCTAAAGACAGCCTGCCGTCTCGTTTCATTCGGCCTGTGAACTTGTAAAAAATTTACTATTGAAAGGGCCCATTACTAGTACATTATTTCTCAACACTACGTAGAAGTCTGGCCATCCGTTTTTGGATGCTCCACAGTTCAGCGCACATGGCCTCAATCTCACAGAGTTGAAGCGCTGCTTAATATGGACGACTATCTGCTGCTTTTGATGCAAGTCAGACCAGCGTCTCAAAAGATTCAGAAATGCACCAGGTGTTGGCCTTTAGTGTCATTCAGTGATTGACACCAAATCCCAAAATGTATCACCCAGCGTAGAGACTTACAAATATATGGAAACAAGAAAGGTTGATGGAGCGTGAAGACAGCATAGATAATCCAGAGTGAGTGCTTGTTAAATGGTTAATGTTAAGTTCTGGTAATGTTAAGTTCTTTCTTAACATTACATATTTTTAATAATTTAATCAACCTTCATCATTTTAATAAATATTCACCTAGGCCTCATAGTGCATACAGATGAATAATTTCTGTTAGCTCTTCTAGGTTAACGGTGTAATCGATAGAAGAGATATGTTAAAATATCAATAGCCTTATATTATGGCCCTTCAAGGGCTCACAAAATGCTGATGTAACCCAGGCAGAATTTGTGTTTGACACCCATGGTGTAGAGCATCCTGGTAAACAATGTGTTCACATTTCACTGTCTACAAATAGTGGCAGGGTGTGCTTACTTGAAGAAGAGTCTGTACCTTTAAATATATATGCTTGATAAGACACTCTTGTCAGGAGCAAATGAAAATAGAAACTATGGCACTCGTGTCCGTTCAAGATGCAAATTGATTAGCACAGCACTAAAACCACAAGCCCTACGAGATCAGATTTAGTCATCCATCACTTCTCATGCATCACCACAGCAGGGAATGCTTATTTTCTCTAATTTCAAGAGAAGCAATCAGCTGTACAATCTGAGAAACCAAGAGGAGACTGGCTAATTGTTTTGCCGAGCACTTTAATATGACATTTACATTACATTTACATTTATTTATTTAGCAGACGATTTTATCCAAAGTGACTTCCAAATGAGGAAATACAAGCAAAGCGATATATTAAGCAGAGAACAATCCAAGTAATGCTACCATTCAAGAGTGCACAGAGTAGAGGTGTAAGAGCCAATGTACAGGCAGATTATTATTATTTTTATGGGGGCGGGGCAAGTTATGGGTTAGTTAAGTGTTCACGGAAGAGGTTGGTCTATAGCAGTTATTTTTTAACATAGTGACGGATTCTGCTGTCTGGATTGAGGTTGGAAGTTCATTCCACCACTGAAGGACAGTCAGTTTGAAGGCTCTGGAGAGGGACCTCATGCCTCACTGAGCAAGCACTACCAGGTGTCGTTCTTTAACTGATCGCAGGTTGCAGGAGGGAACATAAACCTCAAGGAGAGTGTTGAGGTAGGGAGGTGCTGTTCCAAACAAGGTCTTGTACGTGGAGCATCAAGGCCTTGAATTTGATGCGGGCGGCTACAGGAAGCCAGTGGAGAGAGACGAAGAGGGGTGTGACGTGGTTCCTTTTGGGCTGGTTGAAAACAAGCCGTGATGCTGCATTCTGAATCAGCTGAAGGGGTTTGATGGAGCTGGCAGGGGAGTTGCAGTAGTCCAGTTTTGACATCACAATAGCCTAGGCTATTAACTGTGTAGCATGATCAGTGACCAGCACTATATTACCAGAAGGAATCTCCTTTCCAGTAGCAACACATTTCAAAAGCGATGGATGTTGCTTTAACGACATCTCCATTCGCATTGCTAGTTGAGGAAGCTTAAGGAAAAAGAGCTCATTTACCCTCTTGGAATGTTGGAGCCCTAATTCAGTGACCACTGGTCAGGAAATTGAATGGGGAGGCTAAAAAATTTTAGCATGCAGACTCATCATAGACATGAAAATGTTATGCATACACACGGGAACACACTCAGAGAAAGACAGAAAAGCAACACCATTTGTGATTATTTCTTTTAATGTCAAGTATTTCAAGTCTGTAATCATGTGGTGTCTCTTCTGAATATCAAGCACAGTTAACAGAAAAGATCCTTTGTTCACCATTGACCACACAAAACGTACACTTCTGTCATCTGTCACTTTGTGTAATTTGTACTTTAATTACACAATGTTTGCTTAGACAATTTACTGCCAGTTTCTTCTCCAAAAGCTTTAAAAAAAAAACACAAAACAAACAAAAAAAAAAACGATCAAGTAATTCACCTCATCCATGTTTATTATACCCACTATTACATTTTCATGTAGGCCTTCACAGTAACTGCTGATGGACCCTTTGTTTTTTTTTTTCTTCAAAAAAAAAACATTATTAGGTGTGTATTAGGGGTCTAACCCAATGACACTATTTGTATCTGTATCTGCTCCAAATATCCTTATCTGTATTTGGATTTAAACCTTAAGTTGGTGTGGCCTAAACCTCAAGAGTTTTTGTTGTTGTCGTCATCGACCTTACAGTCAACAGGATTCCAGTCCTCATGCACACTAATGTCCTGTGATCCTTTCTGGCAAGCTTTCTAAAAATAATAATAATAATAATAATAATAAATAAATTACAAAAAATAAAATAAAAATGAATAATAATAATAATAATAATAATAATAATAATAATAATAATAATAATAATAAATCTCCAGTTGGTGTCTGTATGTCTATCTGTTTAGAACACATTATTTATTCTTTCTGCAAAATGTATTCGTATTCAGTTACATCCCTATTCTGTAAATATTCCAGACAGTCAGGCAGTCAGCACTACACTGAACAACTCCTATTTAACACACATACAGATACAGATCTTAAATAAAACTGCAGGCAATGTACAATAATTTTATGGCATTACTAATAATAGAAATTCTGTGAAAAACAGTCCATTCAATACTAAATACACTGCACTCTTGGTATAAGCTCATTTAGTCTATAATTCACAGTACTTAACCTAAAAGTGACACATCCTTATTATCCTTATTATAAGTGTCACGCAAACCCTAAGCATTACAGTAAAGTGCTCATTTTCAATTCCATGATCAAGTCATACTATGTATGGAAGTCAGTAATAAAACACCCACAAAGATTTGTGGGTCATTATTGGTTTTGCATGCTTCTAAGCAGATCATTTGTCTGAAGAAGTTATCAATGCATCTTTTGATGCATCATTCTTCTCATGAAGCCATCAATAGATCTGCTGATGCATATCCCATAAGGTTTTAATTTGTCATAGTCATCAATATACGTGTCTGTGCAGTTTCTCTATCCTGGCCATCCACTATTTTTAGCACAGCTACTGATAGGCATGATGTTTCCCAGGGGTTTTTAGCTGTTTGTGTATGTATGAAGGGACATCTGCTTTATATGTCTTGTTTCACCTTCACCAAAGTTAATTGTTACACAAGATTTGCTTTATAACCAGCAATTCCTCCGAATGCCAAAATTTCACGGTTTGTTTAATCATTGCCAGAAATCATCTTACATGATGGTATCTATCTTACAAAGCCTGCAGATTATAACATAAGAATTGTCTTAGTGTAAGCACACTTAATTTTCTTTAAGGGCACCACTTGACAAGTCTTTACAGGTTCTGTATGATTCATGAAGATAATAAAAGGGCATACGGTTATACAGGGTCCAAATAAAAATATTCACATTCTGTTCACGGGCCCATTCAGTATAACAAAGATGGACATATAAAGATGATGCAGTTGTTTTATTTTCTTTTAAATGGTGGCAGTGGGCTTCCATACAAAAAAAAAGCCTTCCACTGCTGTTAAGGAATTGAAAAAATTTAATTTACAGAAATTTTTTGCTTACCTTAAATGTAATCAATCATCCAAGACATCTTTGGTGTAAAAGTAGTTCTGAATTTGAGGTACTTGGGTAATAAAATGAATTAGCATTATACAAACTGGGTTCTGAAATGATCATATACTTGGCTCAAACCATGCAGATATGGGAAACTGTCCCAAATAGTGTTGAAGTAATTCACAGTCTCACAGTAACTCACAGTTGCACAGTAATTTACAGTAACTTGCAGTCTCGCAGTAATTTACAGTAACTTGCAGTCTCGCAGTAATTTGCAGTAACTTGCAGTCTCGCAGTAATTTGCAGTAACTTGCAGTCTCGCAGTAATTTGCAGTAACTTGCAGTCTCGCAGTAATTTACAGTAACTTGCAGTCTCGCAGTAATTTGCAGTAACTTGCAGTCTCGCAGTAATTTACAGTAACTTGCAGTCTCGCAGTAATTTGCAGTAACTTGCAATCTCACAATAACTTGCAGTCTTGCAGTAACTTAGTCTTGCACTAATGTTTAGTCTCGCACTAACTTACAGTCTTGCAGTAACTTAGTCTCGCAATAACTTGCAATCTCACAGTAATTTGCAGTAACTTGCCGTCTCACAGTAACTTAGTCATCTCACAGTAACATGACCACAGTAACATGCAGTCTTGCAGTAATTTACAATCTTGAAGTTTTGCAGTAACTTACAATCGTCTTGCAGTAACTTACAGCCTCACAGTGACATGAAGTCTTGCAGAAACTTAGTCTCACAGTACCTTGCAGTCTCCCCAAACAAGTGCACCGGCCTTTAGTAAAGTACACATTTAGAGTCCCATTACAATCTGAGAGTGGACATTAAAAACAAAAAAAATTCAAATAGGAAATTTGGTCTAACAGTCAACGATACAGCTGGAGAGTGCAAAGCTCTCTGTTCTGAAGATCCTCTTGTGCTGGAAAACTTCAATTTCACTAAATTAAATCGGATTGGACCCGAATTTAATCGTATCTGTCCTAAAACATATCGTATTGAATTAGTAGTCAAATTAAGTATATCAAATCATTACTTGTTTGTATGTTTTTTTTTTTTAAAATTTATTTATTTATTTATTTTTTAAAAATCAGATAATACATATGTGTATGTGCATCTGAAAGAGGGAGATTCACACCCCTAGTGGACAGTTAAGAAATGCACAAATACAAAGATTTACACATTTGTGGAATACTTTTTTCCTTATTTAATCAGCAACAGTGGACAATCTGTCAATGTAAAAAAACAAAGAAAACTTTTGAGTGTAAATTAGCTAGTCTCAATTTTTTGTATGTGTTTCTGTATGTCTCTGGTTACTTTTAATTACTGTTTAAAGCCCAATGTAGACTGGGTTAGATTTACACGGGGAGGTAATGTATTTTTTAGTCCCACACGACTCCCGCATGTCAATATTTTTTGCAGACTGCACATTCCCACATTTGAAAAGATGACATTGTCTTTTGTACTGTAGAGATAACCTCAAATTTAAATGGCTGATTTAACAATTTATTGTTAATGGCCAGGATGGCAGAATAGTGGATGTCCATTGATGTCACTGGTTAACAACTTGATGGAAGGTAATGAACATCATACAAATTTTCATACTGAAAGCAACACGCATCAACAGTTGCTTGCAGTGTTACCTCATGTTTGGGTCTTGGTGTTGTTGGTGTCAGAGGTCTATATTTTGAATCACATAAAGTGATCCATCATCACTGAATTGAGGATATACACAAAATATAGAAGGCTACCGTTATAAATACTGAAATGTAATGACTCAAACTGTATTAGACAATGAGTGATTTTTTGGATGATTAAACACTCTGTAAGAAGCATCAGACTTTGAGAAATGGTGGATAACTGCTGAAATATTGATTTGCTTTGAAAGAGCATTGCACATTGTTTTGACTTATCTTTTAAAAATGGTCATATTCTGACCAGTCATGAGTCATGGACAGACACAAAGCTGCAGATGGTGGAGAGGTCACAACAAAGTCAAGTGTGTGTGTGTGTGTGTGTGTGTGTGTGTGTGTGTGTGTGTGTGTGTGTGTGTGCGGGCGCTATTTTTAGAGCTTTCAAGTGTGAATTTTGCCTGCACTTAGCCACTCAGATCTGTGGTCAAGCATACTGTAATCAGATTCATGTGTGCACTTCTGGGTAGATACACTGCACACTTTGCTATGAGATCCACAAATAAGCATATAAGTAAGGAATAATTGATGACGGGCCGTTGAATTATTAGAAAATAATGCACACCCCGAGGTGGTAATGTTACAGCTTGGGTGTGCATTATTTTACTAATAATTCAACGGACCGGAGTCAAGTATTCCGCTTATACCACAGTTACCACACCTCAAAACATTGTTCAAATGTTTTATTTCAAAACATTTGTCAGGTTTTTGTCCTTAAAACGCTCATGTGTGGAATTAATTTATTACGCATCCCATCTCAAGCCTCTGTTGCTAATTCCAAAACATTATTTTAGAGCTACAGTGGGTACAGAAAAGAATCACCCCCCCTTTAAAATAATCACATTTTGTTGCTTTTCAGCCTGAATTGAAGACACACAGTTTTGTTTTATCCAGCTGTATTTACTCAGCGCAACTTATAACATCCAAGTGAAAGATATAACACCAGCATGTCAGAAAAAAAAATATAAAAAAACAGAATCACTGAGTTGGAAAAAGGATCACCCCCTTGGCTTAATTTGCCTTAGTTTTTTAATTATAGCCTTTAGTCTGTTGGGATATGTCTCTACTAACTTTCCACATCTAGACTTTGCAATATTTGCCCACTCTTCTTTGCAGAACTGCTCAAGTTCAGTTAAATTTGATGGTGACCGTTTGTGGACTGCAGTCTTCAAGTCATTCCACAGATTTTCAATGGGGTTTAAGTCTGGGCTCTGACTAGGCCATGCAAGGACATTCACCTTTTTCTCCTTCAACCACTGTGTGGTCAGTTTTGCTGTGTGCTTTGGGTCATTGTCATGTTGGAAGGTAAACGTTCTTCCCATTGACAACTTTCTGGCAGAGGGCAGCAGATTTTCCTCAAGAATTTGACGGTATTTTGCCCCATCCATTTTCCTTCTATCCTGACAAGGCTAACTCTTCTTCGTTAGTTCAGTTAACTCAGCGAAGTGATATGGAACTGTAATGCGTAACTGTAATAGTAAATATAATTTACTGAAAAATAATTGCACACCTCAGAACGTCTGTCAGCCAATCAGAATGGAGAAGTCAACATTATACCAAAGCGCTGTTGATTTCTCGATTCTGATTGGTTAGAAGGTATTGATTAATTTTATCTAACAGCAGCTCTGTAAGAGCTGTAATTCAAATCACAGGTACATATATTAATGCATTCTAACACTGTCTATACATTACTATATATTATATATTAATGCACTCTTAACATCGTTTCTATAGTATCGGACTTGTATTGCGGATGCACGTAAATGTATTTTTAAAAATGTTACTGATGTGGTGAAATTTTCTGTGAGGCAACGTTTATTGAGCAATTTTGGAAGGAGTCTCCAGTGTCAGCATTTTGTAACAGTCAGAGGTAAATCTGCAACTTTCAGTGTTCTGACATGGGAAAGGTTGTATAAGTTTGCGCTTTGCAGTTTCTTACTAACATGATTTTTTAAAATTTGTCTTTTTACTTAAGAAAAAGAAAAAAAGAGAAGCACAACTGTTTATCGCTGCAAACGTACACTCATCATCCACTTTATTAGGAACATATGTACACCTGCACATTCATGCAGTTATCTAATCAGCCAATCAAGTTGCATCAGCATGATGCAAAAAAACAAACAAAAAAAAAAAAACAAAAGCATGCAGATACAGGTCAGAAACTTTAGTTAATGTTCACATCAAACATCAGAATGAAGGAAAAGTGTGATCTCTGTGACTTTGATCATGGCATGGATGTCGATACCAGATGGGCTGGTTTGAGGATTTTAGAAACTGCTGATCTCCTGGGATTTTCACACACAACAGTCTCTAGAGTTTACACAGTATGGTGTGTAAAACAAATGCAGCTGATGACAGGAACTAACTCATGGACATTTCACAACAATAAATGTAACAATAAACGCATAAAGAGTACCTTGTGTCATTTTTAAAAATAAATAGAACATTGTAATCGTTGGCATAATAATTGCTGTAGTTTAAGAGGCATAAAATACTTCGGTTTGCGCTGATATCGAAAAATGATCAACTTTGGGGTGGTCACAGTAACTCCATGTCGGGCCACATCATACTTTATTTACTGCTCCATGATTTTCTTTAATATCATCAGTTAACAAGATGTTAATACTTAATTATTATCATTAATGTCTATTCATTTATGAGTCAGAGGCTATTAATTTATAAGTTTCAGGATTAGTGCATGTATTCATTTATTTATAGTAAAGTGTTCCTCTGAATAAGAAAGCTGAAAATGACTGCAGTGGTGAGTTAGTTAGTTAGCTTGCACACACTCTTACTAACATACATCTGACACGTTTCACACTGGAACGCTTTTCAGATCATGTTCATACATTTTTAATAGCTGCATTGCTGATTAAATATTAGGGTTTTATTAATGATTTGTGTATAATTCAGTGGCTCGGCTAGATAGATTTCAGACATGGATGTAAAACAGCGGTCGCGCACATGCTTCCCTTCAGAGCAACAAAAGCTCCCATTGAGGGAACAAGAGAATTTTTCAGTGAGTTTGAGAGTCTGTGTTTAATCTAGTCAAGCCTAGTGCAGTGAAATGTATGCCTGAGTTAGTTGATCAAGGAGAGCTCTCTTTGAAGTTGAATGCTTATTTGCACTTCAGTTGCTTCTGCAAGACAACACGGGGACTTTCGGCAGATCACACTCAAAACCATAGCATTAAACATAACCTATTAGGAATTTTACAGCAATGAATAAACAGCTGGATTTGTTTTCTTATCGAGCTCGCATTTCACCTTTGAGAATGCAGGTTCCTCCATCAGCTGGTGGCATCTTTTTATTTATGATCCATCTCACTCATTGCATCGCAGCGTGCCACGGCATAACAAGTAATTATTTCAGTGCCTGGCAGCGGAGAGCTGATTAAAGATTTAAACTCCAATTGGGACTGTGAAGTCTGCGCTTTGTAGAGGCGCCTAAGGAAAGAAAGTGGCCTGGCTCTAAATCACAGGTTTTCAATTTAGTCCTCAGAGACCTTCAGGCAGTTCTACTTAATTCTGTTCTAGCACCAAGCACACCTGAGCCAGGTAGTGAAAGCTGATTATTACCTTGCTCAGGTGTGTTAAGGCTTACTGTCACCAGCTTTTTTTCGTTGCAATTTCTCAAATACAACTATTTCAATGGAATTCACCACTATAAAAAGTTTTGTAAGAAAAAAAAAAGAGGACCTCTTCAAACTTGAATGTCTGTTGAAGGCATTAACAAAAGCAAACGTGAAATGCACCTCAGATTCAGAAGTCAGACTGAACCCTGGGCCTCTGAAACATTTATCATATATACATCTTATCTAAGGAATAAAACAATGCTCTTATAAGAAAATAATAAACCACAAGATGGTATGATGCCACATGACATGAAGAAGATTTACTGTTACCACCCTGAAGTTGGTTATTTTATAACAACTGTACATCCTGAAGTGTTTTATTTCTCTTATACTATGGCATTTTACCACAGCAGTTTTTAATTTATTAAAGAACTTTTTATAGTTTATTTATTCATTTATAGTTACATTTAATGTTGTGAATGAATCTTTCTTGTACTTTAATGTGAGTGAAGAATTTGAAGCTATACTTCAACTCCCCCCCCCCCCAGAATATTTATTAAGATGAGTACAGTAGTTGCACTTTTACTTGAGTAAAGAATTTAGGCACTTTTATAACGTCTCATGGATCACTGATCATACCAGATCAAAACCCACTTTGTCTCTGTGAGACATTAGAATTCCTTACAGCTCCTTGTGGTGTACAGTTTGCCAGCTTTGGTAAACTCTGACATTGACCTTTCAAAGTATGATCCTTTTGTAGTTCAGAATTTCCAAGTTGTAGTTACAGTTGAGAAGATCCAAAATGGGCAAAGCACTAATTCTTAGCAAATATTTTATATATTAAAGCTACTTTCCTACTTAACTATAAATGACAACTTAAAAAATAGGTGGCATGGTACACCGTCAGTCATGAGACTAGATCAAATGGATACTTTTACTTTAGTGTTTTTACTGATTATATTGCGAGTTAGCGAGTCAGACCTTCACTTACTTCTAGGTCTAGGATTTACTCCTATGCTTTGGATCATTGTCTTGCTGCATAATCCAATTGTGCTTGAGTTTCACCTTACAGACTGAAGACTGGACATTCTCCTTTAGGATTTTCTGGTAGAGAAATTATTGCAAGTTGCCCAGGCCCTGAAGCAGCAAAGCTTCCCCACACCATCACACTTCCACCACCATGCTTAGTTTACTCCAGATGTAACGGGCCCTCTGTCTTCCAAACAGTTCCACTTTCGACTCATCAGTCCGCAGAACATTCTCCCAAAAGGTTTGAGGATCATCAAAATTCAGATGACACTCACTGTTTGCCAGTAAGAGGAATGAAGTGAGTAAAAAATGTTTCTGTTGCTTCTCAACACTATCTATAATACTGTGATGGCTTCTTACAACAAATCAGGAGGACACTGAAAAGTTCAGCTTATGGACCCTGTGGGTTTGATGGAATCTGGTGGTGTATCTTTCATGTCTCATGTAACAACTTGCCATTGTAAGTAATATTGACATCTGGATTCCCAGAGCCTTTGAAATAGCTTTGTAACCCAGACATATGTATTTCAATCACCTTCTTCCTCATCATTTCTGGAATTTCTTTCGACTTTGGCATAGTGTTACTGGGTAGGAGCTTTTAACCAACTTCATGTAGTTGAAAAAGTTCTATTTAAGTTTCAGTTTTATAGATTTGGGGAATTAGTGACTATGGGGGCAAATACATTTCCACAAAGGCTTCAATAAATAACATTATCATTTAAAATGGTATTTTGTGTTTACTCAGGTTGCCTTTGTTATATCTTAGATTTTGTTTTAATTTCACAGCACTGTAAATATGTTCATGAATGGTAATCAGCCATAAATTACCAAGCATGATCATGGCACAGCTGATTTGCATCTAGTGACGCCCCCAAAAAAACTCCATAAAAGTCAACTCATAGAGAGATGAAATGACAAAATGACAACTAAACGGTTCATAGAGACTTTAACATGAAATGACTGAGTTTCACTAAATTTTAACTCAATTCATGTGTGTAACTGAAATATACAGTGTGTATAGAAAAGAATCACCCCCCTTTAAAATAATCACATTTTGTTGTTTTTCAGCCTGAAATGAAGATGGGTACAGTTTTTGTTTTATCCAGCTGTATTTACTCAGTGCAACTTATAACATCCAAGTGAAAGATATAACACCAACATGTCAGAAAAAAAAAAAACAGAATCACTGAGTTGGAAAAAGGATCACCCCCTCCTAAAAATGACTTGTAAACTCAATCAGGTGTAGCTAATCACCTTCTCAATGGCACACAAAGCCATGTGACTTTCAACTGTGATCAGCTGTGGTCATTTTGATTAGCTCAGCATGAAAATAGCTTTCCTGGAGCATTTTTCAGTCCTTGGTAGTGCAACTGAAGCAAACAATCAACTATGGGTGTCAAGGCACTGTCAAAAGATCTCCGGGATAAAGTTGTGGATAGGCACAAGTCAGGAGATGGTTACAAAAAAATTCAAAGGCTTTATCAATGCCTAGAAGTGTATTATTAAGAAGTGGAAGGTATTTGGTACAACACGGACCCTCCCTGGACGTCGCTCCAAACTGGATGAAAGAGCCAGGTGGAAACGGGTCAGAGAGGCTACCAAGAGGCCTACAGCAACCAAACAAACAATATGTCTGGTGGAAATCCAATACAGCTCACCATCCAAATAACACCATGCCTACAGTAAAGCATGGAGGTGGTAATATCCTGTTATGGGGGTGTTTCTCTGCAGCAGGGACTGGAGCACTTGTCAGGATAGAAGGAAAATGGATGGGGCAAAATACCATCAAATTCTTGAGGAAAATCTGCTGCCCTCTGCCAGAAAGTTGTCAATGGGAAGAAGGTTTACCTTCCAACATGACAATGACCCAAAGCACACAGCAAAACTGACCACACATTGGTTGAAGGAGAAAAAGGTGAATGTCCTTGCATGGCCTAGTCAGAGCCCAGACTTAAACCCTATTGAAAATCTGTGGAATGACTTGAAGACTGCAGTCCACAAACGGTCACCAGTCTAGATGTGCAAAGTTATTAGAGACATATCCCAAAAATTAAAGGCTGTAATTAAACAATTGAGGCAAATTAAAGCAAGGGGGTGATCCTTTTTCCAACTCAGTGATTGTTTTATTTATTTATTTATTTTTTCTGACATGTTGGTGTTATATCTTTCACTTGGATGTTATAAGTTGCACTGAGTAAATACAGCTGGATAAAACAAAAAATTTGTCCGTCTTAATTTCAAGCTGAAAAGCAACAAAATGTGATTATTTTAAAGGGGGGTGATTCTTTTCTATACCCACTGTATAAGCAATTTAAAGTTGACCGCATAATCTGTATAAAATATTAGTTTGTATCCCACAGGATATATGAGAGCAATGAAACCTTATAAAAAAATTCTATTGTAGCTAGAGATGGATGAACACTTTTTTTTTTAAATGGTTGGGTGCATGTTTTCTTAGATTGTGTAAATTGTAGAATCACATTTGTGGAATCGCCCATTCACCCTCCTTCCCCCATGACTTTAAATGATTATGCTGCATTCCTCCTCCTCCTGGGCTAGTTTACACCAGTGGCTATTGCAAGTCCTTCGTCTGCTGAGATAAAGATTGATTCAGGTTTTCGATGTGAACGGCATGTAATCTTAGTGGCTCCATTCAATCTCGATAGTGCTCGTTTCTGCTGACCATGATGCTTTCCTCCCCTGTGGCCTTTACTCCGAGCTCTAAATGGCAGCTGCAGAAAGACTCCTGAAGAAAAAGACCAGAGTGAATGTGGAAGAGGGTTGGGGGGATAGAAAGGGGTGGGGGTGGGGGTAGAAAGAGTTTGCAGTTCATCATTTGCTCTCGTCTTGCTCTCCGCCTGCCAGAGGGGATGAATAGTCTTCTTTAAATAGCTCTGATTAATTAGAGCTTTTAATTGCTAGTGTGGCAGTGGTGCTTGCTTCCTCTTGCCAATCACAGCGAGGAGGCGGGACTAGGGTAGCATCCAGACACCTGCAGGCTCTCCTCATCCGCTTTGTTGACACCAGACACATGTTAACCAACCCCCCAAACACACACTGTCCCCTGTCACCATAGCAGCCCTGAATAGCTGAGATGAAATTTGACTTGACTCATTCAAACACTCAAACACACACACGCACACACACACACAATGACTCTGCTGCCTGCCGCCTCATCACATCCTTTCAGGCTGATTGCATCAGCACTATCTACTCGTCTGCTCTATATACTGCTGATTGCTGTCTCTGTAGTCCAGGTCCCTCTTTTCTTTCTTGCATTAGTTTGCGTCAGTATGTACACTCAAGTGTCTCTCCACAAGTTTTCACACATTTAGTGATGACTTAAGTCAAAGCTCAAGCAGCTCAGCCCACACTCCTGTGTCTCCTGCGATTCCTGGGAGGCAAAATGATCTCTGAAATGGACGTTTGTTCTTTTCCTCTTTTACTACTCACACAATGGAACTGTCTTTTGAAGACTTTGCTTAGACAGCACATGTCCACATGCAAATTTGCCATACCTCATCCTATTTCATTTCATTTGAAAGCTCTGCCAGATCTATCGTTTTCCAGAATTCAGCCACAGCAAAATCCAACTGGTTGTCCCAGACCAACAGGCAGATTCTAAATTTAAAACTTAAATTGAACAACATTAATAATGGTGGGAGTGGTGCAAAGAGAGTCTAGTGTATGCACAAAGCCAGCTGTGATAACATCTGTGCCTGTGTGATATTTCTTCATTATAAACAGGAGGCATGGAGAAAAATGTTGCCCTTATACCCTGAGCTGAAATGATGTCTCACGGCTGATCTGCATTGCACACTCTAACAGATCAACCAAGACAAAGGCTTTCCAAATGTTTAACTATTAAAAATTTCAATTCACAGGACTGTCCTCAGTGTAAGCCTATATGTCATAGGATCTGAATCAGAACATAAGTTTGTAAATGTAAGTGTAAGTTTGTAAATGTAAAGTGTAAGTTTATAAATCACAGGCTTTGGTCATACAAGATCATCGATTCAAACATGGAGTGAGAGCTGTCACCAGATAAGATAATCTGCAGATGAAATCAAAGATGAGATCTGCAGTGTCTGGCCTTGTGTTGTCAAGCACAGGCATGCATAGCCATAGCAACCAACCTTCAAGTAATGACAGCTAGCTCTACACACTAGAAAACAAGAGAAATGTCATGCTTGAATCAATGCCAAAAAAACAAAAACAAAAACACCTGACCCCAAGCACACAATGCTCACTGCAGAACAAAATTGAATTGGCAATGTTTTGTGAAATCCACAGACCTTTTTGTTGTAATTAATGGACCTCAGACCTGTTCTGGTCTAATAAAAGTGGAAAACGCAGAGATTCAACCAGATTTTGGCTGAAGTAAAACTACACAGCTTACACGGGGACCTGTACGGTGGATGCTTTATACAGTATAATCTACGACTAATAATGTTATTCAACAAATAAAAACATATAATCTTAGATATGGTGAACCTTGGAAACGTAATATTTGTTGAAGGAGTCTCCAGTGTCAGTGCTTTGTAACCGTCAGAGGTAAAGCTGTAACTTTGACTTGAAAGTGGAAAAAAAGGCTGGTGATATCAGGAACTAAATTGTTTTGTGGACATTCTAATACATTAAATTACCTATAAACGGATAAAAATTATGACGTAATGTTCTTGATATGTATATAATGATGCATAATGTCCGTCCATCCATCCATCCATTTTCTGTCCTTACACAGGGTCCTACACAGGATCGCGAGGAGCCTATCCCAGAGGACTCTGGGCATGAGGCAGGGGAAACCCTGGATGGGATGCCAACCCATCACCGGGCACAGTTGTGCACACACACACACACTCTCACTCACTCACCCATTCGCAACCTACCGACAAGTTGGTAATGCCAGTGCAATTTGGAAATGCCAATGCATGTCTTTGGACAGGAGGAGGAAACCAGATTACCCGGGGGAAACCCCCAAAGCACGAGGAGAACATGCAAACTCCAAGTACACAGGGTGGAGGCAGGAATCGAACCCCCAACCTCCAGAGTTGCTGTGGTATAAGTGGAATAAAACACTTCAAGATGTGCTGTTATTGGAAAATAAACATTAGGGTGGTATTAGTAACTGCATTTTTCAATAGGCTTCATTGAACCACACCCCATCATTGATTATTTTTCTATAACAACATTCCCTGTTATGTTTTATTCCTTAAAAATGAAATACCAAATAGTGTATCAAATTATTTACTTCCCAGACGATTGTTCTCTGTGGTTCCGTTATGTTTATTTATTTGCCACAACTAAACCCATATCTACAAAATAGATACTCCCACCAGCTGTGGGCAGAAAGAGGCAGAGAGGAGGCATGTGGTGTCAGAATGTCTAAATAGGCATGTAATGCATTCCCCTTTGATTCCTCTTTTGTTCTTCGAGTTCTCAGACAGGGCTCTGTAAGGTTCAGGCTCCCTCCTGGCTCTTGCAGGATTTATCAGAGAGCTCGGCAAGTTTAGAAGAGTGTGACATTGTCTGGGTTCTCTGGGCTGATTGAGTATGCGCCACTCCTGCTTCTGATTGATGACTCGGCCGAGAGGGCGGAAATCCGTTGCATGGCTCTGGCCGGGCTCGCTGATGGATGGCTCCTCGGAGTCCCAGGGGTCACAGAAACTCTCAAACCTGCAGGGCCAGTGTGATGGAGAGAAGAAGGCGGAGGAAGCATGACCTATCTCTCTTCCTACCATCACTCGGTGTACATTTATGCTCGTTTCTGCACTGTAAATACACCATCATTGAGGCAGGAAGGTAGAATTAATAGAGCCTGAATGAACTCTGTCTCATCAATGATGCTTTAAAAGGGCAAAACAGTGAATGGTGCTTCTTGTTAGATACTTGTTAGCCAGTGTGAGCTACTGTGTGCTGGAGGCTTGCAGGCTGTATGGAGTAGACTAGAAGCCAGCAGTGTTTATCTATGAAGCAGCTTAAGTCTGGTTTGGTGTCTGCAGGGACATTCATCACATATCATCAATATCCCAGATATTTCAAATATTGTGTTCATAACGTACTGTGTTTCAGTGTTTTCATTCAAAAACGAGATGAAGCCCAAACAGGGAATAAATATTGCATCAGAATATTTTTTTTTGTATGTTTTCATTATTCTTGTTTGCCAGTGTTTTCTATGATGCACTAGGTGTAACCATACAGCAACAGAAATAGCTCCTAGTTCCTGTTGGTACCAGTTTTAAGCAGGTACCAAAACCATACGACAAGAACCTCAGTGGTAATGGAAGTTCCAGTTTACTGGTGCCAAAAGTTTTGATACTTTGCACAGTACAAAAAGGCCTTTAGATATTTGTTGGTCATTAGTGTTAATATAGATGGATAAAACCCATTTGTGGAAATATTTTAGCTTTGTTTGTAACTTTGAGGTTGAAGTTAAGTTGGAGATGAGATGAGTATTTTTCTCTTCTGTCTATAAAATCTGTTTGTGTTTTCTGTTCTAAGCATAGAACAAATGCACCAATGTAAATCTGTGTCAGAGTCCATTGAGAGTGTTTGGAACTGGGAGGAAGGAGATTAACACGAAGTCTCCTCACCATTTTGAAGTTCAGGGAAGCTCCTATACCAACCAAGAGTCAAATCAGTTTCCATGATGTACCCACAAACTGACTGAACAAGTGTAATATGTAATATATATATATATATATATATATATATATATATATATATATATATATATATATATATATATATATATATACACACATACATATATATATATATATATATATATATACACACACACACATACATATATATATATATATATATATATATATATATATATATATATATATATATATATATATACACACATACATATATATACATATACAGCCGAATATATCGAACCCCCAACCTCCAGGGTTGCTGTGGTATAAGTGGAATAAAACACTTCATATATATACATATACAGCCGTGGCCAAAAGTTTTGAGAATGACACAAATTTTAATTTTCACAAAGTCTACTGCTTCAGTTTTTATGATGGCAATTTGCATATACTCCAGAATGTTATGAAGAGTGATCAGATGAATTGCAATTAATTTCAAAGTCCCTCTTTGCCATGAAAACGAACTTAATCCCAAAAAAACATGTCCACTGCATTTCAACCCTTCCACAAAAGGACCAGCTGACATCATGTCAGTGATTCTCTCGTTAACACAGGTGAGAGTGTTAAGGAGGACAAGGCTGGAGATCACTCTGTCATGCTGATTGAGTTAGAATAACAGACTGGAAGCTTTAAAAGGAGGGTGGTGCTTGAAATTATTGTTCTTCCTCTGTTAACTATGGTTACCTGCAAGGAAACACGTGCAGCCATCATTGCTTTGCACAAAAAGGGATTCACAGGCAAGGATGTTGCTGCTAGTAAGATTGCACCTAAAACAACCATTTATTGGATCATCAAGACCTTCAAGGAGAGAGGTTCAACTGTTGTGAAGAAGGCTTCAGGGCGCCCAAGAAAGTCCAGCAAGTGCCAGGACCATCTCCTAAAGTTGATTCAGCTGCGGGATCGGGGCACCACCAGTGCAGAGCTCGCTCAGGAATGGCAGCAGGCAGGTGTGATTGCGTCTGCACACACAGTAAGGTGAAGACTTTTGGAGGATGGCCTAGTGTCAAGAAGGGCAGCAAAGAAGCCACTTCTCTCCAGGAAAAACATCAGGGACAGACTGCTATTCTGCAAAAAGTACAGGCATTGGACTGCTGAGGACTGGGGTAATGTCATTTTCTCTGATGAATCCCCTTTCCGATTGTTTGGGGCATCTGGAAAAAAGCTTGTCCGGAGAAGAAAAGGTGAGCGCTACCATCAGTCCTGTGTCATGCCAACAGTAAAGCATCCTGAGACCACTCATGTGTGGGATTGCTTCTCAGCCAAGGGAGTGGTCTCACTCACAATTTTGCCTAAGAACACAGCCATGAATAAAGAATGGTACAAAAACATCCTCAGAGAGCAACTTTTCCCAACCATCCAAGAACAGTTTGGTGACGAACAATGCCTTTTCCAGCATGATGGGGCACCTTGCCACAAGGCAAAAGTAATAACGAAGTGGCTCAGGGAACAAAACATCGACATTTTGGGTCCATGGCCAGGAAACTCCCCAGACCTTAATCCCATTGAGAATTTCTGGTCAATCCTCAAGAGGCGGGTGGACAAACAAAAACCCACAAACTCTGACAAACTGCAAGCATTGATTATGCAAGAATGGGCTGCCATCAGTCAGGATGTGGCCCAGAAGTTGATTGACGGCATGCCAGGGCGAATTGCAGAGGTCTTGAAAAAGAAGGGACAACACTGCAAATATTGACTCTTTGCATAAACTTCATTTAATTGTCAATAAAAGCCATTGACACTTATGAAATGCTTGTGATTATACTTCAGTAACAGTTAGTAACATCTGACAAAAAGATCTAAAAACACTGAAGCAGTAGACTTTGTGAAAATTAATATTTGTGTCATTCTCAAAACTTTTGGCCATGGCTGTATATGTGTATATATATATATATATATATATATGTGTGTATATATATATATACACACATACATTATATATATATACACACACATACATTATATATATACATACATATACACACACACACACACACACACACACACACACACATATATATACATATATATATATATATATATATATATATATATATATATATATATATATATATATATATATATATATAGTTTTTATCCACTATTGAGATGCAGTAATAGTTCCCAAGTCTTGGAAATGAGCCTCCCAGAACCATTTCAATCTGACAGTTGGTGGGTGGGAGCTTGCGCTCATTAGGATATCCTCATCCCACTGGTTCATTAGGGCAGACTGCTCCCTTCATAAGCTTGCTGTAATGGATGGAGCTGGTCTGACCCATTGCATCGTTTCTGCTCCAGGATACTAATGAGAGCGGGGAACAAACCGACATGGTTTTGTCAAGGTTAATCTGTTTTGGGAGACCTTATAGTAGATGAGATGACCTGCACCCTTTTATTTCACATGTGAACTATGAAAAGAATGAATCCTTATTCATTATGGATGGTACTTGTGTCAACAGGGGATGGGATGATTTTTTTCTTTTGTTGCTGGGAAAAAATTACTGTGAGTGGCCCTGGTCTAGAGTGGCCCTGGTCTAGGCCCATGCAAAGCATTTTAAAACATGCCTGACTTTGATGCCCTTAACCAGCCAGATTTCAAATAGCTGGGGATAGAAAGATGAGATTAATTGGCATGGATGAAATGTCAGCACCTGTGGGAAAAGGCACTTGATCCAGACAAGACCCAGAAACATCAGCACAGGCCCGCTGTAATCATGTCCAAATACAAGAGCTCTGTGGGAGAATGCTTATTTCTGTTGGTGTAATCTTGCTTTGCTACATTGGTAGTCATTTTCAAAATTGAATAAAATACAATTTTTCTAGTTCTCATGCTGCAGCAGCTGGCTTTCCATTTCCATCTTGACCCAAACAGATGCCTGTGCTTCTCCAGCACTGTGCTAATTTTGCCATTTGCTAACATATTTGTTCTGTTTTGTTAATGAGCTCGTTGTATATTGGATCCTTTCCCAGTAGTGCAGGGGGAACAGCATTCCAGAAGATATCCATACTTGGCAAGACATATCGGCGTGATTGCAGGCATTAATCAAACATGTGTCTATGGTTGAGAGCCTTGCAGTGGTCACCTTCAACATCATCCTTGCTGAGAAATTGAGCATGGGATGAAGTCTGCTAATACCAAAACACAGACCAAGCTGAGCACATGGGTAGAGACCCAGATAGCCTGCTAGTAAATATATAGACCAGCATAACCAAGCTGTTTGAGCCAAGGTAGAGCTGGTAGACCAGCAGGGGTTAAGTGGTTAAGTGATGTGTGATTGTTTTGGACACATACTTTTTAGGACACATAGATTAGGTCTAGGCATCCTGCCTGTATTTTCAAGGTTCCTTTTTACTTGAGTAAATTGATTAATAAATGCCTAAGACATTTTACTTCCCTTAGTCATATGATATGCCCTTAAAAAACTTTAAAAAAAACTGTGCAAAGATTTGCAAGTTCTCTTGGAAGTTCAAATGGATTTCCTCTGGGTATTCAGGTTTCCTCCCACCTCCCAGACACATACTGGTAGGTGGATTGGCTACTGTAAATTGCCCCTAGGTCTCTGGTGATGCCCTGAGACGGACTGGCTTCTATCCAGGGTGTATTCTAACCTTGTTACTGAGATCCACCACTACCTTTTCCAGGATAAAGCAGTTACAGCATGGTGGTGCAGTGGGAAGTGTTGCCATCTAACAGCTCCAGGGTCAGGTTTGATCCTGAGCTCAGGTTACTGTCCATGCAGTTTTGCATGTTCTCCCTGTTTCTGCATGGGCTTGTTCCAGGTACTCTGGTTTCCTCCAACCCCCCAAAAACATGCCAGTAAATGGATTGGCTACTGTAAATTGGCCCTAGATGTTAACGATAGTGTGTGATGTCCTGAGATGTACTGGTGTCCTGGATGTGTTCCTGGCTTTTTCCTAGTATAGGTTCTGAATCCAATATAACCTGACCGGGATAAAGCAGATACTAAAAATTAATAAATATGTCTATGATAGTTGCATTAGTAGTAGTAATTCATAAATAATTGCCATCAACCAGCTTGATTATCTTGGTAGTTGGTAGCTGGATTTTTCAGCAGGAACTGTAAGATTACTAGAGACTGTTTTTAAGATCTTTGCCTTACTTCCATTTTTTTTTCTCTTCCAATTTCTCTCTCAGCAGGGCCCAGACTAGACCACCAGCTTACTTCTGGAACACTGCTTTCTTCTTTCCATGGTCTCACATGCAAAACAAGCCAGTAATACACCAGCATATGGAAACATAAAAGCTTCAGCAAAAGTTTTTGTGTGTATATGTGTGTGGGTGTGTGTTTGTTTGGAAAACTCTTCCCGTTATATGCCTACAGGCGTTCTGACTTCCCTTGTGACAGGCAATCATGCTCAGCTCTCTGCTGAAGGAATCAAATATGAGGTTTTGTCTGCAGGCTAGAGTGTTCCTCTCTGGAGGAACTTCCCTCTAATCATGCTCACCTTTCAAGTCGTAATAGGGATGTCATGTGACCTGCTAATTTTTGGCTAATTATCATGAGCTTATTTTTGGGCCTCTTTTCCCACTCTCTAACTTAGGGATTGCACATTTGCCCTCTTGCCTGTTTTGAGTGTTAAAACATTTTCTCTGATATGCATGTTTGGTGTATGTCACTGTTTATGTTCAGATTACATGTTTCTAGTCCATAGAGCTCTCTGCATAGTGTAGCCAGGAAATGCTTGACTGTGCTGTCAGAGAAAGCATGAGAGTTTATGTAAGCAGGAGCGAAGGGAACACCATCAATCTTTCAGATGATGCACAGTCCCCAGACATTTTTCTCTGCTTTCCAAAACATATTTTTAATATCAGCAGACAAGCTTCTCCTTTTCTCCTAAGGTTTTATGACAGCGACAAAATTGCCTTACGCAGAGGTAGCTGCAGACTGTGTGGCAAGATGGAAAAGAGGATATATGTGCACGTATACATTTTCAAGCACTCCCATGGTGGGAAAGGGATAGTTTTCCCATTTTTCCCTTGGGAGAATTTGATTGTTTCCTTGAAATGGAGAGGTCTTGATGGAGCAGAGGAGGGATGCTTAGGATTGGAGTGTGTCTGCATTTGGAGAATGCTGTATCTATTTACATTGAGAGCTCTTATTCATGTTTTCAGATCTACTACTGTGGAATATAGTGGTTTGCAAATTCACAAATGACCACTTTCTCTGGTGTTATCATTGCCGGGATTTTCACGTATAAATAATTAGGCCTTTGGGAACCAAATAGACTTTAAGCAAGAAATTAAAGTTTGTAAACGAGACCGCTATCACTGGTGACAAGAAAAAAAAAAAGTTTTCCAAGCAGAATATTTCTAAGGTTTAACCATTTCAGGTTTAGATTTGAAATGCCTTTATTACCATGTATACAATCAGTCACATGTACAGGTGTAGACTAGAAGAAGATAATGCATATTACAAGCATTCCCTCTATGTCAAAGTGTTGACTATAATGGTTTCCAGAATAGCACTTTTCTCTGCTCGGGTTTCCACACAGAAATAATTAGGCTTTTGGTTAGACGAGAAACTCATTCAAAATTCATATGGAAAAGTGAGTGAAGCTGAAGGTCATACTGGGTGTTTGTATAGAAACAAATCCTGGTTTTTGGATGGCATTATTTTAATGGCACCTTTATTAGTTCCCAGTTTTTGGGACTATTCTTCTTATTATTTTTTTAAGGTGATCTTAACATTTTGAGACTCAGAACCATGTGCACAGTTTTAATAAGACTGATTTTTTATAGAAATATAAGTTGGTCTTCATTAGATACAGTATCTGATGGTAAGTGCACTTTGTTGTTTTGATCTACAAGGCTGTACTTGGGGAAAATGCCAACGTATTTATTTTCCTTATTGAACTACAGGATATATGAATATGGTCCTCACTCAAATGATTGGATAACCTTGCAGAACTACCTTGGAACTGAGTCGGGACATATATCCTGTCTATTAGGATTAGCAGTAAATACAGTGGGGGGGGAAAAAAGTATTTGATCCCCTGCTGATTTTGTACATTTGTCCACTGACAAAGAAATGATCAGTCTATAATTTTAATGGTAGGTGTATTTTAACAGTGAGAGACAGAATAACAACAACAACAACAAAAAAAAAAATCAGAAAAACGCATTTCAAAAAAGTTATAAATTGATTTGCATTTTAATGAGGGAAATAAATATTTGATCCCCTATCAATCAGCAAGATTTCTGGCTCCCAGGTGTCTTTTACACAGGTAATGGGCTGAGATTAGGAGCACTCTCTTAAAGGGAGTGCTCCTAATCTCAGTTTGTTACCTGTAAAAAGACACCTGTCCACAGAAGCAATCAATCAATCAGATTCCAAACTTTCCACCATGGCCAAGACCAAAAAGCTGTCCAAGGATGTCAGGGACAAGATTGTAGACCTACACAAGGCTGGAATGGGCTACAAGACCATCGCCAAGCAGCTTGGTGAGAAGATGACAACAGTTGGTGCGATTATTCGCAAATGGAAGAAACTGTCAGTCTCCCTCGGTCTGGGGCTCCATGCAAGATCTCACCTCATGGAGTTTCAGTGATCATGAGAATGGTTAGGAATCAGCCCAGAACTACACGGGAGGATCTTGTTAATGATCTCAAGGCAGCTGGGACCATAGTCACCAAGAAAACAATTGGTAACACACTACGCTGTGAAGGACTGAAATCCTGCAGCGCCCGCAAGGTCCCCCTGCTCAAGAAAGCACATGTACAGGCCCGTCTGAAGTTTGCCTGAATGATTCAGAGGAGAACTGGGTGAAAGTGTTGTGGTCAGGTGTGGTCAGATCTCTTTGGCATCAACTCAACTCGCCATGTTTGGAGGAGGAGGAATGCTGCCTATGACCCCAAGTCATAACACCATCCCCACCGTCAAACATGGAGGCGGGAACATTATGCTTTGGGGGTGTTTTTCTGCTAAGGGGACAGGACAACTGCACCGCATCAAAGGGACGATGGACGGGGCCATGTACCGTCAAATCTTGGGTGAGGACCTCCTTCCCTCAGCCAGGGCATTGAAAATGTCCTTAATGACTTGGAGAGGATCTGCAAAGAGGAGTGGGACAAAATCCCTCCTGAGATGTGTGCAAACCTGGTGGCCAACTACAAGACACGTCTGACCTCTGTTATTGTCAACAAGGGTTTTGCCACCAAGTACTAAGTCGAAGGGGTCAAATACTTATTTCCCTCAATTTATAACTTTTTTTGAAATGCGTTTTTCTGGATTTTTTTTTGTTGTTATTCTGTCTCTTACTATTAAAATACACCTACCATTAAAATTATAGACTGATCATTTCGTCAGTGGGCAAACGTACAAAATCAGCAGGGGATCAAATACTTTTTTCCCCCACTGTATGTTGAACATTCTTGGGTTGTATTCAGAGTTGTTGACTTAATCTGTCTTTTTATTTTGCATTGTTTGTAGCAAATAAGTGCCAATAAGTTTAAGGTAGCAGTAGAAGCTAATGAGAACAGCGGATCAGTAGTACATTTTGATTTTTACAACTA
Source organism: Cranoglanis bouderius (assembly GCA_023630585.1). Classification (NCBI taxonomy): domain Eukaryota; kingdom Metazoa; phylum Chordata; class Actinopteri; order Siluriformes; family Cranoglanididae; genus Cranoglanis; species Cranoglanis bouderius. The sequence goes on along the minus strand of CM042551.1, from coordinate 5,407,114 downwards.
CAAATTTAACGTACTGTTTCTGTAATTTATGTTGCACTTTTTTATGTGTAGCAGCTGTCATAAGTGTCCCGGTGAATGTATTGCTACTATGGAAACAATAATGTATTAGAATGAACGCTTTAATACAAACCTGTGATTTGCCTTACAGCTTACTGTCAGGACTGCAGTTATAGAAAATCCATTCTGACCAATCAGAATCAGGATTTCAATAATATTAAATAAATGAAGAAATAAAGAGATTCTGACATCTGGACATTTTTAATGAACAGTTTTAATGTCATGTACACACAGCTTAAGCACTGCTGTACAACCACCAGCACTAATTAGTTTATCTTTGAAATGCTTCTTGAGGTACAACCATTAATATACGTCTGAAATCGATCCCACTTGCATCTCATTTGTATCCCAGCTTTGCTTGCACCACAATAGTTTATTTATTTCTGCATTCTTTTTCGCGTGCTGTTGCTCTATAGATATCACAAGGCTCACACGCTATAAATGTCACACGCTGTGCATTATTTCTTTCAGTGCATAACGTGTGCTTCTCGCCCGTACATTTTCTTTATATGCTTTCCTTTATGGGAGCATGCTGCCCGGAATAAAGATGGCAGACTGTGCAGTGTGTGGTATTAAAGTGTCGTAGAAATGGTGGTATCATTATTTCAGCCACTCAGCTCCCCAGGTCTGTCAGAGGGGAGTTTGTGGTGGATCTATGACTCATTATATGAGCTTTAGGATTGTAAGATGAGGGAGTTTTAGCTCGCTGTAAATGGTGCACTGCTTTTGTATGTGGAGAATAGGCATAATTTTTTTTATTCGTAAAATCTGTTCCTGAATGATGTTCTCACCGAAATGGAAGGCTCACATGGTTTTTTGATGGTAGATTATTGTGTATGTGTGTGTGAGAGAGACATGGAGAGAGAGAAAAAGAAAGAGAGAAGAAAAAGAGAAAGATGGAAAATAGTGTGCGATAGGCCTTGTTGGTGAAGATGTGGCAGTGAGATGCTGGGTATAGGGGCTCTGTGGAGTTCTTACACATGCAATATGAATAAATATGAATAAATATTTCTCTGCTCTACCCAGGCTGCTCCCTTTCATCTCTCCGCTCAGTATATTTTCCCCTGCTATTGTTGTAGCAACAGTGTGTGGTGGGAGGATGTGGATGCGGTGGTGATAATGTGGATTCTGGCTGGTCTGCTGAAGCACATTTTGGTATCTCATCCCTTCAGCGACGCTTTTGAGTGAATTCAGTGGATCAATTCCAACCCATAGTTTTTCTTTCATGTGTCATTAGATGATACATTGCTTACACTCAAAGGGTTCTCAAATTGGGGTCTGCAGGAACCCCAGGGATCCATGAAACATATCCAGGGGTCCGTGAATTTAAAAAAAAAAAGTGTTGGCTTTTTTAAGTTATAGAAATTACAACCCACCTTTATAAACACTATTGTATTTATTATTGAGTTCTTAGTTATTAGCCTATTTGACTGGTCACAATGGATTTAAATGAAACCTCAATACCAGATACAAATTGAACCTGCAGGTTAGATAATGGGTGCCAGTTTTTCCTCTCTAATTTAAACTTGATCAAATTAATGGTATATTCCTATGAACATAGAAACACATACTATTGTATTGTTGGCCTTTCTGCTACATGTTTGGTATAATGCAGAGAAGCTAAATACAACTAATCAGAATCTTTTAGTCATGAAAAAGGTGGCCAACTCATTGTGACAAAATCTTTGATAAGTTAAAAAAGAAAAACTATAATTAAAATGTAAAAAATTATAATTAGTTAATTGTTATTGCCACACAATGGCACAAAGCGTGAATCACTCCATATAAATGATAATAATAATAATAATAATAATAATAATAATAATAATATTAATAATAAGCACGTTCTCTCTCTCTCTCTCTCTCTCTCATACATACACATACACATACAATGTCACAATCGGAAAAATGGGAAAATATGAACATTTGCACGTCATTATCGCAACATATTTTGTTGCCAAATTCCAAAAAGCTTTCACCTTTGTACACTGCCAAAATCCAAACCTGATGTGTCCTTTTCCATTAAGCATCGCCAAATACACTCTCTAAAACCAGCGGTTCTCAAACCTTTGGCAGTCAGAGACCACTTTATCTATATAAAAAAAAAATCCCAAGGCCCACTCAGTGCAGATTTATATTATGATCTATTCAGATATTAGGCTCATTATGCATACAAATGTGTACAATAATATTCTGGCTATTTATTGGAGCTTTTTATTCCTGGCCTTTCAACTGACAGGACACATTAGGTCCAAGCTGGCATTATTAAGATTATTACAGTTGCTAAGGTTTGTAGTAAACACATTTAAGCCTAGTGATCAGATAAAGAGGCTAATAGCTATAAGAACTCGATAATAAATACAAATTTGATAACAGTGGGGTGTGATTTCCATCATTGTAACAAAAAAAAAAAAAAAAAAAGTATAAATGTAGACCCCCTGGCTATAGGTCACTTTCGGAACTGCTGATTCAGACAATTTGACATACAATAAAGAGAAATGATGTCAGGATTAAACATGGCGTGCTCAGTGAAAAAACGGAAATAAAACAAGTAAGCGGTGGATCTTAATAAAGATGCTACTGCTTTTAGAATATCAGTTTTAAATGACTCTCCCTTCTGAATCACTCATAAGCAGGAAGCAATAGTGTTGGATAGTTAAGCACCTACTAACCATGAGAAGTGTACAATAACACAGGAGCTAATGGCTGCCATTTTGACTTCTCCATCGACTAGAACTCTTTCCACATGCTGTGAATGTGGCATTAGATGTGGACCAGAGCCATTAGCTCCTCTGCTTAGGTGAAGCTTTTAGCCTCATTACAGCGACAGGGTGAGCATGTAGCTGTCCATCCTATAACGGTGACCTGAGGTGAAATGCTGGACATGTTAGCATGCGAGACGCCATTAACTGGCCTCCACAAACCAATTGCTGCAGTTTTTTTTTTTTGGCACATTCTTGTTATTTCTGACATTCTTCAGCCAAAGTTTTCAGCTGAATTAACTTATATGATTTTTTTTGCATTCTTAGCCAATATTTTGGAAAACAAGTGACTATACTTGAGTGTGTTAAATTTCGTGGTGTGAAAAAAAAAAGGTGTGTGTGAGTGGAGCAGCACTGGTGTACTGATATAGCCAGAGTTCTTTCCATTGATGAAAAGCCCTCTCGCTTCCCACTCCTTCTGGTGTGTTCAATTTTCCGTTATTGCGGTGAAATTAAACATGTCTGTCAGTTTGCTTTTCCAGCAAGGTCCATCACGTACTGAGTCAAGTAAAGAAAGGGCAGATGCACGCAGAGGCACTGATATCAAAGCTGTGTAGAAAGAAGGGCAGGTTTGAGCGCACAGAATGACGCGTGGACGTACCTCAGTGTGAGTCATGAAATGAGCCAAAGTCATAACGAGAATGTCTGATTTGAACACAATTCATGAATAAGCTTCAGCGGCAAACAAGCTCCGCTGACTAATCACTTATTTACGTCATAATGTATGCAAACGACATACTACGAGTTACTCTCATATACAGCCAATTTACATGAAACACACTTTATTTTATTAACAGTGAGCCGATGAAAGGAAAGCGTTCAGCAGGCTAAAGGAAATTCGAGGAAATCAGGTAGGGAAAAATATATTTCAGTGAAGCAAAATAAAATAATAATCTTTTTGGAGACCTAAAAAAAAAAAAAGAGTTCAGTTGAAGAATGGATGGTTCAGTAGGTTTCTCTTTCGCAGTCTTTTGTTTCTACTGAAGTTAATAGTATCATGTAGGCGTAATATAGGCAATCATGGAAGTGTGATTGTTTTTTTTTTTGTTTTTTTTTAATTAAATAAGGTAGAAAACATTTTTCAATCTCATCATCAGGTAGTTATGTGAACTTCATTTAGCGCTTTATGTATGTAACTGAATTCAACTTTAATTAATTCTTTCATGTAAATACACTGAAAGAAATTAATCATACGAAGATGAATAAAAATGAAAGGGATCATATACAATATAAACATCTTTGAATAGCCCATCTGCCTAACACTGCACTTCCAGGTCAGCTCATCATGTTGCTTCTTGTATGTAAATGCACAGATTATTCATTTAAATGACTCTGATGAAATGATTATTCATTTAAAAGTGATCCACAATCTGAGGAAAGAATTAAATCAAGCAAATGTTTTGCTTGAATTGTTTTCGGAAGCCTCGAAAAAACTTTCAGTAAAATAAAATGTTAAAACAGGTGCCCTGTGATGGACCGGAGTCCCATCCAGGGTATATTCTCACCTCACACTCAGTGTGCCTGGAATAGACTCCAGATCCACTGGAACACTTTCCCCATGGTGGAAAAATCAATTTATAATTCATTTTAGATTATGTACACTATCCACCATACATACTGTATATTATACACTTCACTCCGAAACTATTGGAACGGCAAGGCCGATTCATTTGTTGTCGCTGTAGACTGAAGACATTTGGGTTTGAGATCAAAAGATGAATATGAGAAGAGAGTTTAGAATTTCAGCTATTATTAAATGATATTTATACGTAGCACATTTTGTATCAGACCACCCAATTTGTAGGTGAGCAAAAATATTGGAACATGGAATATTGGAACAGGTGTTTCTTGTTAACCAGGTGTGTCCTTTTAGATCGGTTGTTTGACCAATACATAGCTCTGAACATCTACTCTTGGTCTTAGACTTCAGTTTCGCCTGTGAAGACTGTATTTGTTGTTTAAAAAAAGATAAGCCAACGTGAAGATCAGAGAGCTGTCTATGGGAGGAAAACTAGCCATTTTGAAGCTGAGAAAAAAGGGAAAAATCAATCAGAGGCATTGCACAAACATTGGGCATAGCCAATTTGGAATGTTCTGAAAAAGAAAGAAACCACTGGTGTTCAGACACTGAAAGGGTCGGCTAAGGAAAACAACAACAGCTGATGACCAAAACGTTGTTGTTTTTGGGTTTTTCTTCACAGCTCTCACAGTCAGTGACAATCACCAACAACCTTCACAGGGCAGGGGTGAAGGTATCACAAGCCACCGTTTGAAGAAGACATTGAGAGTAGAATTATAGACGCCGTACCACAAGAGTGCTGTTATATAATGCTTTGCTGTGTACAGTGCAATCTACTTGCGTTAAAATTGTTCTCATAGCACCACAGAATGTACTGAAAGTCTAGAGTTTTACACTGAGATGATAAATGCATGACCTTTTTCACTCTTCGTTATCCTCAGGTGTACGTCCACCATTGAACATTGACCCCAGGGATTTGTTGGAACCCCTCTTGAAACAACTTCTTGATTAAAGCACAACTTCACTCACCTTGTCTTAACATGGCTGATTGAAAACCTTCACACACGCACTGCTCTTTCGTCTCCTCTCACAGCAGCCGCTTGAGTAAATCAAGCCCTGCTGGAAAAGGAAGAGAAATCCTCCCCAAGGATTGACCACTTACCACTTGCAGGGAAGCAGCAGTGCTCCACACATCACAGACTTGCTCTCTGAATCCTCTTAGTCCTTATACACTGTCATTAGCCTTATCCACTGGACTAAAACGCCTGCACCTTCAGGCTGTGTGAATGCTCACGATTCGTTCCCGCACTCACAGGTTATCACAAATCACTGCTTTTCATCACAGCATACTCCAAGGAATTTCTGTCAGTTTTTTTTTAAAGGCACTCATTCACATTGTGGCCACATACTGTAAGTTGTAATGAATGAAATATGATAGTGGCGGCAATTTTGCAATTAGATTGCGGAGAACATGCTGAGAAAATTTTACTCTCTGGAGTGAAGACTGCAGATTTGTTTTCCAGGAACAGATTACAGGTTTTGACGATTACTTACACATTGGTATTGCACACTGGCACATGATTCTCAATAACTAAAGCTCAGATTTCTTCTCTAAAGACATTTTACTGCAAAATCGCTCTTATTGCAAAGTAATTAAACACTTGCCACTATGCTCCAACCTTAATAACACATTTCATGATCAACTCCCAGGCCATATTTTGAGAAAGTTACTTTTTCCACATAACGAAAATCACTATTCATTACGAAATTCCCTCAAGCAGCTCGCACAGTAGTTCACTTTAAACTACAGGTTTTGTTTGTTCACTAGCTAGTTAGCATTAGTTGTCTAGCTCACTAGCTCGGTGTATTAAGTTCAGGATCACGGTAAAGCACAAAACAGCTAATTCTAGTGATCCTGCTAGCTAAATGACAAGCTCCTGTTAAAGGAGAGAGGTTTTGCTCTTTCACCTGGTACAGAGTAAAAATGTGACAGTCACAATCCTAGAATTTTTATTCTCATAACACTTCTGTAATTATCCTCCGACAATAACAGCAGCAGGTAATTACAGCTTCCTTTTTGGGCTGCAGGCCAAACCATTTATTACTGTACTAAAGAATATGTCAGTACACCAATGTTAAATACTATTATTGTCATTAAATGTTTAACTTACGACTTGCAGCCCGTGAGCCAACTTGTGAGATTAAATTGCGTAGCTGAGAAAGACACAGTACAAACAAACATTACGCAGTGTTCTTCATTGAGTAACTTGGAATAGCATTTATTGGTAACGCTTTGGAATAGAATAGAAAAGACAAATTATTATCCTATTTAAACGCTCCACAGATTCGCTTCAAAAGATTTTGGATATTAATTAATGCACTTCGGTGATAATAGTAATAATAAGTGTGTTATACAAGTTTGACTTATAAGGGTTAAACAAAAGTTCATGGCATGTGGAAAAATATTTACAGTACATAACAAATATTAATAGTACCACATATACTGCCCCAAGCTCTAACCTTCTGTATTGAGCTGTGTGAATTTCTGCAATCTTATGTTTCTGAGTTCTACTGAATCAGTTCTGGTATTGAGTGTGGTATTATCTGTAATATTTGATTTATTTCACACAGTGAACCCGTTGTGGAATTCTGTTATTTTATTACACACACATAAATACATTAAAATACATAATACAAATACATAAGTACCACATTTCTATTTAATTATTTGTGGCTTCCAGTGTTGCCAGCATTTTAATTCAATTAAATTCAATTTTATTTATATAGCACTTTTACCAATGGACATTGCCACAAAGCAACTTTACAGAAATCCAGATGTAATTTTTTTTTTTTTTAAATTGATCCCTAAAGAGCAAGCCAGAGGCGACAGTCGGAAGGAAAAACTCCCTGAGATGATGTGAGGAAGAATCCCCGAGAGGAACCAGACTCAAAGGAACCCATCCTCATCAGGGTGACACCGGATAGTGCGATTATAAATCATTTCTCTTCTATAACTCTATACTATAGAGTCACGCAGTGCCTTCTAACAATGTGCGTTAGAAGGAACTTGAGTACACAGATTAGTAAGTATACTCTTGTCGTGTAATGGTTTAAAAAGATGTACAGAGTGCAAGCAGAGACATTGGCAAGACTTGTTATGATAGCATAACTAAAATAGAGTGCCAGAAGGTAACACAGACATAAGCGCACACTGGGACATAAAGAGGCCAGCCACTTCACCTGACTGACACTGTGTCTGCGTCCTGAACACTAATTGGAAGTCTGTTTTGTAACTGTGTAAGAGAAAGCTCTAACTTTCCTTTAATTAATTGTGAATTAATTAAGTAAAGTACATTTTATTAAGTGAATTAATGTCAAAAAAGTGTTTAGCAAAAAAAAAAAATCTAGCAACTTTTTTTTTAGCAGATGTTAGCATCTGATGTTAGCATACGCAATACAGCTCTCCAGCTCACATCACAGCTGCTGGTCATACGAATTGAGAGAGCAGGTTCAGTCGATTACTGGTTACCACTGTTCCCAACGACCAATCATTGATCACCATCGCTCCCAACAACCAATCACTGATCACCGCTGTTCCCAACAACCAATCATTGATCACCATTGTTCCCAACAACTAATTACTAATTACCATTGTTTCCAATAATCGATTACTGGTTGCCACTGTTCCCAACGACCAATCACTGATCACCATTGTTCCCAATGACCAATCACTAATCACCATTGTTTCCAAAGACCAATCATTGATCACCATTGCTCCCAATGACCAATCCCTGGTCAATGCTGTTCTCAACAACCAATGACTGATCGCCGTTGTTTGTCCCACATTCCCACTTATTTGTTCTTTGTTTTAAACTCTCTTCTCGGTGATATTTACAGTAACAGTTACCATAACCATTCTTGATAATGACGATAGAATTTTGTAAATATATCATTAGTATTTTATTTTTCTGTAAGAAATACATTATGATCTATTATTTAATATTCTGATAAAACTGTTCTATTCTATTCTATTCTATTCTATTCTATTCTAAAGTGACTTCAGAAAAATCTTCCTTCTTTATGTAACACGTTTTGATATGCAAATGATCTCGATGATTCTGTGAATATGCAGATCAGTCCATAATGTCAGCTGGCAACTTCTAGAGACTTTTCGAGCGCATTTAATTTACCTTCCCTTGAAATGAGTTGTCATCACTGGTGGCTTCATCTAACTCATGTTTTAGTAAATGACAGTTACTCTGGTTCTACTCTGGCATTACAGAGCGCTAGCCAAATTTTCTACCTGAGAGGATACAATTCTAAAATCTTACATCCAACAGCTTTAAAGTAGCAGAAGAATTCAACTATATCTCAAAATGAACTCATTCTATCAAAACACCAGTGCTGCTTTCCCCCGAAACAGGAATAGCTCCTCAGTCAGAGCGCAAACTTTTGAAGTGCACTTGGCATTTCTTTTCTGTATGAAACATAACATGATATATGAAACAGGAGTAAACAATTAGAAATGAAAAGTGCTAGAAACAAAAAAAACTAGCATTGCAACGGGAATTTATGCAGTTTGCGGTGAAATATATAGCTCACGCATACAGTAGAAGTTTGTTTACTCTGTCTAATTTATTTCTTTACAGCTATTAACAAACACTTTCCAGTATCAAGTAAACTTTTTTCACAGTTTTTCACAGTTAAATCGGCTCTCTGTATGCTTTGGGAAAAAAAAAAAAAAAAAAATTATTATACACAGTTTTCAGAATTCTTGCATTTATTTCTCACTTGACCTCTAACACTGATGAAACCTTGTGTTTCTGCTGCTCTTTGTGTACAGATGGAGGCAGTTTGCTAAGAAACAAATATTGGATTACAATCAAAACCTTTAAAAACAAAAATAAAATAAAAATTAATACAGTCCCCTCCAAAAGTATTGGAACAGCAAGGCCAGTTCTATTGTTTTTAATATACACTGAAGACATTTGGGTTTCAGATTAAAAGCTGAATATAAGATGATCAGAATTTCAGATTTCATTTCCTGATATTTAACATAGTTTCTGTCATCAACTACTGTTGTTTTCCTTGGCCGACCTGTTCGATGTCTGGTTGTGGTTTCTTACTTTTTCAGGACATTCCAAATTGTTGTACTGGCTATGCCCAATACTTTTGCAATGGCTCTGATCGATTCCCCTCTTTTCTCACCTTCAAAATGGATTGCTTTTCTCCCATAGACAGCGCTCTGATCTTCATGTTGGTTTATCCCTTTTAACAACAAATGCAGTCTTCACAGGGGAGACCCAGGTCTCAAGCCAAGAGTAGACATTCAGAGCTATTAATTGTTCAAACAATCAATCTAACAGGGCAAAACCGGGGCAACAAGAAACACCTGTCAGTCACGTGTTCCAATATTTTTGAGCACTTGAAAAATGGGTGGATTCAAACAAAAGTGTTCTAAGTTGTTTAACACATCTAGATGTAAATATCAGGAAATGTCATGAAACCTGAAATTCTGCTCTATGGCCTCATTCGTCTTTTGATCTCAACCCCAAATGTCTTCAGTGTATGACAAAAACAAAAGAATTGGCCTTGCTGTTCCAATACTTTCTGAGGGGACTGTAATAATCAACAAAAAGAAAATGGCACATCACATGTTATATGAAATGTTGAATCCTGAATTGGGCCATTTCAATATACGAAACATGAGGCTGTGAGGCATTAACACTCCCTTTCTGCACAATCATACCATCCATGGATGAAGTCCTGATTTCATTTTTGAACAAAGTTATCAAATATTTGCAAATTATGCCTGTAGAAATATACAGTTTCCTGAGAGAAAAAAAAATGGGGAAAAGTATGCAATAATTAAAAAAAAAAACAGTTTTCACTGAATTGTCAAAGCAATTACAATTTGGCGCATACAGAGTGCTCAGTGGATGAAGAGTTTTGAAAATGTAAACTCAACCGAACAAAAAAAATGCTTGTCAGTAAGACATATAAACTTATAAAGACATATGGACTTATAAAAAGTTTTATTAGGAAATCAGTGAAAGAACACTGAACTAATAAACCTTTGTCCCAAATAAGAAAACTGTCACTTTTTATAGATGTTATAATGCAAAGAGTTACAGACAACAGCAGCTCTGACAGTAGTTGCGGCTGCAGTGCAAATCACAGGTTTATATTGATGCGCTTGTTTTAATACATTATCGTATCTATAGTAACAACTTACACAGCTACTTGTATGGCAGATGCTCCACATAATCTTAAGCCGAATAATAAAATGTGTTGAATAGAAGTGTTGTTATTTTACAAAGAAAGGTGTATAATCAGTGATATGGTGAAGCAAATGGTTATTCAACTGTGTTAGAAATAGTCTCCAGTGTCAGTGCTTTTAACAATCAGAGGTAAAGCTGTAACTTTAAGCTTTCTGCCATGGACAGAGGATGTTGTGTTGTCGGTTTCTCAGTAAGTATTTTAGTTTTATTAACAAGAGAAAGAAAAACTAGAGCTGGTGAGGGACATCTGTTTATAGCTTCTATAATGTAATTACTAACAGGAATAAACTGTTCTGTAATATTAAAATTGTTCTGTAATATTAAATGTAACTATGAATGGATTACAATATGTCATTCTTTAATTAATAAAAAAATAATAATTGTGGTACGGTGGCTTAGTGGTTAACACGTTTGCTTCCGGGATTGGGAGATTTGAACCCCCAATCCCGTTTGAATGTTCTCCCTGTGCTTCGGGAGTTTCATCCGGGTACTCCGGTTTCCTCCCTCAGTCCAAATACATGCACGGTAAGCTAAGTAGTGTGTGAATGTGTGTGCAATTGTGCCCTTTGATGGGTTGGCACGACGTCCAGAGTGTCCCCCACCATGTGCCCCAAGTTCAGGATGGTTTTAGGATGTGCTGTTACTGTAGCTTCACCCTGCTTTGGGTTACAAAGTGTCCCTGTCATTGATTATTTTCCTGCAACAACATCTTCCTTGCATATGAAATTACAACACCTGCCTGCCAAGGTTCAGCTTGAGAGCTTTCAAACAGGGCGACTGGACATGGACATGAGCACGTATAAATCCTGTGTTGCAAACCACTATATAATAAAGAAGGAGTGGGAAAAGGAGAGGAAGAGCACAAGAAAGCCTTCTTCCAAAGAGATCTCATATGAAATGTAGGGTACAGCAGATTAGTCGAGGACATTAAAAAAAATAAGAATACACATTATGCAGAAATAATATTGAACAATTCATTCATTCATTCATTCCAGGGAAAGTGTGTTGGTGTATACTTCCACATCCCCTAATAGTTTCTCTCACTTATAAACACAAAGTATAAAGCACATTAAAGGTATATTAATAAATAATTCATTACATTACTATCCAGTTTTCCTTTAATTGTAGTATAAAGTAATCTATACACACTCTGGGACTGTTGTGTTCTCTGTTGATGGTAAAAAAGTCGATTTGTTGTAGGAATTCATACATGTGCTCACTATTCTGACGTGAATATTTCATGATGTGGAGAGCGTCCAGGGCTTTGGAACTGGTTTTTTTTTTGGAACTGTATTTATTTCCAATTTACTTGCACTATATTAACATTTGCCATATGTATACATCATTTGAAAAAAAAAAAAAAAAAAAGTCTAAGAGCAAAAAACTACAATTTGTTTGTTCATTTTAATGAAAGTGTGGCTGTGTGTCGATTGATCAGTACAACAAAGCAGTTTTGATGTAGAAAATCATTTTGAAGAAAGAGCGTCAGTATTTATCAGTTTGCTCACATTATTATAATATTAAGCTTTGCCAAATGTATATGATCATAGCTTTAAGAAACTGTTCAATGTTAAAGCTGAAACATTGTTTCCTGGAATGTGTGTTAACATTGTTGTTAATTAAATAGCCTTGCCTTTAGGAATTGGCTTACTTTATATGATAGTTATTCATTTACCACAAAGCTCCATCCAACAGTTGAGTATTTGAAGGTTAAAATTGTCGCTCAGGGAAAATGGCTCTGTGGCACTTTTGGGATTTCAACTGACAACATCTCAGTCACTAGAAGAGGGCTGCTGGGACACCAGTACTTCCAAGGACACACAAAATAACAAAATGACACTGCCAAGGGAATTATTCAGTCATCTCTGTCTTGAATATTTATGTGGTATTTATTCATTTGGCAGACAATTTGATCTAACATGGCTTACAAATGATTCAGAAGTCAATCCAAGCACAGAGATGTGTAGTAGAGAGTAGCTGTGTGTTAAAGAACCGATGTTTCAGTTGCACGCAGAAGACGTTAATCACAGCCTCCAGACCAGCACCCTGTTCACCTGTAGAATGTAGCCTCTATTGTTGACTAGCTTGAATGCCAGGCTTTCCCATGTCCTCATGTGTACACACCATTGTTAACACCATCATGCTCATCATCTCGTAGACCACTTACTAGCCGAGACGAATCTCTGCCATAACTCAGTGCAGCTGCATCGCGTAGCTGCATTGCATTCTGGAACCTTGAGTCCAGTGTTTTTTTTTTTTTCCAACATCTCCACTACTTCTATGTTACATTTTTCTTATTAAATTGATGTTGACGGTTGCTGGAAAATGGTGAGTGAGAAAAGAAGCTCTTTTGGTTTTTTTTATGTTAAACCTGAACATGTTTACAGTACTAGTAATGCCCCAATGTGATATCAGCATGGCAGCCAACCACTAACTTGATGAAAATAACCTCATGTGTGTGTGGTACAACTGAAGATCTAAGCTGCAGCTAATGTTTTAGGATCGAATCTACACCCTGACTTATGAGCAACTTACATTCAACTGGCTGCAGGTCTTCAAAGGACATGAACTGTTGCTGAGATTTCTATATCACTTCACTCCTCTTCACAGTGCAGATTGTGGGTGTGATGTTTTTAGTTGCTTTGCTGTGTCTGACAGGCTCTTAGTGCAGCTTAATAAGTGCTGTTGATTGTAGGCTAGATGTTGGGAGAAAGCTGGTCATGTTTTAGACTCTGAAAGTGCTCTTCGAGATAGATTCCTGTGATAAGTCGCTTTCTCCTTGAGATGTAAACACATTTGCAGCAATTTTGTACATTAGACATGTCAGGGAGGGTGGAGGAAATTCTGTTTTACATAAATGCACATTTTATGCATAGAAATTTGCTTTAACTCTTAAAAGTCTGTGATGATGCACATGCCATGAAAGATTTTACATATTGTTTAATAGTTTATTAATTATTTGGGTTAGAGACTTGTTAGGGGGCCAAACACCGAAGGTGTGTAGACACCCTTTAGTGATTGTATGTATGTATGTATGTATGTATGATGATGATGATGATGATGATGATGATGATTATTGTTGTTGTTGCTGTTGTTCCTTCACAAGGGAGCTTTTGGCAGCCCATAGATCATGTCATACACTTTTTTATGAAATTTGGCACAGTGATAGAGGACAATCTCAGCTACATTCACAGCAATTTTGGTGTGCACCACTCAAGCCCTCTAGCGCCACCAATAGAGCAATTTTGGACATAGGTTTACAATAATAACTTAGCAACACAATGTCATAGAAAGGCAATTCCACATTCCTGTGATTCTTTGGGTCAAACTGTGTTCAGTCAACCATCATGAAGTCAATTTCCACCATATGGATTTTCTGCCATTTTGAGTTTTTTCAACTTTATCAGCCTGACTTCAAATTTGGGCTATCTCAATTGGAGCAAGCTCTGATGGCCCTAATGGCTTCTGATCTTCTTCCGTTGCTCAGGGGTGGGGACAGAAAGTACTCGACCCCCTGAATTTCTGCTTGTCACTATATTTTTAAATTGTACCATGTTATAAAGATTTGTGGTTTAACGGGGAGCAAATCCACTCATAACTTCACAGTTCTGCAATGTTATTTTGTTCACATTATAATCCAGCATTTATTTACTGTTTGATTTTCATCTTCATAGTTATTTTACATATCTATGTATCTGGTGCTATTGGTCAGAAGGTGTTGATTAATTTTCCATAACAGAAGCTCTGACAAAAGTTCAGAGGCAGACCACTGGTTTAAATTAATGCACTTGTTGTAATACATTATAGTTTCTATAGTAACAAGTTACACAGGGTGTTGTATGGTGGACGCTCGACATAAATTAAAAAATGTGTTTCTTTAAGGAAGAAAACCTTTTAGTTAGCATTTTTGGAAGGAATATCCAGTGTCAGTGCTTTGTAACTGTTTGCAAACGTAACTGCATGAACTTTAAGTTTCCCCCCATAGGAAAGTCTTCAAAGTGTAACAAATTTACACTTTGAAATTTGTTCTTGCCTTATTAACTTCAAAGGTGAGTGAAGAACTCTATGGTGAAACTATGATGTATATATAAATGGATAAAAAGTATGATGTCATTCTTCAATAAATAAAAATTGTAGTCCTTAGCAAATCGCTGTGGTGTAACAGGACATAAATACTCCAAGACGTGGTGTTTTAGGAAAATAATCGACTTCGGGGTGGTAACAGTAACACGTCGAGCCTCATCACAAAACCACGTCATTGATTATTTTCCTATAACAGCGCACTCCCAAGTGTTTTATTCCTATGTATCAGTATCAGAAAGAAATAGGAACAGTGAGGGTTAAGCAGTGCACACAATCATTCATTTATTTGTTCGTTCAAACATCCAATAATTAATCTTTGTCCATATAATGGAAGATATCATTATTTAAAAACCTGGTGCAAATTTTGAAGTGCAGCTCTGGGCATGTGTGAAGCAAGTACAATAAATTTGACACATTACTGGCGAATTTAATTCTAAACCGAATTTAGTACTGTAGTAAACACATCTAGCTGTTTCTGACATTTTTACACAGTTTTATGTGTGTATTATGTGGATGCCTTGTTTGGGTCTTAAAATTTATTTACTGTTCTGTGCACAGACTGTCTAATGTTCTTTTAAATGTTTATCAGTTTTGTTTTGAGGGCTAAAAGGGATTAAGAAATAATTGTGTTGTGAATGGAAGCTTGACGTTTTGATCTTTAATTCATGCTCACCTACTGTAGATGTGAGTTTAATCGGTTTAAAACAGTGATACAGCAGGAAACTACGAGAATATTTGTCAATCCAACAGAGCCTAATGTTGACGAATGCATAACTCAATCCATTTTGTTTCACAAGGCTGAAATCATAAATCTTTTTTAATCTATCTCTCTAAGACCAAATTAGACAAAATAAATGATATGAATGTTCAGACAATCCCCCTCTCTTTCTCTTTGCCCCTTTACACACACAATTATGCAGAAAAGTTGGATTTTCTCCACTGGTTTTAACCTTTTCAACTACAAAATAAATACTTTAGTGTATCCTGCAATGAAACAGCAATGTAAAAAAATCAGAAAACCAGAAAAATATTTTCAGGAGACGTTTTGCCATGATCCCTTTCAGGCTCCTGACCTGATATGAGGAAGGTAGTGTATGATATCAGGCAGAGTTACAACAGAGATGTCAAAATGATTGGGCAAATATTTGCCAAGCAATCTGTCAGTTAGAAAAGATTCACCAAGAAGAAAGTAGCAGGGTGTGTGAAGGTTCTAGCGGTCGAATATTACAACTGAGAAGATTCAAAAGCCGTTCAGAGGATATGGATATGAAAGTGTTTGAAGTCAGTTACAGTTGAGGGCAAAGGTTTACCTATTTGTTCACAACTTCACACATTTCCTGTGCTAAGTCAGTTAGGCTATCTACTTTCATTTCAAAATAATAGCTAAGAGACAGATCTATTTTAGCTTGTATTTACTATATCTGAATTTGATTTCCAGGTGGACTTGTAGGTAACATGTGGCGCACTCACCGCAGAGGCTCGGGGTCGATTACCAGTCAGGAAAGCGACCCCAGCCACTGGAGGGTTGCATGAGCCAGAACACTCTCAGTGCTGGACCCAAGCCTGGAAAATGGGGAGGGTTGCGTCAGGAAGGGCACCCGGTGCAAAATGTGTTCCAGAATCAAAATATGCGGACGGATCCGCAGTAGCTACCCCAAATGTGAGCAGCCGAAAGAGCAAAAAAAAGGTTCTATATCTGATTTTCAGTGGGTAAAATGTTTACATATACTTTGTTAGTATTTGGTGCCATTGCCTTTAATTGCTTGAACTTGAATTGAACTCTTGAGGTAGCCTTCCACAAGCTTCTCACTATAGTTTTTTATGGAATTTTTGCTCATTCCTCCTGACAGAACTGGTGTAACTCAAGCGGGTTTGTGGGCCTCCTTGCTCATGTATTTTTAGTCCAGTCCACAAATTGTCTGGGGATTCAGATCAGGGCTTTGCGATGGCCACGTTATCTTTAAGCCATTTTTTTAAACAACTTTGGAAGTATGCTTAGGATCATTGTCCTGCTGGAAGACCCAGTTGCAGCCAGATGGCATCTATTGTCTGCAATGCACCAGTGTTTCCTGCATGCTAAGTGTTGATCATCATGGCCAAATAATGAAATTTTTGTTTCATTTGACCAGGGAACAATGAGTACATCAGGGGGACAGCACATGTGAGATGTTTTGGAGACAAAGTTAGAGAGGCCAGGTTGAGATGGTTTGGACATGTTCAGAGGAGGGAGAGTGAATATATTGGTAAAAGGATGCTGAGGTTAGAGCTGCCAGGCAGGAGGCCGAGAGAAAGACCAAAGAAGGAGGACATGAAGGTAGTCGGTCTGAGAGAAGAGGATGCGGGGGATAGGGCTAGATGGAGGCAGATGATTCGCTGTGGCGACCCCTGAAGGGAACAGCCGAAAGGAAAAGAAATAAAGAAAGATTTGACCAGGGAACACTCCTCCAAAAGACTGGTGATCACCTGCAAACTTCAGTCTGGCTTTTTTTATACCGTTCTTCAAAAGTTCTACAACTTTTCAGGCTAATGGCAGTGTAGGACTCTCTTAATGATGGATGTACTGTACATACTTTGGTATCTGATGCCTCTAACTCTCTCATCAGTTCCTTTGTTTGTGTCTTGAGGTTCAGTTGATCCTTTCAGACCAAAGTTCATTCATCCCTGGGAGTTAATTTGTGCCTCTTTCCTGAACAATGCATTGTCTGTGTGGTCCCAAAATGTTTATATTTCAATACAATTGTTTGTACAGATGCTTGTGGTACATTCAGTTGTTTGGAAATTGCTCCTAAGGAACAACCAGACTTGTGGAGGTCCATAATTTTCTTCTGCGGTCTTGGCTGAGTTGCTTGGATTTTCCCATGGTATCAAGTACAAAAAAAAACACATAAATATAGCCATAGATGTGCTCCCATTAAACTCCTAATTATGACAATTGGCCAATCAGAAGTCAATATAACAATTTCTGGAATCTTCCAGATGGTATAAAGAAACTTGATGTATATTCTCACCTACATGTCTTTTTTTTGCTATAAATAAAATTTCTTTGTCTTTTTTATTTTGTCCTGA
The DNA here is from genome assembly GCA_023630585.1 of Cranoglanis bouderius. Taxonomy (NCBI): domain Eukaryota; kingdom Metazoa; phylum Chordata; class Actinopteri; order Siluriformes; family Cranoglanididae; genus Cranoglanis; species Cranoglanis bouderius. The sequence continues at coordinate 5,389,346 of CM042551.1, read as the reverse complement.
AGGTTTGTGAAGTTTTTTACTCAGCTGCACAGAGCAATAAGAGACCTAATACACTTTTAAAGGCCAAAATTAATCTATTTTTACATGTAGAAACATTTCAGCCCTTTAGATTAAATGGCATCTTTGCTATACAGAAAGACATTCTACCCACGTATATGTTTAGCTGCTGGGAAATCCGTTCACATTTCATCTTTGACACACACACACAGGTGTGTGGTTGACCTGACATTAGCATCAATTGAATGGGTTTAATCCAAACCTCAGTACATTACAATACAAATCTATAAATAATGTCCACTTAAATCTTCTGACAATTTTAATAAAAATGTGTTATGTCAGTGGAAAGTTCAAGAATAAAAAAAAAGCACTACAAAAGCAGGCAACATATTATTGCATACATTTAAATAATGAGCCTAATATTTGAGTTGGGGTATGTGTGGAGGGAGTCATTTTATACTTTGAGAACCCCTGATTTTCGGAATAGAGCTATCTAAAAAGCTTGATCCGAAAAGCTTGATGTTCACTGTGTGATGACTGTCACACCTAACTAGCAAGGGTTAGACATCTTTAGGCAGACTGACAGTTTTTACCTCCTCGTTTGATAAAATGGCTCCTTATTTACCCAACATGATCGTTGTACGAAGATAGCTTAGCTAATTAAATGGATTTCTATGTTGTTTTAGGAAAATAGAGTTACAGTTTCTTAAAGATCAACTTGTGTAGGCAGAAAAGCCCAATTTCCAGATTTTCAAAACCTTCCAGTCTTTTTTGGCTGTTTGCTAGAATTCATCCACAGTGACATCTTTTCTCAGACAGTCTCACATACATGTATGTATAGTATTCACTTAACAAGCATTAATACGTTTCATTTTGTCGAGTCCTCTAGATCTCTCTACTCTGGTATTTATGATTTAAACCACATTTCATCTGCTGCCTCATTTGTGATCAAAAGTCATATTTGCCTGCCCAGCATTTTAGCCCAAGGACCTTATTCTCCTCTACTACTATCCTTCTGCTAGTCTCTCTATCTCTCTCCCACACACACACACACACACACACACACAGACACAAAATATGATTAAAATCTACTGCTCCACTGCCTTTCCTGCCCTTGGGACTGGGTGAGGACAGACATCACTATATTACTACAAGCACTCGGTGGTCACGAAATTACTGACCATTTCATGAAAATTGCCAGCGCGTGTGTGTGCCCTGCTCTGCTGTAGGACATTTCTGTATATTGAATGCCTCATAGTCATCAATATGAGGTGGTGTAATTAACTCTTGGCTCAAATGGCCTAAAAAAGCACACGTTAAAAGGAATACCAGAGTTGCGGGAAAGATTAGAGGACATATAAGATGTCATAAGGCTCTGCTCTAACTGCTTTCAGAGCTGTTTTTTATGCTGTGTCTGCTCTGCCTAACTAAACACATTACATCCTCCAGCTCTCGCCAACACCCGATATATGCGCCTATTATGCTCAGAAGGCTGTATTATGCATAGCGTATTAACTCGGAAGTACCAGTTGTTCTCCACAGCTCAATCGCAGGCTTATGAGAAGGCCATTGTAAAAGAATCCTGCATAGCAATGAGCTACAATGCTAGCTCTCGGCGCACGAGTGCCGATCAGGCATCCGTTGTGATGGGAATTATAAGTCATCACACAGCAGCCGGATTTCAGGGGTTGAAAAAACTTTCTATAAATCTGCTTTTTTGCAGACAAAGCACACGACACCGCAGGCCGGAACGAGTTTCTTAGTTAAGACTCTGTCAGTGTTCAACAGATTACACGGCTTGCTTTTGGACCGTGCTGCATTCTTATCTCAGCTTTCTTATTACTCAGTGCTTTCAGTTCACATGGATTTGAAACATCAATAACATATAGTTCGGCCTCTTTCTGCAGATTGAGTTCTGCTTAGGAGCAGACTTTGTTGGTGATAAAATCACACTCAGTGATTTATGCGCAACTGGACTCGTTTACATTGGCAGATATATGGCTACAATATCTTGGTTGTAAGCCATTAATAGATAATGCTTTAGCTAAGGAATAACACACAATGGACTGTGCTGTTATATGAAAAATAATACACACTGGGGTGGTGTGATATGGCACGAAGCGAACCGGAAGTCTATTATTTTCATATAAAATCGTGGTCTGATATTATAACCCTCATACCACAACAATTTACCAATTTATTCATTTATTAATGAATGACACATCACTCTCGTTAACTATTTCAAGTTACATTAAATATTATGGAACGTCCACGAGACAAGTTCCTGTCATTGCTTATGTTATAGCATCCACACAGTCGTTCCTTCACCAGCCTCTCATTTTTCTCTCTCTTGAAGTTAATGAGACGAAAAACTCTGCAGCTTGTCATGTTCCTGAGAAACTGGAAAGCGGAAAACGTCCTTTATCCTGTAGACCTCCTCATGGCGGAAAACTTACTGTAGTTACAAAGCGCTTACACTGATGATGCTTTCCTTAAATGTTTAATAATCGTCTCCTAACAAAAACGTTCGCAATATTAACGATTATACATATTTTTAATCGATTCATGATTAGTCTTAGATTATGTGGAGTGTCTGTGGTATCGTGCAGATTAAATACACTAGTCATATATCCAATAACATGGCTTTTAATCATCGAACTGCGGAGACATGAGCACACTGTTAAGCACTCTCTCGGAAGCACCACATAAGGTAGCAACATAACATGTATGACAACCTAGCCCCCTCTTGTGGACATACTGTACATACCCCCCCCCCCATAGTAAACTATGACTAACACATTCAACTACTTGAATGACAATTGTTTGAGAAGGCAATACATTTCCAAATAACACTCTGAAACACAGCACCTTAGTCTACCCAGAATAATTCTTATAATTTTGATGAAAATCCAAGGCGTCTAATTATTTGACATAATCCTTGAATCGAACAGGAGAATGTCTCTCTCTTGTAGAATGTCGCAACATTGGTACATCAGGTATATCCAGTTTCTCAGGTAAGTTCTGATCTTTTCCAGTTCCCAGTTGTTTGGTGTCCTGACTTGAAGTGCCTTCTTCTGGTACTATGTCCGTTACAGCAGGACAGGAAATTTCAGGTGGCAGGGGCTCTTGATCAGAGGGCAATGTTAACTGGGTGGAATCCCGGAACATGTCAGTGTGTCGAAATTGAATTTGATCAACATGCCTCCTCAGGATAAACACATCATCTCCAGTTGTGAAAATTCTCAGCGTAGCGCTTTTGTCATGTCTCTCTTGCTGTTTCTGTTGTTTGAGTTGTACTTTTGCTTTAACATCTGGCAAGAGAAGATCAAATGTAGATCTCAGCTTTCTCGACTTGAGCATCTCGGCAGGTGACACACCTGTTCTGGCATGTGGTGTGATACGATAGTTAAACAAGAATCTTGCCAACCTGGTTTCCAAGGCGTCCCCCTTCAACTTTTTTATGCCTTCTTTGAACATTTGAACAGCTCTCTCAGCTAATCCATTAGAAGAAGGATGGAATGGTACGGATCTCACATGCCTAATCCCATTACTTTGCAAGAACTTTTCAAATTCTGCGCTTGTGAAGCAAGAGCCATTGTCAGAAACTAGGATCTGAGGTAATCCACAAATACTAAAACTTTGGTGTAGTTTCTCAATGGTAGCTTGCGATGTCGATGAGCTCATGGGATAAGCATCCATCCATTTGGAATGCGCGTCCACAATTACCAGAAACATCTTTCCCAGAAAAGGACCCACATAATCCACATGAATATGACACCAGGGGGTCTCAGGCCATTCCCATGGATGCAATGGCGCTACCGGAGGCATTTTGCTGTGCTTTAGACATTCCTCACAGAGTTGGGACTCCCTCTCAACTTCCTTATCCATCAATACATAATTATGTACTTGAGCCAGAATCACATCTTTATTTGTCCAGCTCTTTATTTGAGCGGCACTGATAGGTTCAAAATCCAACATGTCCAACATCAAGACTTGATCTGGCTTACTTTGTTCCTGTTCCACTCCAGGAAGGGGCAGTCTGATTAAGGCATCAGCATTTGTGTGATTTTCTTTGGATTTGTACACCATGTTGTATTCATATGCGCTTAGCAGTATGGTCCATCTTTGAATTCGAGGAGAGCCCATCTGTGGAATGGGTTTCTTTTCTCCAAACAGAAAGATCAAAGGTTTATGATCCGTGCGAATAGTAAATTGCCGACCATACAAGTACTGGTGGAATTTCTTAATTCCGAAGATTACTGCAAGACCTTCCTTATCCAACTGCGAATATCGTTGCTCTGATGGTGTCAGTGTACGAGATACAAAACCTAGAGGTTTCTCAGTATTATCTTCCATATGGTGGTAAAGCACAGCACCTACACCATAAGGAGAGGCATCACACAAGAGAATTAACTCTCTCCCTGAAGAGTAGTGTACCAACACAGCAGCAGACTGTAGGAGTTCTTTCGATTTCTCGAACACTCTGTATTGCTCTCCTTCCCATATTCATCTAGTAACAATTTATGGAGAGGAGCCAGAACAATAGACAAGTTAGGTAAAAACTTGTTATAATAATTCAGCAAACCTAAGTAAGCTTTCAGTTCAGTGACGTTGGTGGGACATGGAGCCTCCATAAGTGCTTTCACTTTGTCTTTTAGCAGGTGTAAACCTCGAGCATTTACCAGATGACCTAAGTAACTCACTTCTTTCTGAAGAAATTCACATTTGTTGCTCTTTAGACGCAATCCAGCATCCTTCAGTCGAGTGAGCACAGTATCTAGAGTTTGCAAGTGTGCCTCGTCATTAACTCCAGTGACTAGTATGTCATCTAGATAAATGGCCACATGTGGTAATCCTTGTGGCAACCCTTCTATAGTCCTTTGAAATATAGCGGGTGCAGATGCCACTCCAAAAGGAAGACGACTGTTTGTGAACATTCCCTTATGAGTATTAATGGTGAGATACTGCTTGGATTTTTCATCCATCACAATCTGTTGGTAGGCATGACTCATGTCTACTTTTGAAAAACATAAGCCCCCAGACAAAACTGTAAAGAGGTCTTCCACATGTGGTATTGGATATTGTTCCAAAGGCGAAGCTTAGTTTATTGTGAGCTTATAATATCCACAAAGTCTAAAGGATCCGTCTGGCTTGAGGATTAATACAACCGGTGCTGCCCACACCGAATACTTCACAGGCGTTATAATGCCTTCGTTAAGCAGTCTGTTAATTTCAGCATCAACTTTAGACAGCATTGCAAAATGTACCGATCTAGGACAAAAAAAACCCAAAACCTTGGTACAGCCCTTGTTTAACATGTATGGTCACTGTAGTACCTTTGAGAGTGCCCAATTCCTCTTTGAAAACTTCCTCATGACTTTCTCATTTTCCTTTATTCTCACATTTTGGATTTCACTCCAACACCGCTTTATCTGTTCCAACCAGCCTCGCCCCAGCAAACTAGGTCCCTCCCCCTCTACAACAATGAGAGGCAGTTTCTTTTTCTGATTGTGATACGTAACATCCACATAAGCTGCTCCAATTACATGAATAGGCTCATCTGTATAAGTCTCCAGTTTGATCTTCACAGGTTTCAATTCAGGACTCTTTGATTTTTCCCATGTCCCCTTGAAGCAGCTTTCATTCATGACAGTAAGGCCATATCCCGTATATGTTTACATTTTGTCCATTTACATTCAATTCTACTGTATAGGGTTTCACTTTCTGCACATCTGGACATGTCATACTGCCAAGCTGGTATGTGAGACAGCCTAGAGCAAAAGCATACTCAAAGTCATTTTCATTAGCATTCTCTTCCATTTCTCTTTCCTTTCACATGATACTGTACTTCCGATCTTTTGTTTTAACATTGCGGCATGCTTGTGCAATGTGTCCTATTTTTCCACAAATATGACACTTCTCACTTTTATATCTACACGTAGCAGCCATGTGATTTGAGCCTTTACATCGATAACCACTGTCAATATGGTAATCTTTTTATATACTGATTTTTTTATATATTAAATACTGTGCAGTGTCGTTGTAGAGCCTTCCACTCTATGACATACAGCAGGAGAGGACTTTTGCAAACCTTGAACATTTTTATTTGCAGCTTCCACTGACAAAGCAATTTTCAAGGAATTGTCAAATGTTAAATTTGCTTCCGCTAGCAATTTCCTTTGAATTCTATCATCATGAATGCAGCACACAATCCTATCTCTTAACATTTTCTCCAGTGTGGCTCCATGATTACAATTTTGTGCCAATCTTCTCACCTCTGCAACATATTCTATTACAGACTCTTCCGTCTTAAGTGTGCACGAATCAATTTGTACCTCTGCACAATCTCGCTCGGTTGTGTGTTGAAGTGATCCTTCGATATAAGCGCAACTTGTTGATATGTTTCGTCTTTCGGTTTTTCGGGACTTACTAGGTTACGCAGCAGACTATATGTTGTCGCCCCAACGACGCTGAGCAGAATGCCTCTCTGTTTGTCTCCATCATCAATTCCATTTGCCTCGAAAAACTGCTAAATTGTTTCACAGTATTCCTTCCACGATTGACTCTTCGCATCAAACGCTGACAAGGTTCCTATAGTTGCCATTCTCTTTATCCTTTCCCCTCACCTCTAGTCAGAAAGATATCCACTGGAATGCACACAAACTTAGTCTGGCATCTTTTCCGACTGCCCGTTCATCCTCTAGTGATCCTCGTCGCCAAAAACTGTGACATCGTGCAGATTAAATACATGAGTCATATATTCAATAACATGGCTTTTAATCATCAAACTGCTGAGACATGGGCACACTGTTAAGCACTCTCAGATTCAAGAATTCAGAGAATTCACTGTTATAATAATTTATTAACTATACAAATCTGCTAACAAACTATTTGCACACTATTGGTAAAGAAGTATTAACCTATATACAATCAGAATAATAAATATAAATATATACATTTTAATAAAGACCCTACCTTATAAAATAATCATAAGGGGTATTTGAGATGATACTCTTCAATTATATATAGTTACTAACCCATAGACAATCATTAGCTCCATAAATAATTATAACTCACTGCTTTTGTATAATTTATTGATTCGTAATCATACATAATGATTTATAAGACTTATTATTACGCTAATAATACTAATGTATACTCATAGGCTGTGCAGTAACTTTTGAAATGTATCCTCATGGTCTTGCTGCTAAAGTGAGCACTATTTGTGTCATGCTTCAGATATTATTAAGGATTCTACAGATAATTATACTACTTCCATGAGTGTTCATAATCATGAAGAATGACCAAACTCCTTACGTTTTATTTATTGTGGACATGTTTTTTTGTGTTTACCAATCCAGTCACATGATCTTTTTGTTTTGTTTTTTTAAATCGAAGACACAATCCAGTGTCTTTATCGCTGCCACTTTATTGGCGACAAGGAGGACGGACATTGTTGCGGAATTAAAGAACAGTGAGGTCATTGGAGAGCAGTTTGGGTTACATTAAGTTTTAATGTTATTTTTTATGTACTAATGCTTATGAATTATGTAACGCTTATTTATAGTAACATAAAAATAAATACAGTAGCTCTGAAAGTAATGCAGCTTCATGTCACATGTTTATTTTAATGCACTCGTGCTAATATAGCTCATTCACAGGGGCATGTACGGTGCACGCTCAAAATAATCTATCTAATAATAAATGGATTAAAAATGTGTTATTTAACAAAGAGATGCTTCTTCAGCATTAATGGAAGGAGTCTCCAGTGTCGGTGCTTTGTAACAGTAAGTTTTCAAGACTTTGCACTTTGCGGTTTCCCTGTAACATGCTTGTTTTATTAAATTCAAAAAAGAGAATTTGAAAAAGACTGGTGAGGAAATGAATGTTTCTAGCTGCTAAAATGTAAGTGATAACAGGAACTACCTTGTCTCGTGGATGTTCCTAAACATTAAATATAACTATAAACGTATAAGTGTATGATGTCGTTTTTAAAAGCTGCAGTACTGAACTTTTGCCTCTCTACCAGCATCTCTGCTTAAAACATAAAACTGCATACTTGCAGAGTTTTTTATTTTTATTTTATGTGGGTTGTGCTTCGGCACAGCTCCTCTGAGAGGATGAATCTGATGGTTTGAAGTATATGTATGGGTTGTATATTAGCTCCAATACTTGACAGCGGAGGTGGCGGTGGATATGGTTTTCTTGGATTAGAGGTGAATTGCTGTCTCTCATAGTTAGCAGAAAATAAGTGCAATTTACCACACTGACCATAGCAAAAAAAAAAGAAAGAAACCCAAAAAAAAAAACAAAAAAAAAACATAGGAAACTCGATACCTGCTGAATCAAGTGAAGAAGTGGGTAAATATTACCTAGCTACCTATTGAGCCACTGAAATGTCTTATCTGTGGAAAAGTAGCTCATGCACACGGTTAAATATGGTGGTGGCTCTTTAATGTTCTGGGGCTGTTTTTCTGCCAGAGGACCTGGACATTTTGTTAGGATACATGGCATCAGGGACTCTATCAAATATCAACAGATATTAAATGAAAACCTGACTGCCTCTGCCAGAAAGTTTAAAATGGGCCGTGGTTGGATCTTCCAGCAGGACAATGATCCAAAACATACATCAAAATCAACACACAAATGGTTTACTGACCACAAAATCAAGGTCCTGCCATGGCCACCCCAGTCCCCTGACTTGAAACCCATAGAATACCTGTGGGGTGAACTGAAGAGGAGAGTCCACCAGCGTGGACCTCGAAATGTGAAGGATCTGGAGAGATTCTGTATGGAGGAATGGTCTCAGATCCCTTGCCATGTATTCTCCAACCTCATCAGGCATTATAGGAGAAGACTCAGAGCTGTTATCTTGGCATAGGGAGGTAGCACAAAGTATTGACTAAAAGGGTGCCAATAATTGTTACACACCTATATTTAACAAAGATTTTTTTTTTGATACACCTGTGTTGTGTTTGCAATTGTGTGATATCCATGAGAGCAGAGTATTTTTGTGAATCTTTTGAACAAATTCACAAAAAAATTCTTTGCTCATATTTACCAAGGGTGCCAATATTAGTAGAGGGAACTGTATATGACAAGTTTCAATTCTAAGCAACTCTTGCAAGGACAAGCTACAAACACTCCACCATCCTCAGCCCCCACATATGCGATATAGTAGCCGGCTCTTCTTCTTTCCGTTTACAGATGCAGGCATGGTTACGTCAAAGGCCGCCCAAGTGATGTCAAACTGATGTTTCCAGCTAAATCGGACCCGGCAGCCTAGATTATAAATCATTATAATAAGCTTATCGTTGTGAATTGGGGTAAAAGGAGACTTTTTTATGTACTCCCTCAATAATTGATTTTTGTGATTTTTTTAATCAAGAAAAGTTCGATACTGCAGCTTTAATCGGTGGCTTATTTCTGTAGTTATAAGATGAATAAAACACTTCAGGATGCTCTCTTATAGGAAAACAATCAGCATCAGGTAGCAGTAACCGTGCTCACATTACATCATCCCATTGTTGATTGTTTTCCTGTGACGGCACTCACCCAAGGGTTTCATTCCTTTCTTATTGTTTTGTTTTCATACACTGAAATGAAATGACTTATTGAATTTAATTATTTTTTCATGTCAATAGGTTGCAGGAATTGACCTTGTCTGTTTCAGTAACATTTATTTATTGTTTTATTTTTTTGTTTATTATTATTTAGCATTATGCTAATAAAATATTAGGTATATTACGTAGCTTAATTGTATCCAGTTGAGGTTACTTCAGGTGAGAAATTCCAACCGTATCCAATCATGTTCCGTCTACTTGAACAAATTCTGCGGATGAAGTGAAGTCACAACTCAGCTGTGAGTATGTTTATTTTGAAGTATTTTGAAATTGCTTATTTGCTATTTCGTTGAACTAAAACATTTACACTGAACATACAGGCAAAATGTAATAATGTACAATTTACTAAATTAATTTTTGTATGTAGTAACTGTATGTAGTAAATGTTGTTGATGGACATTTTTCAGTTTGGTCAATGAAGAAAAATCCCAGCATGCTTTGTCGAAGTGGTTGCACAAATCAGAAGCCACGCTGCTCTTGTCCCTGTTTAAACAGCCAAGGATTGAGCTTTTGTTTAGCCTTTATTTTTCCCGATTGCTGGTTTTGCAGCCTTGCACCTCCATCTGTCTGAGTTATGCGCCTCATATCCAGTAGCACGGTGGCTACATTAGACGACTTTATTGTGAAGACAAGTGTGATGGAAAGTTTTGGAGGAAATGCAAGGGCACAGGCACAAGGCGTTGTGGCGCGGTGCGGCACGGCGAAGCACAGCTGCCAACATGACCAAGGACTTCATTTGGGCTGTAAATGCTATGGGCTAACTTGTTGCCTTTCTGTTTCTTTGCAATTTAAAAACACACACACAATCCTTAAAAGAACAAATTGCTGCTTCCTGTTGATTTCAGCCAGGAACTTAATCAGAACACACCCATTAAGTGCAAACCTGTATTACTGTAGTGCTCTTGCTGTGGTAGAAATGCTTTAATTCGGCCTCTTATGTTGGTGTTTAATGGTGTGGTGTAAAAATAAATGAATCAATACCTCTAGCCAGCATGGATGGCTCTTCCCAGTGAAGTAAACAGTTAGAGTATAATTGAATGAGTGCCTCTCAGACTGAGACAAATGACTCGCATCTGTGACTGATTGTACTCACAGCCACTGTTCCCTTCCCTCCATCTTTCCCCTTTTTTTTCTCCCCCCCTTTTTTTTTTTTTTTTTTACTTCTCTGTCTTGTTTTTCGTCTCCCCTTTCCTCTCTCTCTCTCTCTCTCTGTTTCTCTGCTGAAATAAATACAACGCAGCTTTTTCTGGAACTGGAACAAACAATGTGCGTTATTGCGTCGTAATTTTTCCAAGCAAATGGCGCTCGTTCATTTTCTGAAGATGGCGCATTAAGGCCTGGTTACATAATGTAATGTGTTTTTCTGTGAAGCGTCGACTGCATAACGGATCCGCACGGTTCTTTATTTCACTTAGTGAACACTTCATCAGCACACCCCTGATCAACCATGCGGTGTGTGAGAGACACGAGCTATTCTTCAATTCTGCATTCTCACACATCTGTGGCTTTTTCTTTTTCTCTTTTTTTTTTTGGGAACCAGCGCACTGTTTTTTGTTGAAACATTCATAATGTTCCGCATCATTCCTGCTGAGTATTATGCGACCATTATAGCCTGTTTTAATATGTTCATACTGTATGCTTTATAGTCTAAAAATTGCTAAATGCAATGTACTAAGAAACACATTGATATCAAGATTTGTCGAGGGTCACACAGTTTTGCACTTTATGTGGTTCTGTAAAAAAAAAAAAAAAAAAAAAAAAAAACAGTCATGCTTATAAGCAACATTTATAACTCTAGAGAAATAAGGTGGCATTAATTAAGGCTCATTGATTTCTAATTTCGTCCTCCTGAACCCCCATAGAGATAAATAAGAGAGATTAACATATCATTTAATTTTAAGCAGCACTGAAGACAAACAGGAGAAGCATAATGTTTAATTCCTCACTGATTCAAATTATTTGAATTATTATCGATCCTTAACGACATGTCATGTATTTAATCAGGGCAGTGGTAGGTCAGTGGTTAAGGTGTTGGGCTACTGCGAGGAAGGTCGTGAGTTCAAATCCCAGCACTGCCAAGCCGCCACTGTTGGGCCCTTGAGCAAAGCCCTTAACCCTCAATTATTCAGATGTATAAATGAAATAAATGTAAGTTGCTCTGGTAAAGGGCGTCTGCCAAATGCTGTAAATGTAATCAATAGTTTACACTTAGAATGATTATAGGTTATGTACTAAAGATGAACATAATGAACTTTTAAATAAAGTGAAAATAAAATGGATTTTTATAGAGTTTATACCACAGCGCTGTTGAATTCTCGATTTTGATTGGTCAGAAGGTGTTGATTAATTTTCTATTTTCTATAACAGCAGCTCTGACAGTGCTCATTGTAATACGTTATACGTTTCTATAGTAATGACTTACACTGGGACGGGATGCTCCACAAACACAGATTAAAACGAGTGAAATTTTGTGAAATTTTCGAGAAGGAGACATTTATTCAGCATTTTGCATTGTATTTAAAAATAAATAAATAAATAAATAAAATATTTAGCATATTTAGCAAGTTTTTAGACAAAGCATGGAGGAGTTTGAGCTTTGTGCTTTCCTGTTAACAAGCTTTATTTTATGTGTTATTCGCTTAAAGAAACAGAATGACACATTATAGCAGCTATAAACTGTGTGGAACAGGAATGAACTTGTTTCGTGGATGTGCCACAACATTAATTATAACTATATATGAATAAAAAAGTTCAATGTGTCATTCTTTAATAAATAAATAAAAAAGTTAGTGTTGGCAAATTGCAGTGTACAAGAGGAATAACATGTCATTGGAAAACAATCAGCTTTGGGGTGTTAACAGTAACTTTGCTTCATCACACTGCTCAGTCATTGATTGTTTTCCTATAACAGCACACCCCAAGTGTTTTATTCCTCACCTACATCCCATTATTATTTAGATAACACTTCACTTCAACTTCAGTTTGGTAACAGTAACTCCGCTTCACATCAGGTCACATTACACCACCTACTGTTGATTATTTTCCCATTACAGTACACCCCCAAGTGCTTCATTCCTCACACAGATTGCCTACTAAACATCAGTAAAAATATGATGGGCTGCTTCATGACTTCCTGTCTGTAGAGCATTTTTTGACTGTTTATCTCTCCAAATATGTCCAAGTGTTATCGATAGACTTGTGTGAGAGTCAGAAACGTAAACTGTGAGCTGCAGACTGGTTTTGGATCTAGTAATTCTCTCTCTCTCTCTCTCTCTCTCTCTCTCTCTCTCTCTCTCTCTCTCTTTGAATGATACACATGCATAAGAAGGAATAAACCTGAGATGAACTTCTGAAAGAAATATTTAATATATGGATCATTCCAAGGGTCTGTTCGTCAGCAGCAGAATATCAGAAATATGAGAAAATCAATATCGTCTCATTTTAAACAGAACTTCCCAGTGTCCCAGAGTAGTAAATGAGGTTAGAAGAAAATTTTATTTATAATATTACTTTTTCTTTCTGGTACACAACTTCACACTAATAAACATTTACTCTATAAACATTTTCAATTTTGGAAGAAGTAATATTGATCAAACAAAAAAATGCATGGAAATACTATTGCTCTGTACGTCACATATTGTGTGTGCATACAAAAAAAGTTCCTTTATCCTAAAATGAAACATTTCTTCTAGGATGACTCCGCCCCCATCCACAGGGCATGAGAGCTCACTGAATGATTTAATGAGGATGAAAATGATGTGAATCATATGCTACAGTATGACCTTCACCCTCACTGGATCTCAACACATTTGAACATGTATATATATATATGAGGGATTTTGGAGTGACGTGTTAGAGGAACATTTCTTTGGGGGAATTGTATAAAATATGTGTAAAATTTCAAAGACTTGATACCAAGGGGCAGAGAATCTTTTTTGGTAGCTTATGATTACCTGATACTTTACTAAGACACTTCATATTGTTTTTCTTCCATTTATCACTCATGTGATATATATATATATATATATATATATATATATATATATATATATATATATATATATATATATATATATATATATATACAGTACTGTGCAAAAGTTTTAGGCATGCTACTTTTTTTTAGTACTTTTTGTTGTAGATTTTTTATTTTATGACTTCTACATTATCAAGTCAGTACAAAAAAACATTAGTTTACTAGCACAAAATTAAATGTTACAGAAAAATGTTTGTATGTCATTAAAGAAAGCAGCATATTACGTACGAGAGCGCATGCAAAGAAATGCTGTAGAGCAAAGATGCCTTCAAAATAATGAAATCAAATGTTTCTACATTAAAAAAAAAAAATATCGTAACGAGCAGTAAACAGTAGTAAATGAAACAAAGTCAATGTTTGGTGTGACAAAAAATACAAATTAAAATTAAAATAATAGTCTCTGGTACAATTAGTGCAGTTTTATAAGGAAATGAGCTGGTAAGTTTTCTTGAGCATCTTGCAGAACCAGACACAGTTCTTCTGGAGACTTTGACTTTTGCACTCGCTTCTTATTTTTGCAGAAAATCTATAAATCTAAAACAAAAAAATCTATAACAAAGTTTGTACTAAAAAGAATAGGGTGCCTAAAACTTTTGCACAGTACTGTGTGTGTGTGTGTGTGTGTGTGTGTGTGTGTGTGTGTGTGTGTGTGTGTGTGTGTGTGTGTGTGTGTGTGTATATATATATATATATATATTTTAAAAAACAGGCGACGTTTTTCCAATCTTCAACTGTCCAGTTTGGGTGAGCCTCATATTTCTGTTTTTGGCTGACAGGAGTGGAGCCCGATGTGGACTTCTGCTTTTGTAGCCGATCTGCCTGAAGGTTTACCGTGTTGACCACTGTGATGCTTTTCTGTTCACCATGGTTGTAAAGAGTGATTATTTGAGTTATTCGTGTGAGACTTGTAACGGAAGTTGGATGTTATAGGTGTCTCAAAGAGGAAAGAAATAGACATAACTCACTTGAAGGAAACACGAGGCAACCAGGAATTAGCATTTCATCCTGTATTTAATGAAATGTCCGGGGGAAAAGCGTTACCACCTCCACATACATGGGGATGAGCGGGGAAGCGTATAACAACTAACTCAGTCACACAAAATAAAATAAAAAAGGAACAAGAAGAAATATAAACGGGGAGCATCTCCTCACACTCCCAATCTCTCTGCATTCTCCCTGTGCTCTCTCACCTACGCTCTCACATGCGCAGTTGTATCTCTCCAAAATAAGTACCGTAATCTTTACAAGTGACCGTTACAGACTCAAAACAGTCTGGTAATTCACCTCTGACCTCTCTCGTCAACAAAGTGTTTCCGCCCTAGAGATGGAAATCTCAGGAGATCTTATTTATTTGTGTAAGATGCAGTTTCTGAAAACCATGCTGCCAAAGTTACTGAGATCACTATAACTACTGTTATTCATCTACTTTTGATGCATATTAGACGTGACCTCTTCTATATAACAACACTTTTGTCCTCAGAAAATCTAAATAACTTTTATGTCTGCTGTAGGGCAAGGGGTAATTAAAAAAATAGGTCATGGGCCATTAGTGACTAGTGAGGTATGCCTTTAAGATTTAAATGCGTTTAAAATCCCCCTTTTTCTCTAATCGATGTGTTCTCCTTCATTTCTTTCACTGCAATCACATTAACATTGAATTATAAAACAGGATGAGCGCTACAGGCCTTGCATGTGAGTGAAGAGCATGATCCATATTTTATAGCTGCATTTAATTAGACTAACCTGTAGCTCAGTAGCAAGACCATGCCTAAAAGCTTTCTGCTCTTTTTGCACCACATAGAAATGAGTATCATAAATAACAGAGTGATTAATAAATAATGAATGGTTGCAGGTAATGAATAATAGTCTGACTCTCTCTCTCTCTCTCTCTCTCTCTCTCTCTCTCTCTCTCTCTCTCTCTCTCTCTCCTCTCTGGTTGATATTAGGGGGCCCTGCCCCTGTTCTTCTGTTCCTATAGTCTACCTGAATAATGTTCCACCAAATGGAGCAGGAAAAACACAGCGTGAGCTCAGCATTTCTACTGTTCATTCATTTATGAGTTCTAATGAATATGCGCATAATTTCATTGCATGTATTTTTCATGGTTGTTTTTTTTTTTAAGCGCATTTATAGCTGTCCCCTTTGCGTCCATTAATTTTTCTGTTTTATGTGCGCATGTGTGAGTAAGGAGAAGGTCAGCAGGGAGATTAGTTAAATATGCCTGGAGGCTGACGAAAATCAGCACACCTGTCTGTATCCACAGTGAGGAGGAGTGTGTGTGTGTGTGTGTGTGTGTGTGTTTGTGTGTTTGTGTGTGTGTGTGTGTGTGTGTGTGTGTGTGTGTCAACTGCATTATTTATGGTTGAAAAGACACATTTGTGATAGCTGAGGGAATACAGTGCTTCTGGGAAATGGGCCGTGTTACATGAGTACTTGTAAAAATTTTTAAACTGTGGAAATGTGATGCAATGCTCATGTGAGTTACAAGGTTATGTCTTATAAATGTTGGGTCCTGTTTTTGTTAATATAATGCAGGAGTAAAAATAAGAGGTAGTTTCATGATTATCAGCGTAGGCTGTAACCTAGCAAAGGGCCGTATTTAGATTTAAGACTTACATTTAGAAAGTTTAGAAACTACATCAATGCATGAAAAGTTACAGGTATTCTGACTTGAGTTACACAGCTACTTAAGTGGATTTTCTGGGCTCCCTATTCAGATTATTAAAATTACCTGCATGTAGTTAAGCCTCCAAGGTTGCCAGATTTTTCTTGAGTAGAGCCACTAGTGATGGGAAGATTGGATCATTTTACTGACTTGGATCTTTGAATCTCGTTCAGCAAAATGAACGAATCTTTATTCGTCATTTCATTCATTTGAGCAGAATTAAATTAAAATGTTACATTTTCAATAGCCAAATTCTCCCAACACATCTACTTATGAAAATTTTTATTATATTCCGAATAAGGAAAAAAATATATAATGCAGCCAAGGAAAATTATGAGTAACAGAAACGACTATTTCACCACTCGGCTGGGTCTTCTGGTCCGAGCTGTCCATTTGTTCTTTCGTTCAAATGTAAGAAATACTCGGACCGGAGTAGGGACTCAGGAGGTGAACTAATCATTTCTGTTTCCTGTACATAGCCTGTGTGGCTGACACGTGACAAAAGATCGAACGACTCGGACCAGAAGACTCGGAATTTCTATTTCCTGTACAGAACCTATGCAGTTTTCATGTTGCAAATGAACGAATATCGAACGAGGATATTGCCCATGCGCGGCCATCACAAGATGATAGAATCATTCGTTATTCTCGAATCATATAAAAGATTCCTTCAAAATGAACGAATCGATCATGAACGACACATCACTAAGAGCCACCCTGAGACAGGATTTTTCAAAGAACCACAAAAAAAAAAGGGCTAGAAAATGTGGACTGAAGTAGGAAATAGCTTCATTTTTTTGTCAAGTGTAAGATGATGAAACAAAACACTGGAGAATTACACTGGGAATTTGTCATTGGAGTAGCTGAACATATGTACTTTAATAGCTAGCTAGTTTGGTAGTCACATACTCTACCTCTATTAATCCAATTAAATATACAATTAAATAAGCTGCGATTATACTGAGATTTTACTTTACTTTAGAGATTAAACATTACATACCTAAGCCAGATCGTTAGTTATCTAGCACTGTAACTTGAATAGAGTCATCAATCACAACACTGTTTTTGGCTGTAAATGAGAAGTTCATAGATTAGTCGACTAACGCATTCACTAGTTGGTGCTGTGAGGAGCTTGACTAGTTGGTACGATGGAAAAAAACAGTAACGCAGACAAAGTGGAGAGGTGTACGCGATCGCATTTTTGCTTGCTCTTGAAGGAATTCCTCCTGCAGTTATTTTTGTTGTCCTTTAAAGCTTAATAAAAAAAAAAAATCCTTTCACTGTGACAGAGTGAATTCAGCTGTGACCACCACTGTGCGTCCCACTCGACTAGTTTCGAGTCAGCTTAAAAAGGATGGCGCAGACTCATTTTTAGATGCTCCTGAGGCCGGAGTTAAACAAAAAAAAAAAAAAAAAACGGCTGGAAAAAAAACGCCCAGGAACTGTTGTAGACATCACATCCTCCATCCATTAATAAGCTATAAGGAGCTTCTCTGTCTGGCTGCATGCGCTCAGTTTCAGACTCATTGATTTCCTTTGAGCCAAAACCTTGTCCACACGAGTGCACTTTAAAAATTGGTCCAATGTTAAATAGTGCAATATGATATGCAGATTTATTATTTTGCACATTTGTTGCACCGATTTGTTTACGTTCTGTGTTAACAGTGTAGTCTTAAAAGCACTGAAGCTAGAAATGTCATTTGTAGCCTGTGTTTGGCTTTTAATTGAAGTGTCGTTTGGAGCATTCTTTGCTGTGCAAATAAAACAGCCTTAAAACAGCGATGAAACTGAAACAGATTTTGCTATAACTATGGAATAGTTGGAACACAGTCAACGGTTTTGAATTACTAGTCATCTAGTAAGAATTAGTAGTCTTCTAACCCCTCGTAGAGACGTCTGTTTGAAAATGAACTGTCCACATACTGATCCCTACATCAGAACTGTGCTCTCTTGAACTCTCTATAAATGCCCACTTATCCTAATGCTCACCTTCTGTACCGGATAAACTCTCTGCCACGACCCACACAGGCATTTCCATTTAAGACGGGGCATAATTACTGTGTCAGGCGATTCGTCTTTGCCAAGTTGAGGTAGTTCAGGCCTCCATTTTGTTATCAAGAAAATGTATTCATCAGCACAAACGCTGGCATCTCTGTTCACTCGAATGGCGTATCGACATGTGGCAGTTTAAGTGGAGAAATGACTTGAAGTGTAGCAGGTGACGCTCTATATGTGTCACTATCCACCTGCATCTTGCTTTAAGTCAATTCTCAGAAAAAAAAGAAGCACTCAGACTATCTCCGACTTAAATGAGCTTGATTAGTGAGGCTCAAGAAGACACGCGCTCGATAGCTAGGTGGTATTCGAGGTGGAAAAAAAAAAAATCGACTGTGCTTTGGCTCCATGCCAATGACCGCCATCAGACCTGAGACAGCATGAGGACAGGCAGCTTTTTGAAAGAGGCTGATTTGTCATCTTAATAGTTAACAAGGATCTGAAAAGGGGACAACCTCAATCTTTCATTTATCTGCTGCGCACAGACAGACACCTCCCGTGTTATTATCACTGTCTCGCATTCTTTCACACTTTTGTAGGGGAAGAAAAAGCACCAGGATTGCAATTGTCAGTGAGCAATTTAACTGGTGTTATTTGCTGCTTTGTGGTTAGTGAATAGCAGAGTGGGAGGGAAAGAAAAAAAAAAAAACTTTTATGTTTGTTGTGTTGAGTCGGATTCTGGAAAGAAGATGTGCTGCTGCGTTTAAGACCTCTAAATGTCAAAGGTGATGTTTGCAGTGATCCGGTACACTTGTTATACCGTCTCCTCACACATACTGCATTACCATTTGTCTTAAAGTTTTACGGTGGCTGTAAAGATAAAATAAGCATCGAATCCCAATCTCTCCTCAGCTTTAACCATTGACATCACCAGCACAATAATGGAGAGAGAGAGAGAGAGAGAGAGAGAGAGAGGAGAAAACCAGAGAGAAATAGCATGCTGGTCCACACTAACAAGGGTGATTTTGAAAGTGCTGCTTTTAGGTTTTGGTCACACTAGCATTGTCATTTCTTTTCTTCAAACATTTCCCATCTACAGTAAAACACCAAAATGACAGAAAACATCATGCTAGTCATGCATACAGTGTGTCTGACCCATAACCATTATACTATATAATTTCCACCATGATTGATTATAACAAACTTGATTGATTATAACGACGACTTAATTTTCTCATGATCTCGACATAACAAAAGTTTTCTTGTAATCTCGGCATAACATAAAGCTGTTTTCTCACGACGTAATTTTATCACGAGAAAATCTCGGGCTTTGTGAATGGGACTGGTGTTGCGTGCACATTGGCATCTTCGCCATCACCATCATAAATTTAATAATTGCCCGCTGTAGAGATGGACTTTATCTCCGCATTAAGACAGCGAGGTGTCCCCTTCTCAAGTGTCAGACACTAATGTGGAAGTCATTAGTCACTGAGCTATTTCAGCTTGAATGAGTCCCTGCTCAAAGCAAAAGCGAATTTGTTCATCCTTGATGCTGTGGGATTACGCTAAGCTTTTGCTGCCTCCAGAACAATAAAAACATGTTGTTATGTAGAGTACACAGAGACATTGAGTCATGATCACGAGAAAGCAACTTTTGTTATGTCGATATCATGAGAAAACAGTTATTTTGTTATGTGGAGATCACGAGAAAATTAAGTCATGGTCATGAGAAAACAAGAAAGAAAAAATAATAATAATGCATGGTCTCCTAGGGCTTAGAGAATCAAGGAAAAGTCAAGATCAGATCTAAATGAAGGTGAGACTGAGTTAAGATTGAGACCGAAAACCATCAAATCCTTTTTGTGGCCAGGTCTTTACTTCAGATAGTTGGGTTCATTGTGCCAGTGTTCTACAGTATACCCAAGACCCAGACAAGTCCAAGTACAAATCCCAAACCAGAAATGGACCCTTAGGGCTTCCTTATAATACTGAAAACTAGATCACAATAAATTCCACCATCGTGGAACTGTGGAGCTCAGGTGACAATCATACGTTACATTTTCCCCTCCACACTACAACACAAATGTGGCATGTCTAAAAATATCTAATTGTTAATATACTATTTATTTAACATTTATGGAAGGTGTGTCCAGTGCAGGGCTTTAGTCCACTCTAGAGACATTTTCTGGTATGGGATTTGTACTTGGACTTGTCTGGGTCTTGGGCATTGGTCACATTAAATATGATCTTGGGCTCAACTGAGAAAAAAAAGTTGTCTTTTCTTGCAAAGTTTGTGTAATTGAGTAATTCCTTCTTCTACTGTAGAACACAGTCCAATCACTGGCACAATGAACCAGACTAGTTGAAGTAAAGACCTGGCCTCAAAAAGGATTTGATGGTTTTCGGTCTCAATCTTAACTCAGTCTCACCTTCATTTAGATTTGATCTTGATTTTACCTTGTTTCTCTAAAGAATCTTGATCTTGATCTTGACTAGTCCAATGTCCAGTGTCAGTGCTTTCTAACAGTCAAAGTTAAAGCTGTTCCTTCATGGGACAAAACACTTCATGTTTTCAGGACAGATGACGTTTCTTGGTAACAAGTTGTGTTTTTTATCTTATTAACTTCGAGAAAGAGGAAAAAAGACCTGGTGGCTGCTGAGGAAATGACTGTTTATAACGTAAGTGACATACATCACACAGCATTAAATATAACTATAAATGGATAGAAAGTACACTATGTCACTATGAATATAAAAATTGTTAGCGTTGGCAAATTGCTGTGGTATAAAACAAATAAAACACTTCAGGATATTCTTCAGGGAAAGAAATCCGCTTCATGTTGGGCTGCAGGACACCACTGTGTCGTTGATTATGTTCCTGTTACATGTTACATGTGCTGTTGTGTTTTATTATTTATTTAGCAGACTAGCAGTCAGTAGAATACTCTGCCCCAAAATATACTTTCATAAAATAAAATAATATATTATAAATAATATTGTAAGCTACCGCTTGTACATAACTTACTTGGCATACTATTTGGGTGCAATATTTTGTTTAGTACTACTGTATGTAGTTTGAGACAAAACCCAAAGGTCAGTGAAGTGTAAATTGTATGGACTACTGGCTCATAAACACACTCTCCTGAACTCGTGTACCCAAAATATGTTCATGTTTGGCGGTCAAAGCCAAATATGCAGCAATAAGGCAGCGGAGAAAAGCTTGAAGCTGGCTGCTTTCACATTCTTTTTGGAACAGGAGTGCAGTGTTAATACAGCAATTGAATAATTAGCATAAAAATCTCATTTTCTCTTCTGTATTAAGTATTAAGCTGTCACAGCCAGTTAAGAACTAAATAGCATGTTTAAGAATAACTGAAGAAATCTTAATATTAAAACGCTGCCTATTCCTCAAACACTTCCAGAAGCAGTTGTATTAATTATTCAAAGTGTATACAAATAAATAACCATAACATTTAATTTCTTAAGCACATAAATGCCAACATTCCTTATAAGCAGGAATATTTTACGACCCAAACGTTAGGGTATGTCGGTGGATGGGATGGCTGGATGCTAACAACATAAATTATGAAATGTTTTCCGGTGGAACTGATATTTATCTGTTGAAACTTCAGAAAATTTCAAATTATTGTGTAAGCTTACAGATCTGAGTATCACTTCAGTATAAAGTTGGGTCTTTACTAGAGTTGGCACTGATATGATACCCAGAAAACCATATCAGGATGATACCAGCAGAACAAATGTGGATCAGGGATTGGAGAAAAAGATAACTTTTTGATCCTATCCTGTAACAAAAAATAATAGTTTGGAATTAGATTTGGGGGAAAAAAAAAAAACATCATATAAACAAGTTAGGATTCATTTTATTATATTTATTCTTTATACTGCATTACATTTATTATATGTATCATATTTACAATGTACGTGATTTTTGTGTGAAAGACTTTAACTGTGAAATGCTTTTGTAAAAACAACATCATTTTAAAGCGAAGTATTTTTTTAAAGAATAAAATATCAGATGAATATTGATCGGCTGATACTCGAGGTGTCAGTATCAGTATCGTATCGGAAAAGAAAAAGTGGCATCATGCCATGTCTAGTCTTTACACTACTTCCTTGCTTACCTGAAAGGAAAATATGAAACAACTCAAACAACTTGTCTGCCCAAATATGAGCACAAAATACTCTCTACATATACAATAACAGTACATGAATAATCATGCACTAATATCTAATTAATACTTACTTAAATATGAACTAATGATGAGATAAGGCATGTACTAATCACGAACTAATGAAGAGCTAACCTTAACTACGACACGAGTCTTATGAATTCATGCGTGAATAACGACCATCTTAAGTACGTGTTTGTTAGTTGATGTATTAATGAACACGTAGGGGTAAACTAAATCAAACATGCCCTATAAGAAAGAATATGAATTAAACATGTATACTTGTTTATATAATTTGCCATATGCAGCTGCGTACACAAACATCACTGGATGGCGCTGAAATTCATTTCATAATTTACACTGATCCTCCTTATCGAACGTTGAAAGACGCACTGATAATAAACACCGATCATTTAATCTCAACCCGTTTTGCGTCATTCTCCATCCATTTCTCTTCTAATCCCACTGTAGTACTAGTACGTGCTCTGGGTGGCCATAAACATGTGCAAGAGCAGAAGAGACAGATGGGTGACTGTTCATAACGATTTAAAGCTGGGAGACCCGATTGACACAGAAAAAAATAAACACAGCAACATCTAAAACTAAAACACTGGAAAATAATCTTATAGAACACTGGCTTTAAATGTTAATAGCATCTACTAAATGAATAAATATTACCGTATTAATTTCACCCTTGTGGGTAAAGGAGCAGTGCCCCGGGCCCGAGCAACCCAGAGCGCATATTAGTACTACAGTGGGATTAGAAGAGAAATGGATGGAGAATGACGCAAAAACGGGTTGAGAGGAAATGATCGTTGTTTATTATCAGTGCGTCTTTCTACGTTCGATAAGGAGGATCAGTGTAAATTATGAATGTAATCCAGCGCCATCCAATGATGTTTGTGTACGCAGCTGCATACGGCAAATTATATAAACAATTTGAAATTATGCACGTTTAATTCATATTCTTTCTCATACGGCATGTTTGATTTAGTTTACCCCTACGTGTTCATTAATACATTAACTAACAAACATGTACTTAAGGTGGTCGTTATTCACGCATGAATCCATAAGACTCACGTCGTAGTTAAAGTTAGTTCTTCGTTAGTTCGTGATTAGTACATGCCTTAACTCATCATTAGTTCATATTTAAGTAAGTATTAATTCAGGTATTAGTGCATGATTATTCACTGTTACCTATTAAAAAGTCTTTATTCAAATTATGAAAGCCTGCATACAGAAAAAAAAGGGAAAAAATGAAATGGTGACACACAGCACATCAGATCCTGTACTCTTCTTACTAAACCGGCTGTCTGTTAATACAGACTTGTTTTCTCCAACTCATATTCATCCAGGTTTTATTTTATTTTTTCAGCAACAGCATGTTAGTTCTGGTGTGTGTGTGTGTGTGTGTGTGTGTGTGTGTGTGTGTGTGTGTGTGTGTGTGTATGGGTAACATGTTTTTTCTTGCTCAGGTGTGCATCAAGGAACAGTAAGAAAACAGCGAGGCAAAACTCCGGTGTGCTTCTTGTAGTAATTATTTTCTGCTGCATTTTTTTTTTTTTTTTTGTGACCAAAGAGACCGTAGTTAATTCACAGGTCAGAGTTCACCTAAGAAGGAAAGTACCTACAATGAAGACCAAATGCGTTTTTTCACGTCCCACGTGAATTAGTTTTAACGCTAGGTGAATTTGATTCGGTTTGACCGCAACTTTGACTGACAAAGTTTTCAGGTGTCTCCTGTACCTTCATAGCAAGAAACACAAACAGCTAAACCGTAGCTGTTTGCAGCGCTGTGAGCGGGAAGATTTATCATTTTGCTGAAGAGCTGATAACACTG